>VZTB01012666.1:1663915-1757130 GCA_013397245.1 Thryothorus ludovicianus
CCCCTCTCCTCTCCAACACACCTGAGTGAATAGTGGCAGGACAAATGAGTACCTTGATAAATGCAGGATCAGGCAGAATATGCAAGAGAAAGTATCTTACAGGGCCACATAGGGAGGAGGTGGAAGGCATCCTTGTCCCTGTTGGTGGGGTTGGAACTAAATGATCTTTAAGGTCCATTCCAACCCCTGCCATTCTATGGTTCTATGATACTATGATTTCTATGACTCCATGATTCTATAATTTTATGGAGGTCTGACCTGTGTATGGATGTCTATTCCCAAATATCTGCTGATCCTATGACCCAAGCTGCAGACCCCCAGTTCCAGCCTGGGTTCCCAGGGTTTCAACAGAGGTTTTAAATTCAGTCTTACTTCAGGAGCCTAAGCTTCTGTTTGTCATTGACAAATTGAGTAAATTAGCTTGCTCAAAGCTCAAAGCTCAGTGGTATGGAAAGAAGATGGATATAGGTACAAAAACTAGTTTATTGCAGCTATCTGAGCTAGTGATTTTGTCACTACAGTGTAGATGTTTAGGGGTCTCACCTTCAAATTAGCAAAGAGTGAAAAAAGCAGGGATATTTGCATGTATGTATGTAAGAGACTGTTGAAATAAGTCACAATTTGTCTGATACATTTGTATCTGAAAAAGGCTGAAATTTTCAGACAAGTTTGCTTTTTTTTTTTTTTTAATTCTGAATGCTTGCCATGAAATAAAAATGTTTCTTTAATTCAGCTTTTGACAGATTAGCAAGTGGTTTCTTAGCTTGCTATCATATGCTTAGGTCAGCAGTAGTAAGCAACATTTAAGAATATTGATCAAGTTTTATCTGTTCTTTAGATTCAATTTATATTACTTTTGGGCTTTATAGTAATTCTGTATGTATCCATTGCAGGAAAGCAGAGTCTCTGTGCTTCTCTCTGGACATCACATGGCCATATGAAAGAAATGATAACATTCTCCACTCCTAGAATTAACTAGAAATGGCCTGAGTCACATATTTGGCATAAGCAAAAATGTTCCCAAATTAGGAAATATTTAAACTCTGAGTTTTTGTTTCAGCTTATTATAAAGCTGTGAGCTGGCTGTGAATGTCAGAAGGAATCCAGATTTTACCAAGCTCTGGAAATGTTCAACCCCAGGATATAGGGGTTGTCTTCAGGTCCACATTTAGATTCACTAAATGTCTGATCTGATTTCCTAAGGACATAGAACTTAACAGATCACACTCTTAGTATGTGCCTAATAAATATTGAATGAAGTGGCCAATTGCAATCAATCTGGAAAGAGTGGTAAGTGTCAGCAATTATTTTTCTGTACTCAGGCACGACTGGGATGGAGCTGGTGGGAGATGCGCCTCGAGCTCTTTTATTGCAGCATCAGTCCCATTACATGGTTGAGACAATGGGAAGATGACAAAAGCTCACATCTCTCCAGCAGCCGCCAGAGATTTCTTTGATACAGATAATTTAAAAAACTTTTTAGCCAGTAGCATAAAGTCAAAGCTTACGTACAGTTCTTTTAGCCAATCACTAAAAGCACACACACATCTGCTTCAAACAATGCTTGCTTACTCTCACACAAATGCTTGCTTGTAAACTAGTTACAATACACAGTACTTCATTATTAAGCTTAAAACTTTGTAATATCTTGCTAGATATATTTTTCTGCTGTCCTAAGATTTGTATTAGCCAAGCCTAATACATGAGCTATTGTTTTCTGTGTCCTTGCTTGCTATATCTAATGTAACTTTTCTACTTTCAAGCTTTTCTACTTTCCAGCTGTAGCTCAATTCTAAGTTGTCTATTTTATTCCATTTCAAAGGCCTTCTTGTGCAGCTTTCCAAAAACCCCCTACTTCTAATTCCCACTGTAGGCACCTCAGAAATGCAATGTGAGGTGATGCCTACAAGCCTTGTGGGTGATGAATGCTCCATGGAGCATTCCCAACACTCTGGATTAAATAGGTATTCTCCCTTGCTCAAAGTGTCAGGAGACCTAGAAGCCTAGGTACATACATTAAGCATTTTAGGGCATTCAGGGGCCTAGAGAATCTTTCTACCAAAACCCAACGTGATTAGGAGTGTGAGCACAGTTAGAATCACCTGGCAGGAAAAGAGGAGCTAAAAGAAAACTTTGAACTGAAGTTGCTCTTGAATAGAAATCTAATGAAATTCAGTGAATTTAGTCCAAACTCTTGTAGCAAAGAATTAGAAAAATAAAGAAACCAAACCAGCAAAGTACATATGTACATTAAGAGCCTAATAAACGTCTTTGAAGAGACCCAGGTATGAGTTTATAACATACTAGATTCCCAGAATGCTTTAAGGCTGTAAAAGAAGTCAGAAATGTTATGAGATCCTAATTTCTGCCTCTGAACAGCCTGTACCTCGTAAGTATTGCAACTCATGTGTTCCATGTACAAGTATACTTTCTTCAGTTACACAATTATAATTACAATTATTACACTTGATAGTACAGTAACTTCTTCCAGGAAAACAGAACCCAGAGATATATTACTCTTGGAAAAATATAAGATAACTGGGAAAGGAGGAAATCCTATCGGTAGCAATATTTGTGGAAAAAGCACTACGAAGGTAAGAGTGAGCAAGGGATATTTGATGAAAAAGGTTTTCTTATCAAAATTATAAATCAACACATTTTGAAACAATGTAGGATGTAGGAACAATGAAATGATGGAGGATCACTTTAGCATAATTTTTAGTGTATTTACCAAAGCTCCATTGTAATTTTCAAGGTTTATAGCGCATGTGCGTAACTTGTTCCTTGCAGACTGGCTCATGCCTGCCTGAAAAGTAAAATAAGCCTAGCAGATAGTTTCCAGCTGTTATTTCTCAGTAGTTCTTTATCCATATTCATATTTTGTGTCTAGGTAGGTTTCCAAGAAAGAACAAATTCATTTCATATATGATAGTGATTATCTCTATCTTAATCTTGAGTAATACAAGCCCTGGAAATGTATTTTGGGAGAAATTATCTACCTGGCAAGAATAAACTCCTTGTTTGCTCAAAATATTCCCATTAGCTCTTGATTCCTTAATAGTTTTCTATTTTAATCCTGCACAAGCAGCAATATTGTGTTTCTAGCTTTTTTTCCCCTGTAAGTCTCAGTAACTGGCAAATTAAATAGTTGAATAATTGTCTATAAGGATCCTCTACTACAGGCAAAGAACAACAGCACAAGGATTTTCCAAAACATATCAGAACCATTCCCATTCATGATTTGTTCAAGCCTTTGGTTGGAACCTAAAGCCCAGAAAAGCATCAACATTGTTTTTTTCCACTCCACTTTCTAAGGAGGCATAGGAGCGGCACTAGAAGCTGTTACTTCACACAAGTGTGTTTCTAATAGAGAGTACTTACTGTCTGATGGAAAAGCCTTCCAGAAGGCAAACATTATGGGTGGACTAATACACCTGAGATAGAAAAGATAGGATTACTTTGCCAAAACACAGGTACATAGTACCAGTTTTGACATTTGAGGGTAACCAAGACAGTTGTATGATACAGAATTTGAGAAAGATCCACATGTTTCATCAGAGGCACTACCTTTGGGCAATTAAGCCTCCCTCTACATGTTCCTTTAGTAGGAAGGCTCTGGATTGCATGCAGATAACCATGAACAGGTAAAGATGTATACACAAACATAGAAAAAATCTTAAATAAAGCTCTTAATCTAAATCTTGTGTGAGCCTGTTGCAGATATCCTCCCCGTAGATATGTAGGGATCCTTCATTTTAGCCTAAATGTCCTTTCTGGAATTCTCTCTAGGCTCTAGCAGCTTGTTCAGAAGGACACAAAATTCATCTGGGTCTTTTGTGATATTTGCAGCCCCATATGGCTACTTTGCATACCGTAGTGCATTTCGGATGACACAGCCCCAATATTTAGTTGACTGAATTTACAGATGACACCTAAATATGAGTATGCTGCTACTTTTCTTTGTAATGGATCTTATTTTGCGGCTGCTATGCTATTAATATTTCCTATTTTCTGTGCCTAAGACAGAAATGATACTTATAAACATGTGTGTACCTCCGTTTTTTCATTCTAAAAACCATTTCAGAGACATTTTCCATCAAGTCAATTGAAAAATCTGTCGTGTAAAAATAGAAATATATAAAGGCTAATTTGATGTCTCTGATAAAACTTTTCACAATCAATCTTTCATATTTCTAGCTAATGAAATTTGGTTTAGAATAAGTTGAACCAGGTCAATTTATCAGAAGATTCAACCATATGATTTTAAACTAAGAGCAGCTTGGGCTTCTCAAATATATTGAATTTGAAATGTAGAGCTACATCTGGAGCTGTTCAACCAGACTGAAGCAGTGAGCAGTGGACTCAGTTTTGCAAAAGCTGATGTTCTCCAGGATATCTGCATCTCCATCCAGTTTTACAGTGTTCTGAGCATTGCCTAGAGAAGTCTTCTGCTCATGGTGACATGGAAACAAATAATTAGATGCTCCAGAGCACTTCATTCCAACTCCATGTAACTTATTTAAGCAATAATATTTTAAGTGATTAGGTGATTTTGCAAATGCAAATCTTCAACATTTTCAACACTTTATTTAACTAATTGATAAATGACTGGTGATTTTTAGTGCAACAGTGGTCCTTTATTGGTAGATGTTATAGAGGGTTGAGCCATAGGGTCCTAGTGAATGTAGTTTCAAAACTGAAAGTGTCTAATTATACTTTCCAATTGGTTTGTGTTTTATGAGGATTATCAAGATTAATTATCATGCTTGTAAACAATTTGCCTTTGAATAACGTGAATGTAAAGTGACTTCTTGAAATTCACACTCTCTATTTATTAAATACAGGGGGTCAGTGCCAGTTTTTGTTTGTATATTTGGAGCATTCATCAGTCACATCACTGACATGTAGTGAGTCCTCTGAAACACAACACAGCAAGTTCAGTTAAATTCAGACTGACAGCGTGAAAAGAAAGTTGGCAGAACACAGGGTCCCGTTGCTAAGCAATGCTTGGCAATACAACACAGGCACATTATGGTGCTTGTGATGACACCATGAGGAGAGATGTTTTCAATTTAATGAAAATCCATCATTTCAGGAGAGGTGGGGCGGAGCAGTAGCAAACAGGATGAATGGATGGGAGACGTGTCCACAGGGAACCAAATTCTGCTATTAGTTACATTAGAGTGAATACACTAAATTCATCAACAGTGCTCTGGATTAACTGCAGAGCGACTGCAATAATTTTTAGTCATTATACTGCAAATGTTTGTAAGGTATCATTAAAAATATGTCCACATCTTTCACAGTGCTTCCAGCATACTTCTTTGTCATTTCACATCAGTGTGAAAATTACAGATAGTTCCACGTGGCTGTGGACTTTACAGTCAGAGTTGTGTTCCTTCAGGTTACTGCAGCCTCCAGCACACCCAATCCTTGAGTTCAACCCAGAATAGTGACTCTGCACTTGGGCCTGAGGGGGAGCTGCCCACAGAGTTGAGCAAGACCTGGGACTAATGGGGTAGGGGAGGAGGAGCTGGAGGGGAATATTTTTACCCACTGAGGAGTTCCCACCACAGCTTGTGAGTCTGACAGATAGCTGTGTTGTCCTCCCTCCACCTTCCTTTCTCTTCTCCTCCTTAGCTAGGCATCCTCCCTGTGCTTCCAGGTTCAGCCCTGCCACCATACATCTTGCTGTAACCCTGAACAGCTGTTTAGCATTTTGAGTTTCTGCCTTCTTTCCCTCACTTCTCTATCCTACTGGTCTAGTTGGATGTTTTCATTCAGGGTTTTTTGGTAATTCATTCACTCTGAGCTTATTATTTCACATTTCGTAACAGGAAAAAACAAATTTACTTCAGCTCTGCAATTTTTAAAGTTAACTAAAATTTAAAGTAGTATTTCATGCTTAGTCACATACAAATGAAACAGAGTGAATTCTCAATTGGTATTAAGTTAATGACAAAAATTATGTTGACTTTATGTCTATTGTTAAAGATAGAAATCAAGAGTCCTTAAAAATTCTGGAGTCTTGTATGTCTTCTGGATATATCCTGGTAAAAATGCCAACTGCATTATCCTCATCATTCTTTTTCCCATTGTTTTCACTGGGAGCAAAGCCAGACATAAAACCAGGAAGGGGCCAGTGATCTGGACAGCACGAGACTGCCCAAGTGACAACAAGTCTGAGTTTTCATCTATATCTTCCACAAAATGACCAGGGAGAATATTTAGGAAAGAAAGCTCAGCCATCCATCAAGTCTATGTTCCCAAATGGTAGATGGCAACTCTATTTTCACGCCTCTACTTGAAATATGTTCAAATCAGTGTGAAGACTTCAAAACTGGCTATTATTCTATGTTCTTACAGATGTAGGAGGAGCCACTTTTAAGTTTACTCAAGGTTTGCTCTTGTAGGTGTTGAAAGCTCTGGTACGGATCAAACAAGTGTTGAAGAGTGAAGCTTAAGCACAAAAGAAAACTCGGTGAAGCCTAGGAATGCATAAGAGTGCTTTGCTAGATCAGATCAGCATGGCTAATGTGTCACAGGATAGAGCCAGATGTCTATATTTTAAAATACTCCAAAATCTATATTTCTGTAAAAGAGACATCACCTGTTGTGGGGGAAGTTAGCATTAGAGAGACAGGATTTTAGGCAGTATTATTTGTCAATTTCACTTCATAGTTTGTTTTACAGATATTTTCCAAGCAATCTATTACCCCTCTCTTTGTACTACAACACTTCTGTTGAGACAGAATGTCTTTTCTGATACAGTATCCAAATATGTTTTTAATATGCACTTATTTCAATGAGAAAGCAGAGACTTGCAGGCTATGGGCTGGCTGTGCAGGCTGTTAAATTGTGTGTGCAGTGAGCCTGTTCTCACAGAAGCAGACACCTGAGCAAAGATGCACCGTCATCACTGTCCTGTGCCCTGCACCCCTGTCTGAAAATCACTCCCTTTCAATTCATGTATTACCTGCAACAGGTTAATCAAGTGAGTTTTGGAGCTTAAAGGTGTTCCTGCTGTGTTAGAGACATAAAAGTCAGGGAGAATCATGGCAGTGGAAAAAAAATTTTTAAAACATTAGGATGGCCATGTGGCTTTGTGTTAAATAATTTGAAGAGCAGCTGTCTGAAATCTGACTTTTAATATGAGATTTGTTATGATATTTTATTATTAAGTTGTAGCAGTGATTTTCAAACCAAGCAGAGAGAACACTTTACTTTCTACATGGTACTGCATTTGAACAGGTGGTATAATGACATTTTCCCCCACCTTTCTGATGAAGAATATATCTTAGAAATACAACTTCTATGCAATGTGATCCATAAATACATCAGGAATGATTTTTTCCTGTTATTTTGACAGCTAAGAAAAGAATATAATGAAATTAATCTGATATTCCTGAAATTTTTATACCTCTTTAACTTGTATAAAATATAGGCATTTGATTCATTTATTTTATAATTAAACACTTGTGATTACTTGATAAATGAATTCTGATTACTATCTTTAAAGAGCATCTCACAGAAATAAACCAAAGCTTCTGTGTTCATACATTTTACAGTAAGATCTCACCAGACAGAAAGTCACAGTTCAAGGGTAGCAAGTTCCAATCTGAATGATCAAATACAGCTGTAGGTTTCTATTTTTCTTTCAGAGGCAAATGTGCTATTTCTTTACTTTCAGTCACTCTTCTCTTATCTCTCTCAGTCTACTAACACCTTTCTGTGTCTTTTCTTTCACTAGACTCCTTTTTTGTGTCTTCTATCACAGTCTACTTCCACTGTCCCTGCCCGACCCTGAAACACTTCACATACTCCTCTGGTGTCTTCTATTCATTCTTTTAAAACTTGATACACCTAGGAGTCAATAATTAGCATATCATGGTTAAACTGAAACAGTAAAAAAACAGAGGAGAACAACAGTCAACTGTGAATAAAAGCTGAAAAACCTTTGGAAATTATTTGCTTGTGTTAATTGTAAGCAAACTGAGGGGTTTTTTGTATCCTGGACAGTGCTTTCTACATTGTTAGTGATGACGCAATGAATAATTGCTGTTTTCCAGAGGGAAAAACAGACGGTTTAATTTTTGTTTATTTCTTTCTTTTCCTTGTTTTTTTTTTTTTTGGTTTGTTTGTTTTGAGAATACTATTTTCAAAACTTAAACTGAAAGTAAAGAAATTCTTGTTTCTTAGCAGTCCTTCTGGGGGGAACCAGATCTGGTGGTACTTATTTTAGCTGAACTGGTGAAACTGCCTAAAGAAAGTGCCAAAGTTCACAATTCTGGTAGCAGAGATAGATAATTTAACTGATTAATTAAAGCAAAAGTCAAAGACAGAAGCTAGTGAAAGGTGTCTTCCTAAAGTTAGATGCAAACTTGTGTTAGGTGAATAAGTTGTTCCTCTGGATGCAGCTGAATTACAGAATCATGGAATTATTTATGTTGGAAAAGACCTCTAAGATCCTCAAGTCCAACAGTAAACTCAGCACTGCCAGCTCCAGCCCTAAATCATGTCCTTTTTAACTACCTCCAGGAATAGTGAGTCCAGTACTTTCCTGATCAGCCTGTTCCAATGTTTTACATGTCTTTCAATTAAAAAAAAATTCTAATATCCAGTCTAAACCTCCCCTACTGTGAATTCAGAGCACTTCCTCTTGTGCTTTTGTTACTTGTGAGAAGAGACTGACCCCTACCTGGTTACAATCTCCTTCTGGGAGTTGCAGAGAGTGACAGAATCTCTCCTGAGCCTCCTTTTCTCCAGGCTGAACAACCACAGCTCCCTCAGCTGCTTCTGAGAGGATCTGTGCTCCAGAGCCTTCAGCAGCTTTGTTGTCCCTCTTTGGTCATCAGCACTGAGGTCAGGGTAATAGGGCCATAGTCCCTGGATCCTCCTTCCTGCCATTCCTGTAGATTTGTTAACTTCCAGTGGACTGGGACCTCCCCACTTGACCAGGACTGATGGTAAATGATTGAAAGTGGCTTGGTGAGCTCTTCTGCCAACTCCCTCAGTACCTTGGGTGGATCCCATCCATCCCCACAGACCTTTGTGGGTCTGAGGGATGGAGCAGGTTGCTGACTATTTCCACTTGGGGCTTCATTCTGCTCCCTGTTTCTGTCTTCCAGCTCAGGGGGCCAAGCATTGGAGCATATCCATTCTTATTATTAAAGGTAAAAGAAGGAAAAGAAGGTATTAAGTGCCTCAGCCCTTTGTTCCTCCACTGTTGCCCTTGCATGCAGTAAAATATGGAGATTCTCCTTAGCCCTCCTTTTGTTGCTTTTGTTGAAGGCACCTCCATTGAAATAAACTGACATGTCCTGGTTGAGGTACATATCATGACACACTTAAAAAGCAAGTAAGAGGGAGGCATCCGGATCAGGGAAATTGGATGTCCTTCTCTGCAGGACACAGTTATGCACCATTTCATGAAAAAGTGATAATAATGATAATTTTTCATCTACATACCATAGAAACACAGAATATATTGAGCTAGAAGGGACACACAGGCATCATTGAGTTCAGTTCATGGCCCTGCACTTATCCTTTACTCCAGGCTTATGGGAGACAGTCAAAAAGGGTAAACAAAATAGGAAAGAAATGATCCACACTGCAGATCACAATCTGACCTACCTCATCCATGGAAAAATCCTGTTTTCCCTAGATACATCTTGTATCTTTCTCTACAGATGGAAAATACATCCATTGTAAGTTAAGTACAAAAAACGGCAGAACAAGAGTGATAGGTGTATATTGAATAAGTTGCAAGACTACTGGAAAAAAACCAATGATATTCTATGAAACTATTGCTCCAAAAATAGACACTAGTTTTTGAGAACAAAGAAAGCAACTTTCAGAGTCTCCTTATTTAGGGCTAGTTCAATTAAAAAAAACAAAAAAAAGACAAAAAAAGAAAAAAAATGAAGTACATCTCTTAAACAACAAACTAGAAAGAGCCACAGGGATTGAAGTGAAACAGATCAGGATCAAGATATCAAGGTTACTCATTCCACAGCTTTAAACCAAATAATTGTTTTGAGACCAAAATGATCCATGAGTGATAAACAAAAGACAATACACTCTGAAAATCAAAGAGCTGTCATTCTCAGCACCTGATTTTACTTTTTTACATTTACATATAATTTATGAAATTCTACCTCAGTTTTTGGTGATATCCAATTTCTAAGGCAACATACAAAATAAAGCTTCATGCATCTCTAAGATTGCCATTACAAGGAATTCTGGTAATTACCCATTGTGTAATAAGAATAAGGGTTCTCGAGGTAGATGATTTTGGTAGTTCATGAATATGACCTGAGGCATATATATTGTGAACCAGCCTAAATAAAAAAAAAAAATCCTTCCCACCTATTCTGCAATTTCAGACAGGAGTTTATGCAAATGTCATAGCTTTTTAAACACCCTTCAAGGCAAATTAAAATCTTTTAATACTAAAGTAAAAGTGGAAATAATTAAAAAGTGACCCAATAAACAGTTACAATAAACACAAACACTTTGTCCTTTGTATAACAAACCAAAGCACAATTAAACTCAGTTTATGTATTTCATTCCACTCAGCAGAGGAAAATGCTTATAATGCTATCTAGGCCCATTCTTTAGCAGACTAATAATTTGTGTGTAATATTATTAATTAAAAGGACTGAGTTTCCTTAACACGTTGAATTTTCCAGGAGAACAAGGTGTTCTTGCTGATGGAAAAAAATAATCTCTCCATATACAAAAACAAACATTTTTACCTAATGCTTCCTCTTTGAGTGAAGGTGGCAGGAATCATGCTCATTGAACATTTCTGACAGTGAGGAATGCACACTTCCTGGAACACATTAGGACAAGGGCCAGAATTCAATACCACTAGTGAGGAAGTGCCTACACATCTCTTTAGGTCAATAAAACATGAAGAAGTAGGTGTAAGTCTCTCTCTTAGAGGCACAAGACAGATAATGATAAAGATCTCTGATAAATTTCTGTAAATAGACTGTCACCAAGTATCACCATTACTTTGATCAAATCAGCATATCAGAAACATGCATGAGGTAAACTATAACACCCAAACCCTTTCTGCACCTCTCTGGTAGGATCCTTCTGTGCTATGGCTTAAATTAGCAGGTGGACAACCCTTGATAAAGGACTCTGTGGAAGTCTAATACATTATTTGTGGGATCCATCAAGAAGAGCCTAATCTTAGCAATAAGAACCAGATTTTTCATCTGATGGACTTAGTGTCTTGTACTTTTACCATTATTTGTGCTGGGGGAGGGGGATACGTCTACCTAATCTAATAATGTAGTGAAGCATCTGAATAACAGATGTCTCATCATCAAAGAGGGTAGATGCAAGAGAGGTGTCAGGTAAGGTCAGGTGAAGAATCAAACCCCAATATAATTGTTTTTTATGTGAGATGAAGTAGAAAGCCACATGAAAGCAGTAACTGGTTCAGCCTGCAGCAACTTGCCTCCTAAAAGGATTAGATGGTAGACAGAACACCACACCAGAGCTCTGCCCCTTTCTCTGGCTCCTGCTGGTAGCTCAAAATTGCTTCAAGATGTTGGTTCTGAAACTTTAATGAATCCTTTCCTGTGCCCCTCAAGGCAGCTGGGACTAATGGGGATGAGAGAGCCCCCAGGGGAAGCTCTGCCACACACAGCACAGCACCCTCATCTGGGGCACTACTTAACCTCAGATCTGAAGGCACATTTGCAGTTTGCCACCATTCAGGCAAAACATTGGGTTCACTTCTTTGTGTAAGCGCCTTGTAATAGCTGTGTTTGTTTACAGAGCAGCTTGGCACTATTTTGCCCAGAGGTAATCCAAGATGTAAACTGGCATAAACAAGTGAGGGTGTGGAAGGCACAGCCTGCCTGAGTTCTTACATGTGGTGGTGCAAAGCCATCTTGAAAAAACTTTTATGAATGCCAACCTGAATTAGATTAGCTATACAATCAAGCTTTGATTCCAAAGAGAAACACCCCAACTGTAGATATATCCTAACAAAAGAGTGGGCACTGCACAGCTTGAGTTCTCCTTGTGCTTTGGGGTTTGTCTGTATCAAGGGAGAGGGGAAACCTGCCCTCCTCCAGTCTCTCTGACTTAATCTTCAAGGGAGGCAAAACGTTGTCTGTCCTGTCAGGATGGCATAAATTGCAAGGACAGTGTCCCTTCAAACTACTGGCACAGACCAGAAGTTCAAAGGATGAAAAAAAATTTCTTTAACGTATTTCTCCAGCATTATAAGAAAGCCCCTCACTGCCAGCAGGCAGGGATTAAAATTCTGTGTTAGTAAGAGTGGAATGGAATTTGGAACAAATAAACAAAAATAATCCCAGGCACATTTCCAAGAGACTTCAGAAGAAGAATGCCACAGGAATAAGTATCTGTCAAAAGACAAGGGTCTAAAAATGAATTGATCGGGCTTTCAGTGCCAAGAACATTTGACTCCAGAGAAGAGTCTTCATCTTCCTGACTGAAGTTCCAACTGCAGATTGTAAATAGTGAAAGAGTTTTAAAATTCCTCTTTCTGGTAATGACAGAAGTAAGAATACCTCTGCAACTAGAAGAACATGATCTATTTGAGGCTGGTTAAAAAGAAAAAAAGAAGAGATTTTGAAGTGCCCAAAAGTAAAGCCCTGAGGCTAATCTCACTAGGTAAATGTCATAATAAAAAAAAATATACCTAAAAAAGGAAGCAGTCTAACACAGAGCCAAGGGGAGCAGACATTATCAAGCTGGCCAAAAGCAGGAGGATGTCATTATGGATTAAAATTTTAATATTTAAAATGCATAAGTGGGTGTAAAACACAAAAGTGTACTGATTTTTCATGTGTCTTTCCAGAAAGATGGGTCTTTGCAAAAATTAAAAAAAAAAAGTCCCAGAAGAAAATTCTCAAAAGAAAAAAAATATTTTTAATACGTAAGTCATTAGAGCAGAACAAAAAAAAGAAACAAATACAATATGTGCTTTATTTTATTAGGGACTCAACAACTATTACAATAGAATTTAAGGAGAGACAGATGTGGCAGCAATTAACAGATTAAAGCTTTCTACGAGAATACACAAAAGTATGGATTGGAGTGTGATCCAATGGACTTGGATGAGGCCCCAAATATCGGCAGAAAAAAACATGAGACATTTCCTTCAGCCCTCAAGGGCATGTAATTCTCAGAACAGCCTTCAGCAAGACGGGGGATACTACACCATCAGTGAAATAGCATTGAATACAAGGAGGATCAGCTTTCCAGAAAGTCTATTACTTAGTGGATGTAAGATACCAAGGATACTTGATGTGGGCTGCAGCTCTAGCTGTCATGGAGAAATCATGACCAAGATAAACAGCTCAGATCACTGTTAAATTTTCCTTTTTGTGCTTTTTGCACAATTAAGTAAACCAGTTGTACCCCTCAAAGAAAGATAAAAATAATTGCTTGTTTCAGTATGTGCATCTCCTTAAAGAAGAATTCTAGATAATTGCATAATTGTGCAGGTGTTCCAGTATGTTAGCCAAAGAGTTGGTTTTAATTGTTGTCTTTCTAAATATTATGTTACATTTAGTCTTCTTGAATCTCCATTTCCTATGTGTAAATCAGAGGGGTTTTTATACTACCACGATAAAGATGTTTTTAAGATGAAAATTAGAAATGATTATGAAGTGGCATATTCAATTTTGCGGCAGTGGAGAATAGACAAGGTTCAAAAAACCTTATAAAAAATAGGTCAGATTGTTGATACCTAAAATTCCAGAGACATAAAAAATAAAGGTTTTAGATTAATCATTATGGCAGTTGTAAAAAACAGAAATGATGACTAGTGGATGGAAGTGTGCCCTCTGAAGTCATCCTTCTGCCACCTTGAAAATAATGCTGCAGGAAAAAAAAAAAAAACCTACTCCTCTAAAATGTTGATATTTAGGAGACCTCAAAGTAATAAGAAGCAGAATGAAAGTATTTGTACAATCTTAGAGAAATTGAATACGTAGATGATTCTTTAAATGAAACCTTTAGACATGTCTGGGTCGTGGCCATCTCTCCAAAACTTAATGCAAGGGTTCAAGTTCCACTGATTGCATTATTGTTTCCTTCAACTTGTTCTTTTATCTTACGCCACTCAAAAATAAACATTCATAGATTAAAATCCAGAGGTCTTATTATGGTTCCTCAATTCCTGTACCTCTTGCTGAGATGTTGATGGTATTTTTTAAGAGTAAATTTAATGGAAAAAGACTGTAGAAATACAGAATGCTTCTGCATGATCCACAGTATATAAATCAAAAATGAAGAGTGTCTTGCTATTGGATATCCAGTTTGCTATCTAGTATT
The DNA here is from genome assembly GCA_013397245.1 of Thryothorus ludovicianus. NCBI lineage: Eukaryota > Metazoa > Chordata > Aves > Passeriformes > Certhiidae > Thryothorus > Thryothorus ludovicianus. The sequence goes on from VZTB01012666.1 coordinate 1,678,247, forward strand.
TTTTGGTTAAATCCACGCTGGTGTATTAAGCCACAAAACTTCATTTCATGGGATGCCTTCAGGATTAAAGAATATGTTAACTGCAATCTATTCTTTTCACCTGTCCTCAAACCCATGCCAGTTTCCACCCCTTCTTGCCAGTGTGCAGAGCCTGGGAAGATCTCTCACCCTTCCGTATTTGCAGGCACCCCCACTTGCAGCACCCACGTTTCTGCTTTGCCACCAGTGCTGTGTGGGCAGACAATTAATATGTGGCTTACCATCTCCATCTATGGAGTGGGTTTCTAAAGCTTCATGTGTCTCATCTACTTCATTCTGCAATCCACCCCAAACCTCCCACCTGCCAAAAATCAAACCGCTTTACCTTATGCTTTCCACACACCTCCTTCAGGCAGACTAATGATCTGGTGCTGCTTGTTTCTTGGTAGGAGGGTGCAGCTCCTCCCACACACTAACCATTTGATTAGACTGAGTAGTGCCTTTCACATCCCAAACCTTTCACAGCATTTTCTGCAACTCCTTGTGAACTGCTCTGCATCATTGGTAAGCAAACCTGTCAATGTAAAAGCTGAAAAAATCCCCCCACAAAGCCTTTATTTTCTCTGTGCCTGTTTATGTTAGGTCCTTCTTGATGAGAAGAGTATTTTACTTTACAAAGAATCTTGGGGTCAATAAATTTTTGGTATAAGCAGATAAAATATGTTAAAAGTGCCCTACTGAGATAATAGGTGCCTTGTATATCAACCTGATCAAAATATGTTTTGAAATGTCCAGGACATTGTATTCTGTAAAAAGTGATTGTGAGTGGAAACTTTGAGCAACTTGTAATAATAATAGTACTGCTGAGTACCCTTATGTACCCAGTATAACTTCAAAAACAATCCTTTATGTGTCTATTATTTTTATCGCAGTTTCTTTGTTTTCTGTTTCAAGAACTTAAAATTTCTGACACTACAGCATGAAACAAAATGCGAGGAATTTTTTCCAAGGACAGCTGTTAACATTTTTATCCATGCTATGATTACTCCCTGGGTGAAACTGGAGTGTTACCAAACCCAGCACATCCGTGTGGCAAAAGGCCACTCCTTTGCAGAGGTCTAGCAAAATTCCCAACCACCAGCAAAGCTACCCTCTTACTGTCACTGTGTGCAGCTCCAAGTCTCTGTTTCATACACAGACTCACACAGTCAGTCATGACAATGCTCAGCTGGGATCATGAGAGGCTGTGGGAAGGGAAGTAGTGGAGGAGTATCTGAAAATGAGCCCAGCAGAGAGGGCACCCACACTGAGAGTGGAGGAGGAAAGCATCTGAGCTGGCCATACCACAAACACGGCACTGGGTGCAGACCTGACACAAAAGCATCTCCTTACTGCTCTGTGTATAGACACACGCATATGCATGTGTAAAACAAAACTGTGTAGGCAGGAAGTTTCATAAATAAATGCATAGTTGTAATATGTACAGATGGAAAACATTTTCAGGTGGAGATAATCCACACAAAAAAGTATATCAGGGTCACCCTGTATTTTATCCTTGGTCCTTACTCTTTGTCTTTCTAGCACATATTAGCAATCTAAAGGTTTAAATAGGATCAGTCCATTCTGTTGCTGACTATTTAAATGTGTGTATATATATATATATATGATGTGTTTAAATATATTTAAATATATACTCAGTAGTATACTTTGCCCACAAGATTTGTGACAGTCATCCAGGAATGTAAAAATGTAGGTGGCAGGAAATAATGAGGGTTTCTACTGTACTGTAGCATTTTAGGAAAATTATTTGGTGTCTTATGATCCATGAGAAAGACAGTTTCATAAAATAGATGATGACTGTATTTTAAAGGTGTTTGTGATTGACCCATCCATGGGCATTGCACACATGAGCACTACTAATATGTGTGTAGGCTGCTTAACAGGAAGGATTCCTTCCCCATACATGAAATATAGATGTCAAAAGACCAGAGCGTGAAAATCCCACTCACACCCATAAACAATTTTTTGAAGAAGACAATTGCTGTAGTCCAAATGTGGGTGTAGTAAATGATTACACAGTAATAGGATTACTAAGGTGAACAATTGCTCAATGATTACAGTAAAGAGTTCACTACTGGCCTGGAGGGACTGATTGGCACACTCTTCCTCTGGCTAAACAAAAGCTGGCTTCTTCTTCTGGGGCAAATTTGAATATAGTCATTTACTTAATTTGTTCCATGACACAGTCATGTCACTAGAGATTAACATGTCTGTCTTCATTAAAAACAGTATTAGCTTATATTAACAAGTATTTCACTCATAAAGAAATCCACTCTGCTGAGTGCCTTACTAAACATTCAGAGTAGACTGGTGGTGGTGGTGGTTTGAATGAATAGAATACAAGTGTAATAAAATGTGCTGTTAAGAATGTTGATAGATGATGTAAAGCTGAGGTCTTGGCTGTATAGTCCACTCATGCTTTTGCAGAAGTCAGTTCTGTTAATCATGGCAAAATTGTAGTTTGGAGCTGTTTAAGTAGATTATTATATGTTGCTACTTTAAATTCCCTCTGCAGTTATAACTTGGTTTAATTTCTTACACTTCCTGGAAAAAACTGTTGGAGTAAGTTCCTGGGTGCTGTCTGCAGCTACTGGTCTTCATCTTTGTAAGAGAGAAATTTGAGTCTGGGACAAAAATTATATGAAAGAACATATGGCCAAATTCCAAGGCTGTTTTGCATCTTCTTATAAGTACTTCCTTCTCAGACATAAATATAGAAAAGTTCATAGTTACATGCTGTCTTGTTCTGTATGGGCAGATTAAAATGCCCTCCTTTTTCCAAGAATACACATAAAGCTCTATCTGCTGGAACATGTCAACACAACAGGAAGCAAAGACCTAAGGGAGATGAGAATGAGTTGGTTCTCAAAGACTGGTAGAATCAGGACCATGAAGGAATGACATTCAGCCCCTCAGGCAGCATCATGTCCCACCAAGGCAGCTGAAGAGGGACACCTGCTTGAGCCCAGCCCAGGGGAAGGCGTACCTGTGAAATGTTACTGCCCCGTTGGTGCAGTGGGCTCTGGGATGGTGGAGGTCACAGCTTGCTGGATATGCACTCACTCACCCTGTGCTCTCTGCCATGGGATCACACTGTCTCCCAAGCATAGGAATGAAGCTATAAGAAGCATGAGACTACAAAAGTTAGAGGGACTAGCAGCAATCAGGCCAAGAAAAAGCTATGCCCCAGTTTTGATTCACATACTGAACCCATGATGAAAATGTACCTAAAAAGTTTCCTGGAACTTCGAAGAGTTTTGTGTAGGGATGGAAACAAGCTATAAGAAATGAATCAGCAAATTCTGGTTAAGTTCTGAGTGGATACCTACCTGCAGAATTGGATCAAGAAATGGAAATGAAAGAATCTGTACCTTGATTCAGATTTGCCTTCTAATCAAGTTCTTAAGACCACAGTTTTCTTCTCTAAATAGGTATTTGCCACTAGTCTGAGTTCAGGAATAGAAACCAAGAATGCTCAGATTCTAGTGTTGTTTTTGCCACAAGATGAGTGTGGGAAAGAATAATCAAATGTATTGATTAGTAGAAATACAAAGGTTCTTTCCAACTGGGTAACATCTTGTACCTGCTCAGTATAGTATTCGCATTTTGAAAGGAGGCAGTTAAATGTACCTTGAGGCTCTCAGAAAAAATATCTTGATATTCCTGGAAGTACAGAGAACTCTTAGCTTCTGTTATGTTCAGGAGGAATTTTGGCTGTTGAACACAACTGGAAATCAGTCAAGCATAAAGACATGGCTTCTTAACATGAATCATGGAAATGTTGATATTTAATTGTAATCTCAATAAACAATAAATACAATCATTTAGTTTACACTGGGTTAAGAAGCCATGTACTTTTTTTCTCTTCTTTTTTTAAGACAGTCCAATACCAATAACAGTTCAATACCATAACAGTAGACAGCTTTCATGATAAAGACAAGGGAAAGATGATAATTCTTCACCAGTCATTTGAAGACAAGCCTGAGAATTGCTACATCTGCACTCTTCCTGGCATAAGGAATCTTAGGTTGATTACACAGACCACTGTCATGTGCCTATTGTATATTTTACCCTATGCACAAACTAAATTAATATTTTATTAGAAATGCATCCGATTGAAGTAATGGTGGACGCAAAGTGATGGTACAGTAATTTACATTCCTATGAGATTCTTACAAGTAAACAAAAAAAGAAAAAAAAGTGAGAGTGAACATCTGCATTCCTGGAGTTATTTGGTACTATATCTACCAAAGCACATGCTATTGGAAGATTTTAACAGACATGTAGTTTTTGGACAGCAACCAGGTGCTCTTTCATAGAACAGAAAAACATACATTTCATCTGGTCATGTAAAGTTTGATTAGTGAAAATCTGTTAAAATTATAACCTCCAAATGCAGATAAAAATTATATAATTAGCAAAAAGAAGTGCATATTTTAATCAAAAAAAGAAAATATTCAATTTGTGATATTTTCCCACCATGACTTTTTTTCTTTTAAATATTTTGTGGAGTTTTCTGTGGCCTACTTCCACCCAGTTGTATATTTCAATTGACTTCTTTGGCAAAGAAAACTACGTGGCCAGTGACCTGGTTAGAGACTTTTAGAGCTGGAAATCAGATTTTTTTTTTTTCTGGTATAATGATTAGATCCTGTCTGATATAATTTTGCACAGTATTTCCTTGTGCTGAAATGGACAGGGCTTTGAGCAACCCAATCTGGTGAAAGATATGCCTGTCCATGACAGGGTGACTGAAACAGATGATCTTCAAAGGTCACTTCTAATACAAACCCTTCTTGGATTCTGTGAAGCTAGGTATCAAATACATTTGGCCTTCATTATGCCTATCTTATATTCTTACCCATTACATACATTCCATTACCTTCCATTTGCACAACCTCATCTGCAGTTGGTGTGAATTTGATGGGAGACCTATTCATCTGGAAAAAATCCATGTGGTTACAGTCATTGTATGACCCTATGGCAGCAGCTTTATGATACAAATTTTATCCCAGATGATTTTATTAACCACAAAGCTTGAACAACAGCACTTCTAAAATCAAACGCAGCAACAGAATGTCCCAGTGCTCTGAAAAAAGTATAAGTGAATAATAGCAAAGAAACAGGTATTTGATGACACTAAATCTAACTGTAAGAGCCCAACTGCAAAAGGTAGCAAATATATTCTATTGTAGCATTTGGTGTGAAGGTTCTGTAGAATGTATAGGCTTTTAAAAGTGCTTTGAAATTCCTGGTCAACTTAACAAAGAAATGATACTTTTACCCTAGGGCATCAATAAAGTAGCCACTGTGCTTATGTAGTTTGGGATATAGATGTCAGAAGAAGGAGGAAAAAACTTCTCTCTGATTTTTACTAATCAACCAGTTTTGAAGTTTCAGTGACAGGCAACATTAGCTTTGCAGATTTCCAGCTGAAATTTGGCAGCATGGAAATAAACTGATCAACCTACCTGCAGCTCTTGGCCTCTTTGTTATCTACATGAGAACAGGTCTCCTTCACATCAGGCAGAGGGATTTTATGATCTGACATGACAATAAGCCTGTCAGTGTCACTTCAGTGCTTTCAGGTAAGGTTGTGGAAATATTATTCTGGGAGGTATTGAAAAACATCAGAACAACAACCCAGTCATTGATCCCTTCATGAGAGGAAAGTCCTGTTTGTCAAAACTGATTTCCTTTTATGAGAGGATACCCCACCTACTTGGTCAAAGGAAGACAGTTGATGTAACCTTTTCATATTTCAGTAAAGTTTTGATACTGCCTCTCACAGTATCCTTCAGGAATAACTATCCTACCTGCAGCTGGATAAACACATCATGTGATGGGTGAGCAACTGACTCATGGGTTGGGCACAAGGAGCTACAGTGACCTGGGTGTCATCAGACCTGTGACTAGAGGGGTTCCACTGGGCTCCATCCCAGGCCCTGTGCTCTTCAACATCTTCATAAATGACTTGGACACAGGACTGGAAGGGATACTGAATGAGTTTGTAGACGATACAAAATTGGGAGGAGCTGTCTACTCCCTGGAGGGCAGAGACCCTGGAGTGAGGCCTTAAAAAATTAGAAGCCTGGGCAATCACCTGCTGTATGGAATTCAACAAGGGAAAGGTCTGGATTTTGCACCTGGCATGGGACTAGCCTGGATGCATGTACATGCTGGAGAATGAGAGGCTGGAAATCTGGAAAGGGCCCTGGGGGTCCTGGTGGATTGCAAGGTGAACATGAGCCAGCAGTGCCCTGGCAGCCAGGAGGGTCATCCCTGTCCTGGGGACATCAGGCACAGCATGGCCAGCTGGGCAAGGGAGGGGATTGTCCTGCTCTGCTCTGAGCTGGGACAGCCTCACCTCCAGTGCTGGGGACAGCTTTGAGTGCCACAACATAAGAAAGACTATTAAAAAGAAAGCTGTTAGAGACCATCCAAAGAAACACCATGAAGATGGTGAAAGACCTTGAGGGCAAGCCATAGAATGAATGGCTGAGGTCCCTTAATCTGTTCAGCCTGGAGAAGAGGAGACTGAGGGGAGATCTCATTGCATCCCCAAACTTACAAGGGGAAGCTGAGTGGCAGGCACCAATCTCTTCCCCATGATGACCAGTGACATGACTTGACGGAATGGCCTGAAGTTGTGTAAAGAGAAGAATAGGTTGGATATTAGAAGAAGGCTCTTCACCCAGATGGTGTTTGGGCACCCCCAGGAAGTGGTCACAGCATCAAGCCTGACAGAGTTCAAGAAGAATTTGGACAATGTTCTCAGGCACAGGGTGTGATTCTTGGGAGTCATTTCCAACTCAGAATATTCTATGATTCTGAGATTCTGTGATTCTGTGCCTCAACATGGATTTAACAGAGGAGCTCCACTGCAGAAGCCTTGTGTTGATTCATTCAGTTTTACCCTTCCTCCATAATTTCTGTATGCTTTAGAGGATGGAAGGAATCCTTTGATTCTATTTTTTGAAATGAAATTACTTCTCTCCTACAAAAAACTTGGTGTTTCTGAACAAAGGCAGAGGCCCGTGATGATTCGTTCACCATGTGCAAAAACATGAACCTTCAAGCATACACCAAATTTTCATGCTTAGTTTACAGATGACCTGTTGGAGGGTGAGAAGGGGAAAGAATAAGGAAAACATCTTTCCATCTATTTAGACCTTCGGATCTTTGATCTCAGCTCTGAGTTAAGATCTCCAAGACTGTTTCCCATCTTCTTTGCATGTCTGATTCAGCTTTCATATAAGTCAATGGAGAGATTCCCACTGAGTTTGATGGAATGTAGGTGATACTCTTATGATACTATAAATAAAAATTGCAATGCTCATTATGAGTGCCATAGCAAAAGTCTGTGTCAGCCAGCCTTCTAAAACCTAACATTTCATGGCTTATAATTTTGCCATAAAACTAGACTGGAGACTACAGCTTGTCAACAAATCATATGGCCTTGGTAAACAGTTAAATTTTAATTCTTTTTTTCTTTTTGTTTTTTCAAAATAGAAAATAATTAGGTACGGCTATTCATTAAGTTTCAAGTGCAACAAAACATACCATGGGTTTTGATAAAATATTTTTTTTTATTTTCTTCTTTGTTTAGTCTGAACCCAGAGCTTAGATTTTAACTCTGGAGGCCTGTAGCACTATTTTGCCTTCAAATGTCTTAAGAGAATTGAGAGGATTGTTTACAAGAAAATTTTCCTGCATGAAGAATCTGTTTTAATTCCTCATGAAATCATTTGTGAAACTAGTTGAAATGAAGTTGTGAAAATAGAAATAGTTTTCTTGTGTTCTTGACACTGCACGTTTGTGTGCATGAATATATTTACTGCACTGTCTTATATTCAAGTTTACCTTGTTGTCCAGAAAAATGTGAAAATGAGCTACCACATTATGTCAAAGATGTTTCAGCTATGGGTGGGACTGCACAGTTAGGAACAGATTAGACACTCCAGAACACTCATAGCATGCTGTCAGTGTATTGGTTTAATATTCCCATTCATTTTTGAAGAAAATACTCTTCCCTTTCTTTTCTTCTAACATTTGCTTATATATTAGTCTTGGAAAACATATTGATAGCTTATATTTATTTTTCTTCTTGAGGTCATCTGAAAGCTTTTGCAAATTTTGATTTGTTTCTTGTACAGAGACTTATGTCTCTCAAAGTAAATTACTAGACAGCACTCATAAAGAAAGGCAAATTTAGTCTTTTGCCTAGGCTTATATAAAATTGCCTTTGGTTTATGTCTTGTTTTATTTACTGTTATATGCAATTAGCACTTCACAACAAACTGGCCTGCCTTTCAGGAAGATGCCACCTGGTTAGAAGGTGTGGAATGGACGCTGTCCTTGAAGGATCTTCAGGAGATATTGTTCATGAGGGAAGAACAGTACCAACTCAGATTTCCCCTAAGTTCTGGGCATTTCTTTTATAGAACCTCATAATGAACATGGCATTTTTTACTATCCTCAGTAAAACAGGCACAGAAACAAAAGAGCACAAGTGAAAGTGTAACTTTTTCTATTGCACTCCCTCTCCACATCATTTTTCTCATGAGACACTCACAGGGGAAGTGATCTTTCCTCTCTTGAAGGCAAGTACTGCTCTCAATACCCCTTTTTATGCTGACCATGTAATAAGTGGAAAAAGGAACTATTTAGTCCTTCCTTCCCTGCATGTTCAGGACATTGCCTCCAACTGTTTTATATAAAGCCACTTTCACTTAAATTGAAATGTAGTTGATCATCCATCTAAACACAAGCCAAACTTACTGAAGACTTTAAGAGGTCAGTTTTTTCCTGGCAGCTAAAACCAAAACAATAGTAAAAGCTCAGCTCTCACTGAAACTCCTTCTGGTCACTATAAATACTATGGGAAAGAACACTAGTCCCAGTGAAAGCAAATGTTAAAAACTGCAGTCTGCTACATAACAGTTAAGATCTGCTTTCAATTTTCACCATTCAGCCACCTGAAAACCCAGTGACACCACATGGATGTAATAGGATTTCACCATTGCAAAACATGCAGTGTATTTCAGAGGATGTCAGACTTTCACTCCAAGTGCCACTAAGAACACTTTTCATGACAATGAATTCCTATTCTCTGGCTTGTCTTTTTCCAAAAGCCTTTGTACCTTTCCTTTCCCCCTGCACTACCCCCCTAACCCCTCAGTATTTAAAGACTTCAAATAAAACTCAGTCCACTTATTTTACTTTTTCTTTTCCTCTGAAGATGGCTGTGTGAACTTGTTTCATTCTGACATTTAAAAACACATGATGAATGCTGTCATTATTATTACCAAGAATAACTGAGTAAGGAGCTTTCCAGTAGCTATATAGCCTTTGTGTTCCTGGGTCTTTTTATGCTATTTGATTAAAATTTACCATTATGAATATAAATGCCATTATTCCTTTCTAAAAAGATTATTGTTAGTCTATTTTTCATCTGTATTGACCTTGTCCTTTTAATATGACAGACTTCATTCATATATAATCACACTGAGATATAAAAGTGGTCCGTGAAATTAGGTCCTGAAAAAAAAAGTAAAAAGGACAAAGAACTGTGTCCTAGATGTTGAGGGAAAAAAAAAATCAGTTTAGTTTAAAGATTTAGTTTGCAGTTTGTTTGTTTGTTTTTAAGTACTGCACCATAATAGACTGACAAATTTGTCACTCCCTCTTGAAAAAAAATTAAAATATGACAAATAAAAATATCCCCCGCCTAAAAAAAACACACCCCAAAACCCTCCAAAAACCCCAAAACTCAAAACCAAGTCAAACAAAAAAGCCCTCAAAAATCCCAAAGGGAAAAAAAAAAATCCCAACTAACTAACCAACCAAAAAACCAAAAACATAAACCAAAATGAAAACAAAACAAAAAGCCAACAACAAAATAAATAAACAAAAAACCAAAACAAAACCACCAACCCCCCCAAAACCAAACAGAAAAACACCAAACTCCAAGACCCCAAGAAAAATTGGAAAGTTCTTATTTGTAGCAATGGCTCTGCCTTCCTCTCTCTTTCAGTTTGGTTTTGATCTGCAGACAATAGGGAACTGTTTTCACTTACAAGAGGAATTCATTTTTATACTAATTCAGTCTTCATCTCAACCCAACTGTAAGAAAAGACTTTTTTCTATCTCTATTTTTTTTCTCCACTAAACTGTTTGTCCTTTCGCTCCTGCATCTCTGACTAGTTTCAAACAATGCTACAAGGTAATAGAATAAAAAATGATAAAATAAGAGCAGAATCTTGCTTGCTAAAATTTTTAATACCTCAATGACCAGAATAAGTGAGATAGCTACTGCTGAGGCTTCGAATTTCTAAATTCATTGATTCATTCACAGATTCACAATGAAAGAGTTTCTCAGCTGTTCTCATTATCATTGAAAGTGCATACACATGTCCTCCTACTAATTCATAACCTATGTTTGCCAGCTAGTCAAAGCATGAACCGAGCTTATTGCAATTTTAGCAAGCCTGAAAATTGGGCAAGATTTTCTCCAAGCTATTTTTATTTTTGGAATAGATTTGCTTCACTGGATGTAGGATGTTTTAAGTAATCCAATATCAACTCATCTTTCAAAACAGACCAAAATAGAGCTTTTGTTAGTGGAGATGGTAATTAACATGTAATCCACATAAAAATTTTCCAAATTTACTTTGAGTTTGCACAGGCTTACATGGCTATCTTAGAAGCTGTGTCTGCAAGAAAATCAAACACAGGACTTTCTACACTGATGATTCATTCCTCATCTCCTATTGGTTATAACAGAGGGGACCCTACAGGAACGATGGAGAGAGATTATTTACAAGAGCGTGTGGTGTCAGGACAAGGGGAATGGCCTTAAATGGAAAGAGAGTAGCTTTAGAATAAATGTTAGAAAGAATTCTTGACTGTGAGAATGGTGAGACACTGGAACAGGTTGCCCCAGGAAGTTGTGCATGCCCCATCCTTGGAAGTGTTCAAGGCCAGGTTGGATAGAGATCTGAGCAACCTGGTCTGGTGAAAGGCATCCCCATCCACAGCAGGCATGTTGGAACAAAAGATGATCTTTGAGGTGGTCCCTTCCAATCCAAACCATTGTATGATTCTATGATTGTGAGTGTCATCTTTAGAGATTTCAAGTGTATATTAGGAATGAAGGCAGAAAAGAAGGAAGCAAACAAGCAAGCAAGCAAGCTTAGGTATCTTTAATTTCACAAGCTACCCAGCACTGTTTCATAAAGAACCAACAAAAATGCCACTGTTCCTCTTTAAAATGTATCACGTGTTCTACAATTCCTATTTACCAAATATGTAATTGCATGCCATTACTCTATGTTGTATGCCAAATACATGTTTGTATTCAGTCCTGTTTAAAATCTCTATTGATGACCTGGATGAGGGGATTGTGTGCACTCTCAATAAGTTCTCAGATGACAGTAAGTTGACTGGGTCTGCTGGAAGAAAGGAAGGTTCTGCAGAGGGATATGGACAGACTGGACAGATAGGTTGAGGTTTGATAAGGAAAAGTGCCAGGTCCTGCCCTAGGGTCACAACAATCCAGGCAGTGCTACAGACAGGAGACAGAGTGACTGGAAAGTGGCATAGAGGAAAAAGGACCTGGGGGTGTTGGTTGACAGCAGCTGAACACGAGCCAGTGTCTGCCCAGGTGGCCAAGAAGGCCAGTGGCATCCTGACCTGGATCAGCAATAGTGTGGCCAGCAGGGAAAGGACAGCCCTGTACCTGGCACTGCTTAGGGTGCACCTTGAGTACCATTTTCCATTTTGGGCCCTTCAATAAAGACATTGAATAGCTGGAATATGTCCAGAGAAGGGCAACAAAACTGGTGAATGATCTAGATGGTGAGTTGTATGATGAGTAGCTGAGAGAGCTGATGTTATTTACTCTGGAGAAAAAGAAACACAGGGCAGACCTTATCCTGGTCTATGGCTGCCAGAGAGGGGATTATAGTCAAGCTGGAGAGTTAATGACAGGATGAGTGGGGCTATATTCAGTTTGGACATCAGGAAGAATTTCTTCATGGAGAAGGTTGTTGGACTGTGGGAACACAAGATTTGCCTCCAGCTGCCCTGGAGGCTCAGGGACCTGGGCAGGGGTCTCAGAGACCCTGGCACACAGCCCAGAACACCTGTGGTTTTGATTTTAGTCCATGGGAACGATTGCCAACCTTAAAAGAAGAATTAACAGTCACAGGAGTTTAAATAGAGCAGTAGTGAGTTTGTTATAGAGTGTAAAAGTAGTTTTTGAGTTTTGGTACAGGGGAGTAGGAATTTCCAAGATGGAGAAACCTCGTGGCTTTAGGTTTCTTCCTTCTTCTTCTTCCCTCTCCATCTTCTTGGTGACGGGGACATGACTGATTGGTTTAGAGTAGAATCTGACTGTCTAATGCAGAGAATAGGTATTGGAGATAATTAATAAATAGTCTGTATGTAACTTTTAGTATAAAAGATAAACACCACCTCTGAGGGGAGAGAAGGCCTTTGACTGTCTTGCTGGAAGGAGCTCGGCAGGACAGAAAGAAAATATTTTAGATAAGAGAGAATAAACAACCTTGAACACGAACCTGAAGAGTTTCTGCTCTTTTCTCCCATCTCTTGCTGGGAAAAAAGGACTGTACATTGTCAGGAATTTCTGCAAAATAGCAGAGAACCCAACATTGGACATTGGAATGAGCTGCCCAGGGAGGTGGTGTGGTCACCATCCCAGGGGTTGTTCAAGAAATGACTGGGCATGGCACTTAGTGCTTTGGTCCAATGGTCAGTGTAGTCATGGATCAAAGGCTGGACTCCATAATCACAGAAGTCTTTTCCAACCTAAATAATTCTGTGATTTTGTGATTTATAGCAGGGCACTCAGTTAGCACTCTGAAGATACCAATCAGTTAAGCAACATGTTAGACCTTGGGATCTCAAGAAAGCTCTGTTATGTGGACAGGAAGAATAAACTTTTGCCAAGTTAAGAGTCAGGAAATGTCGTAGAAAAGTCATCTGCAACAGTAACTGTATGGGACAAATGTAACTGAATGGGACAAAATACAGACTCTCCTGTGCATGCCAGGTAGGCTATTTTCAGAATCTACTTAATTTCTCATAACATTCAAAAGACCTACTTATCAAAAGCCTTCAGTAGGAAAAACTTGAATTTACAGTGCTCCAAAGCCTTCAGTTGTTTAATTAGGATAGCCTGCACTTCATTACCTGCATTATACATAAATTCTTTTTCTTTCTTGGAAGGCAAAAGGAAGTGGAATGCTCTTCAAGGAGACAACTGGTCTAGAAGATACACCTTACAAACGACAAATTCTGGAATGTAAAAGTGCTTTATAATGTGGGGATTGAATGAAAATAATTATGAAAACTTAAATACAAGCAGGATGGATGTTTCTTCTTCATTATGGATGACAAACTGATTAGGTTTATCTTTATTTGGTAGGAGCTCCTTCACATTGCTTATTACTTGAAGTAATGGGGAGCCAAGAGACAACCTATACAATATGGTATTCAGAGTCCACAGGTAGTACTCATCCATTCTGTGTATAATACAGAACGTCTATGGATTTCAACAGTCTTTCTTATACTTGTGATTCTAATTTATTTTTTTTTAAGTGTAGATGTAATTTAGCTGTATCTCACTTATCCGATCCACAAAGACTATACCTATAAAAAAGCAAAGAAAAAATAAGAAAATTTTGACAATAAAGTGCAATTCATTATACTGTAAGTTGCTTGAACAGCCCTTGGTGCTGTTTTTGTGTAAGCCAACTGATATACATCTAAAACATTTCTGTGAATAACTCAGCGTAAGCATGAACCTGGAGTAATTATCAAGAGACAGTTTGGTAATTTTTAGGTGTGCCAAATGTACTTTGTTGACATGTGAGTCATGGGAGGGCTCTGCTCTATAGGACTAAAAACTCAGAGGTGAGATATCAGAAAACATTTCTTAAAAGAAAACAAAGTAATCACTGCTACTGACAGAAGAGAAATTCAGGTTTTGGTGGCACTCAACCATTTAAAATTTCATTAAGAAGAAGTAAGTCTTCCATCTAATACAGTACATACAAGGAATGAGGTGGTTTGTTGATTTTATTTTCTCGAAATCTGGCTACGGAGTGGGTGACAATTTGACAATTATTACTGTTAAAATAAAATATAAATATTAAAGTAACTCTAATGACTGAAACCTCTGTCTTAATCTCATGTGATTTCTGTGATTTTAAATGAGTAATACCTCATCTGAAGCTAATGAAGTTACACATCTGTGAAAGCAGGATGTGAGGATTTAGGTTGTTTGGGTACATGTATGTTGCTAAAAAAATATGGAAATTAATGGAAGTATTGGACCACTGATCTTCCACAAAGAAGATTTATTGGGTTTTTTTTTCACTGTGTTTTGCTTCCAATGGCTCCAGCAAGCTACATACAGCAATACATGGATATGGTCTTCAGCTCCACTGATGCCCAAGACTGCTCCTGAAAATGAGCATGGACAAAACTGCCACAGGCTTGTCTTTGCTTTACATCATCTTCTGACACCACTGGGCTTTGTGTTTTGTGTCCCAAAGGCAGAGTGTGCATTCTTGGTTTTTTTTATTATATAAACACTGTTCCTGTGGCCTACAGCACAACCCTTGCAGTATTTTAGTGAATTTGAAAAGAACTTCCTATCTTTTAATAGCAAAAGATAACAATTGTTTCACAGACCAGAGGGCAAAGGAGGATCGAGGGATGAGCCTTACAGGTATGGCTGCTCTCTCTGGATGAGAAAACATTACCTGGCAGAGAACAGAGCTGATCATTTCACTTAGCCGGGGGTGTGGGGACTAGAGCTCTGTCACTTGGTGACATGGACTGTTCAGACAAAAGAACAAATATTCAGGATACTAGCACTAAGAAACACAAAACACAGAGCCTGATGGACTGAGAGAAAGAGAAATCAGGAGCAGAAAAGTGAAAAAAAGATTCATAAAATTGAAGGGAAATGTTTATAACAGAGGGGAACTTTTACATTAGCCAAGGAAGAAGGAAACAGATTGCAATGTGGAGGCAGATGCACAACATAATTAAGGAAAGGAGTCACAGAAGGGAAGAGGGATTATAAACTCCTGACTGAGCAGAGTATTTGTGTAAATTATTTTTAAGAATACTGTTGAAACTGGGACAAGCAAATACATACAGTTATTTTACTGCAATATGTAGATAGTTCTTGAACTAGATTAAATAAAGACTTAGTTAGTAGATTTGGGGGATTTTTGCATATTTACTGACTCTGTGCACCTGCTGCCACATGATCCATGATCTTACAGGTATGGGAGCGGATGGGCTTAAGCAACTTGTAAATCATCCAATCAAAGCTACTGTGATGATCTCGGGCAACTGTGCTGTGGCATCCTATGTACGTGAAAGGCTAAAAGAAAAAGAGTACCACAATATGTTTCAGCAAGTCCAATGGATCTGAGAGGTGTGCAAACAAATGGGGCTTCAGAGCATATAATTCAAAGCCAGAGGAGGCCTGAGAAATAACATGAATATATCTAATGGATTGTAATTTTATTAGGATTTTTAGAAAAAGATTAACTATCATTAACTTTTGAAAGCTAAGTGTTTATTATGAATTTCTACTATTTATTGCAATAAACTTGAAATACTGAAATTATTTGCAAAATACAAAAGTATCAACATTCTTTTTTTTTTTTGTTCTAATGAGGAAATTAAGATAAAAGAGATAAAATAGTTTGAGATAGAGCCTTGTGATGTCAAATTCTCAAGATTCCATGGAGATAATTTTAAGGTTCTGTGTATACTAAATCTCACAGATTTAATAGAAATAAAGAAAATCTTGTAAGGCAACACTCTACCTCATTGAGAATGTCATGCCTAGTAAACATACAATGAAGAAGTCTGAAAACAACAAGAACTGTAAAAGTCATCATCTCCCATCTTCATCAGCAGGATGTCAATAAATTAAGACTTGGGAATCTCAGGCTTCTTAGCAATATAAGTGGTTTTTGTGTTTCTGCACAGCTACCTCTGAGTCAAAATATTAATGCAAGCCATGTACATTTCTCAGTGGAGCACAGACATACAAGGGTTACCTTTGTGTAGATACAATCAGAATTTACCAGAAGATGCCGGAATATTCCCCACTGATTATTGTCAGTTGTATTAATGCAATTACAATGGCTTGAACACTTTGGTACTTTCCAAGGACCTATTTATATAGCAGTCTATTACTAAACTCTGACAACAGCAGCCCAAATTATGATGCACTTACTCACCCTGGAGAGTACTTTGTACCATGAGCAGTCTCACTTTGAATAAAGCATTCACGATCTGGCCCATTACCCTTTAATTATAGATGTTTCAGAGAAGAGTGAGCATCAGGGTTTACTGCACTATTTATAAAACAAGCTACCAGCCAAACGCTGTAGGACTTCTATAGCTTTAAAATCCTCTACATTTTTTCCTTTTAGGAGCTCTTCCACTGTGCACTTGAAGATCATTTGAATGTATCAAGAACTTCATTGTAGAAAAAGAGGTATCTACAGATGAGAAATAATCCCACTTTTGGAAAAACCCAGCAGTTAATTCAAACATCTGATTTATAATTTCTGTTTTGGAAAGCAAAATAAGACGTGTTTATTAATACTGACAATAAAGCATTCTGCAATCCTAGGATATCATCCTACTGTAAAGCATTTTAGGATGCACTACAGTAGCTATCATAGTGTGAGCTGAATTTCAATGAAATCTTTCTTCATTGTCTCTTATATAAATATGACTACACCAAAACACTAATCTACAGACACCAGACTGTATCTGGCAAAAACTAGAAGGAGGCATCTCTTCAATAAAAGAGTGCTACCACTTTGATTTGAAGTTGCTACCAGTAAATATTTCTTGAAGTAGGACATGAGCCTAAAGAAGCGGTGCTTGGATTCAGCTGCTCAGGTGGGATTTTCTCAGTGTGTAGGGAGAAATATATTTGGTATTCCTGGGCACCAGGGGGAGGATATGTGATATGTTTCCATATGCCACATATAGGAGGAACAAAGAAAATGTGACAGAGGTCACCAACTGTTCTGACCTTACTTAGCGGCTCTTGGTTCTCTGCCACTATATCCTAATGTAAAAATTCCTAGTTTTCCCACTGTACCCAGTTCTAGAATTCATGGGGAATGTGCTGTCCCTCCTAAACTTATTCTTTATGGGTCAGAACCTACACTGTTTTTGTTGGATTTTGCATGTTATATAGAGGCTGCAGGTTATCTACAGTTACTAAAATATATACATATCCAATGCAATTTTGTCTCTATAGAAGTTATTTTCAGCTTTTACCAAATGAACATTTCTCTCCATGGTAGTTCCTGCTATCTAGATACCTATATGACTTTTTCACATGGCTTATGAGTGGGTCATTATCTGACACCTTTCCTTGTCTTTATTTAGCCTTACAAGAGCTATCAAGGTGAAAATGGTTACCTTCCATCCAGAAGGAAAGCCACAGCAGGCTTGTCTGTATTTTTTAAGGTTTGTATGGCATATCTCCCCTAACCATTACTTTCCTCTCACATTCCCAAAAGAATGGTTCACAGATGTGAAAGGAGTCTTCTTCAGGGGTAGGTTTAACAGCCCTCTCCAAATGTGGGACACTCTATCTTAGCTAAATGAAGTTTTTCTGGTATAAGCCATGCCAGTGAAGCGCAACTTTATCACTCTATGTTTCAAACCAGTAAAGTTAAACTGGAAAAATGTCTAAGTGTACAAACGGGAAAGTCAAGGAGACTTGTCTGTGGATGTAAAGAAAGGGCGTGAAAAAAGAGGGGTATTTCATCGTGTACAATTGATATTTGCTTTGTGTTCTAAAGCAAAGCACTGGATCAGCTGATTTGTTGCTGTCAGCCTTTATCAGATGTTACTGACAGGAACTTGGGAGATGAGATAATTTTTTTGAGAAATACCTGAAGAACTCCACTGTGACAGGAAAGGGGAGAATTGCACTTGTATTCAATCTGTTCCCCCTATCCAAAAGGAAAAGTGTATGAGAAAAAATTGTGCCAAAGTTTCATCTAAAATCGAAGCAGTTCTTTTTCTCCAGGTGCTCTCTGGGAGCAGACCACTCTACAAGCTCACAATACAGGAGTCAATACCCTACAATAAATGGTAAATAGTAAACATCTCTTTACATGAAACATGATAGTTCCAGATCCAATGCTATTCTTTCTAGCCTCTGTATGTGAAGATATTGCACCATAATATGAAGTGGAATCAGAAAGCCTGAGTAAGGTGCCAAATGATATCAGCCTAGTGTCATTTAACACAAAATATTAGGCACAGGGGCTTAGAGTAATTTAGGTCATCTGACTCAGAGACTCAGTTCACTGGGTCCATCATAAATGCTGCCTTTTAAATACCTTGTTTTAGAGAAGGGCCTTGAGTGTGTAATAGAAATGACTTGTTTTCTAATAATAGTCAATTAGAAGTCCTCTGTAATTGTATTTGGAAATGCAACGTAAGTGCTTCTGCTGGAAAAAGTTAATTTGTCTTAATTTTCCTACGATTTCTAAAAATAGATTAGAATTAAATGTCATGTACCTTTGGAACGTGTATGTTTGGTAACTAACAAACTCACTTTGTCACTGTTTATGATCTCAGAATTCTTTCCATGGAAACTATTATAAGGTCACTACTATCATCAAGCAGCAATGAATGCTGTTCATATTTTAGAGAGTCATTAGGGAAAGGACAATCCTAAGGCCCTAAAGTCCATTTGTGTCTTCAGCAGGGGAGGGATGTATAGTACCATTTGTCTATATATGGTTTCAGATGTTCATAGAGGGACATTTTTTGTTTGAAGATTCTGTCATGCATGCTACCTCTTATAGAAAGCTACTTGTCAGTCAGAAACTTCATTGAGTTCTTAAATTACATCTTCATAAATAGCATATTTTTAAATTAAGTCAAAACCTGTAAGGTACTATAGTCTCAGTTTCCATAAGCACCTTCTAAGGGTATCCATAACCTTGCAGAACTGAGGTGCTCACTGAAAGCAAGATTCTGAATTGTCTCCGCTAAAAATACAGAGGTCTTAAGGTGAATGTACATGTGCTTCCACTAGAAGCACATGTACACTGCACTGACAAGCTGGTGTAAAGGACTACTCAAACAAACATTTGATGCAGGACCCATTCATTGATTGAAGTTGTCCCTGTGAAAAGGTCTGATATTTACTCAAAATCAAATAGAAAAATAATAAACAAACTGACAATATTTTTTTTCAATAGTTCTCTGTGTGAGGGCATTTTCCCTATTTCACTAAGTCCCATAGCATTTATACTGCCAGAACAGAGGACTCCATAGCATAAGATTTCACTACTATACTGGAAATGAGAATGGTTTTAAAAGATTATTATACATGCATGATTATATATATAGTTCAGCTAATGAGCCTAATTTAAACTGTTGCTGCTATTGATTTATAGGATAGTGCTGGAAGTAAAGGAGAAAATGTCAGTAGAGAACATGTATGCATACAGATATATATCATAGTCAGCAGAAGATAAGTTTTATCAGTCAAGGCATTTGTTCACACTTTTCTACAATTAATCTGCTAACAGGTTTTCACATGAGCTGAAACCCCTCTAACATTTGAGAAGACTTAATTAGAATAAGGAAGCAAACCAAATTTCAAGATCTGTATTAAAGTAGAAAAATATAAACACAAGAATGGATTTGAGATGACAAATTGAACATGGAGGTTTAAAACTATTTTACATAGAGCTGAAACTTAGAAATAGTGGATGAGCAAAAGTGTCTAAAATCTTGATTTGTTAATCTAATAAAAATATAGTTAAAACTTGCAGCTGTTTGCTAATACAGACCCTAGATAATATTCGTTGGCAAGTATAGTAGTTTTATAAATAGGTATGATGTAGCAGTCACCTTAGTATGTCAGAGTACCCCAGCTGGTTATAACAAAGAATGTACTTGATTTCTTCTTTTTTTCCCTCTAGTTTTACTCTTTTCTTCCCCCAACTATTTCTCTAGTCTTACCAATCTTAAATATTGATAATGAATTTTTGGATGTTTTTTTCTTAATAAAACTGTCTTTTTACATATTTCTTTTTCTATAAACCTTAAGAGGTGTTTGAATTTCCCATAAGTAGCATTTCAGGTTACAAATCTGAGTGTCCCTGAGGTATGGCTAGTTTACTGAATATAAACTTATCTCAGCAATTTAACCTCTTTAGTGTTTCTTACACATGCCATCCCCTGATTTATTTGTATTTTTTCGAAGAAAAAATGTTTTCAATTTTTTTAAAGCAAGTGACAATAAAAAGCTGTAGTTGTGTGCTCTATTTCACACACACAGCTATGTACAAGAAACCTTAAGGGGAAAATTTTTATATATCTTAAATGATAGCCATTAAGTTCTATATAGCCTGATTCAGAAGCGTATGGTGCTGCTTTGGAAAGCAAAGTGCCTATCTCAACTGCCTTCTTTGCTACATAGACAAAACTAGAAGAGGAGCACCTTGTATGTTGCTGCAGACAAACCTTCAGCAGTCCTAGGGTTCCACAAATTACTAGGTTTTCTGTGAGATATAATCACTGGATAGCACAGTTTTATTGCCAATGTATTGTCAACCTCATGAAAATATTTTTTCCTTTTTCTTGGTGCTGATCATAACTTTGTATTTATTTTTATTTTTTGTCCTGCTATTTATTTTCTTTTGGGCTTCCAAACACCTTTGTGACAGCAGTACCTGTGGTCTTGAGAAAACAATTTATATCTGTGGCATTTTTCAGATAGAGGTGGCCATACAAGTTTCCTGACTTTTTGAACAGAGCCAGAAAGGGGCAGGACATCTTGGATTTTGGGGAACACCTCTAAACCAGGTGAAAAAATCTATATGTTCTCTATTAGGAGTCACTGTAATACTGAGTATTTAGTGGTATTAACCCTCTTCACACTGTGTTAACTTTAGTATTCACTGGCTGGATTTATCAAATTTAGCACAGAGATTAAGATCTCAAAGAGAAATATTTTTCTACAAGTCTCATTGAAAAAAAATAAACCAACAAACCAAACCAATTTGAAGATAGATACCCTAAATCTGAGTTTAACTTAATAGTGTACACTTTCCTTAAGGATCTTGCAACATATGTTGTGTTTTTCCACCAGTCACTGTCTCAGACCACAGTCAATGGCAATCTGAAGTCACCTGCCTAAATATAGACATCCTGTGCCACATGAGATACCCTAATGCATTTCTCCCAGCCTTCAGCTGCCACTTCAGAAGACCAGTGAGCTTTTATCTTACCAAGAGGATGGTTCAAATACTTTATGAATTACAAAGAGTAGCTAAATCAAGCTCTGGATCTTCACTGACTATAGTGGGCTCTTCAGTGCTAAGATTGCATGAATTTGTACTAAATCTCAGCCCAAATGAGGGATACCATTGCCTACTGTCAGTGATATTTTAAACACTGTCTACTTACTACTGCTCTAGAAGGATGTAAGTCCTATAAATCCTGTCTGCTGGTTCTGTTCCATTTCATTTGGCTTCTTGACTAAAGGAAAACTGCAATGTAATTTCATAGGCTTTGAAATACCTAACTGGAAGAAGAGTTAAAAGTGTCCCAGCTCTGGAGAAAGTGCCAATGAAGGTTTTAATCAAAAGTGAGGATTCCATGCAGAGGACACTGGGACTTGCCAACCCCAGAGCTCATCGAGCATGAAAAGTGCTCTCACCTCTCATGAAAGGTGAGATTCTGAAGCCAGAGTGAAGCCACTGTAGAAAGTCACAGCACCCCCCTTTTTTAAAAAATAGGAGCAAAATAAAAAGGCAAAGAGTAAGTTTGTAGTTAGCCAGGATGAAGAAATATTTTATTATAGTCTTGACCATCATCCTGTCTTCAGGATGAATTTATTTGAGCCTCCGTCTTGAATTTCCCCCCAGACTCATTGGCTAAAGTGCACATTCAGTTTATTATGGGATGGACAATGACATTCTTCTGGGCTAGGACTTTCCATTTAAATTTGCCCTTCAAAGTAAATCCTGAACCCTTACAAATAGCTATGGGGTTGCTCTTTTAGCAGCTATTGAGATGTAACCTCAGCAGCTCCAGGGCTGTGCAGGGAGCTGTATGTTTCCATGAAATTGAACTGGCCAGTAGCAAATAAAATCCTCTGACTTTTGCTAGAGGTTTATGAAGACTTGCCTCTTGTGTATACCAGCCACCTCCTGCCTGCCTTGGCTTTAACCTTCTCCTCCTCTCCAGGATTGATTCTCACCTTGGTTTTGAGCTGAAAGCCTTGCTCCTGATCTGCCTCCTCACAGCCATTCCTGCAGACGTGGGTGCTGTTTCTTAATAGAATATCCAGTGCAAGGGGAGGTAGTGAGTGATTAATTTGCTTAATTGGCAGTCAAACAGACTGCCTTACTGGCAGCTGCGTTTAACCATCAATATAGTTGAAATCTCTCTGGTGTGTCTCTCCAAAGTTGCCAGAGCTGTTGATTGAACTTTGTGTGACACTGGCTTTTCCCTTCAAGCTAATTTTCAATTGTTGCCAGGTGAAAGGAAATTATTTCAACAGTTTTGAGTGAAAAGCAAGTACTGGCATATGACCTTCTACTTCCAGCCTGATTTCCCTTCATTAGTGTCTCCTAAGGGACAGGAACAGTGACAATTATGGGGACATTTATGCTTTGGGACAGACTGTTGTTCCAAAGTATGTGTTCTGCTGTGACTTGAACAGTCTGCATATGTGGGGAATGGGACAAATGAGGGAACATCTAATTTCTGTACCCTGCCAAATAGTAGGAAAAATTAGGCTCCTTGTGGCAATATTTGAACAGCCTTAGTTGTTCACATGTCCCCGTGACCTTTCAAGTTTACATGTAGTCTTGAAAGTGCACCAGAGAGTGTCCCCAGACAAATGTCTTCCTCTGTAAGAAGTCAACTTAGACTTCCCTGAAAGTGGAGTAAATGGGTGCTTTGCAGATGTGATTACTTATTTCAGACATACTTTTTAAAAATGAGATTAATGGGTCCTTAGAATGGGTCCTTAGAAATACCTGTTTTTCTCTATTAGCTGTGAAGGGTGCTAACTAACTCAGACATTAATGTCTCCATCACAGATGTCTTTGGCCAGATAAATGCTCCCTCCATGGGTTTACAAATGTAAATGAGTATTTTGTGAGTGTCTTGGTAACTGCTGAAGTAAAAGACAGCACTAGTGGCAACGGGCTCTACCTAAAACTCAGGAGGATCCTGCTGAACATCTGGAAACCTTTTTTCACTGTGAGGATGACCAAGTACCTGCACAGGTTGCCCAGGGAGATTGTGAAGTCCTCGTCCTTAGAAATGTCCAGAAGTCATCTGGACGTGGTCCTCAGCCATGGGGTCTCATGGCCCTACTTGGGGGCTGTGTTAGAAAGGTGATTTCCAGAGGTGCCTCCCAACCTCAGCCTGGGCCATTCTGAGTTGTTCAGTCATCTCAGTTGCCTTTGTAAATCTTGTATGAATGGTTCTCAGTTCTACTGGTGAGAACCTGTGAAAGAAAAACCACCAATATTGTTTCAAATAAATCAGTAGCAAAAATCTGTGTTTTTATGTAGCCATCTTTTCCTTATTTCCTCTCAGAAGAAAAAGGAAAAAAAAAAAAAAAAGCAGAGCAGCTGAAAAGGTCAAGCCTTCTGATTTTGCGTATTTTAGTGAATTAGTACCCCTGAGTGACCTTGATTGACACTTTATGAACCTTAAAAGCCTTGATAGTCTTTACTAATTGCCATGTTTCTCCACTCTGGGAATACTGCAGACCTATATTTTCCTTTATTAATTTATATTTTTACTATGGTATTTTTCTTTACACTATAAGGTAGGCATAACATTCATCAAACTCTCGGGGGATCACCTTTTGAGAATAATTTTTCATATTGAAAAAAGACTGGTCTGTGCCAGACACTGGATTTTCTGGCTTTGCTGAGACAATGCTGCAGGAGAGGTGGCATGGAGAGGGAAGGGATATCTTGCATTCATCCAAAAAAATAAAACCCCTAACCAACCATCTCTGAAGATGTTTTGTTTTAATCATTGTATATGAGTAAGGTTAGTTCAGTATGTAATAACAGGCTGTCTTGACAACAAAAGGCTGAATCAACACAGAACATGATTGGAATTATGCATGTCAATTATAATGAATCTCATTATGCAAAACGAAAGTCTAATTCTATTGTAAAGGTCTGCAGTCTGCAGTTTTGAGCCTGATGTCAATGCTGAACAATAACTGCCCTCTCATCCACCTCATAGCCATAAAGAATAAATGTAAACCTTATTTCTGCAGATTTTTAATATGCAAATTTCCTTGGAGTAAGGGAAAAGAGAGATTTCTCTTTTTTTAATAAAAAGAGAAAACTGTCCCGGTCTTAAAGCAATCAGCCATGTCCATGGATTCTTTGGCTTTAACTTTCTGTTGTCCACAGGAAAAACTGGTGTTTTAAAGTTCACTTCTTGTCTCAAAATAAAAATCAAGAATGTAATTTCTCATATTGTGCCAACTCAGTAATGTGTTTATCAAAATAAAATAAAAAAAATTAAATACATGTTAATGATTAGGCTCTAATTTATAGCAAGAAGATTACAGTAATAAATGTGTTTAGCAAAACCTTTATGAAATTACTGGCTAGTAGGGATGTTGTTCTGGGGTTTTTTTGCAATTTACTCTTTTCCCCATGTTTTATTGCATGTATTTTTACACTTGCAGTTAAAATGCCTAGCTTTGGGAGTTTATTTTGCAGCAATAAATACAAAGGTGGATTCTCCTTTGATGAAGAGTGATTGGAACACTGCTTGAGCTCCTAAATACCCTCCCATAATTCATTTTTAAACAGTGAATAACTTCAGCTGGAAGCAGGTATGTAACAGGCATTTTTTATTTGCTGAAAGAAAATTCTCTTTTGACACTACGTGATTCTGGTGCAGTGGGAAATGTCAGCAAATAGTAGTCAGAATTCTAGACTTAGGAGTCTTAAATTTCCATACAGAGGGGTTAGGTGAGCTCATTACTGTGGGGAAGAGACCTCTGCATCCCTTGCACTGAGGGTGGCCACCAAAGAATACTTTGCAGAATGCAGTACAACTAGTCAGTAACCTCTTGTGCTATTTCCCCATTTTTATTAGACATTATGACAAAGTGATGTAGTTGACAGCAAAGCTTATAGGCATGAATACCTCTGCTCCAGTAGATAGGACTTTTAAATGCAAAACAGTCATTCAGTTCTGGATTGAAATTCTGTGTGAGAATTCATGGCTTAGGGCTAGTTCATAAACACACTTGTAAAATATCCATTTGTAGATGCTGTAAACTGATTTTTTAAACACATCATTTACAGCAAAATTGAAATTAGACATTGGTTTAAAAAGTGATGACCCAGAATTGCTTTGACCTCATATCTTACTTATAGATCACAGTTATTTATTTTTCTTTTTAAAAGACAGATGATAAATAAATTTTCATGATCCTGAAAGAAACTTGCAGTTATTACAGCTAAGACAGCTATTCAATTTGTACAACATGCTGAATTTTCCTTATTTAGAATTTCTAACAGCTTTCATTGGAGAAGTTTGATTCAGGTTTAGCAGCCTGAGAAAACTTCCTAAAGCTGGCTGTGAAATTAATCAAATTTTCTGTATTCTCTTGAAAGCCAACTTTACACTTGTTCCAGCAGAATTTTACTGTAACTGTGAACAGCACAAGAAATAGTAGACCTGACCAGAGAAAGGATTAAAGACAGCAATTTGACAAAAAAAAAATAAAGAAGAATACTCTTCATTTCATAAAGAAAAGGTAGGTTTTTCTTACTATTTTTCTTATTGTCACCATCATCTTTATTGTTACATTTGTCCTGAGCCACCAGAAGGAAAAGACGAGAAGTCAGAATTCGGATCTTTCCCCAAAGACTGTGCTTCCTTTTCAATTGCTCTCAAATATCTGTGGGATCTTCATTTAACATGAACTTCTTTGAATTAATTTTGTGCTGTTTTCTTCAGCAGGGAGAGGATAGGACAGGAAATGAAAAAAAAAAAGAAAAAAAGGTAAAAAAGAAAAAAGAAAAAAAAAGGAAGAAAGAAAAAAAAAAAAGAAAAAAGAAAAAAGAAAAAAGAAAAAAAGAAGAAAAAAAGACTGGATGCTTTGCCGGCTTAGTGGAAGACCTCCTATTGGATAAAGAAAGGGAAGAGGAGGGTTTCTAGCACCAGAGGCACAAAAATAAATCAGGAAGATGGAATTTATTGTAGGCGGCTTCCAAATTAAAGTGAAGGTGTCTGGGTTTGTTGTGGAAATAGAATAATGAAATAAGGGAGTAAGGGAATGGGACCCGTCTGACATGTAGTGTTTAAGCACCACTATGGCGTGTGCAGAGTACTTCAAAACTCAGTTGGAAGATGCCCTCACAGGAACTTGCACAACTGTTGTAGGAAACTATTTTTCACTGCAAGGGTGACCAAGCCCCCAGGCTGTCCATAGAGGCTGTGGGGTATCCATCCCTGGAGATAATCAAAATCTGTTTGGACATGGTACTGGGCTCTTGAGAGCCCTGTTTGAACAGGGAGTTGCATCAGATGACTTCCAGAGGTCCTTTCTACCCTCAACCATTTTGTGATTCTCTCACCAAATCAGTCAAGAGCTCTTCCTAACTCAGCTGCTTCAGCTGTTTTTGTTTATATCTATGGGGATCATGTTCAGCATCCTGCCACAGACTGTCTTCACGAAACTCAGGTTGAAAGAACCACCAAGTCTAGCTTTACTTGGAGATAGAGATGGGTAACAGCAGCCTTTTTTTTCCTGATGTTATTATCAACTTTATATTTTTGAGGTATCATTGAGTAGGTAGTAGTGAACATGCTTTCTTTGCTGAGTTTTATTTTTCTCACTCTTTTCCCATGGGGAGCTTCTGAACTCAGTGCTGCCTCTCTGTCCTAAGTTTCACTCTCTGCACACTGCATCACTCTCTTTGAGTGCAGACATGGAAAAAAATGGGCCATTCTGTTTACTGGGAATGTCATTAATAGATCTGTGGCACAAGGTGGGTGAGGACTTCACCTCTCAGCTGGTACCAGTGTGTGATGCAGTCTGTTGCAGATCACAGTGAATGTGATGGAGCCAGCAGCTGGTGGGAGGGGCAGTCAAGCACAGCAGCAATCACTTATTTTTTTCTCATGTTTTGTCTCTCTGTGTAATAGAAACACAGAAATATCAGAGACAGTCACCAAGTCACACCTACTGTCTCACACACTTAATAGTCTGCAGGGCTAGAACACTAATATGAGTTCAGTGTGTTTCTGGATGCACTGCCAGAGACCTGCATTAGCCAACACTCTGAAATGATGACAGCTCCCAAAAGCAGGAGAAGCATAGAGGAATACTAGAAAAGGAAGTTCCTTCTGGCCCATGTGCCAAGTAGGTTCATGCTTAAAGGCAACCAAGTGCTGAGATTCCTGAGCTGGGATGAACTGAACATTGCCTCAAGATCTGGTTGGATTCACCACCAAAGACTATCACTGTGGACTGAGTTTGCAGGTCCAGCTTTGGTAGCAGGACGGGAGCTTCAGAGGTAGCTTCTGTGAGATGCTGCCAGAAGCTTCTTCCCTGTCCAGCAGAGCCAATCCCTGGCAGCACAAAAGACAGACGTGCAGCTGGACAAGGCTGGGCCAGTTAGAAATGCTAGTAACACCTTTGTGTTAATATATATTAGAAGAAGGAAAATAACAAATTATCACACAGATGTAATTGTGGCCAGAGAAAAGTGGGCTAAGAGGAACAGTTCTGCAGACACCAAAGTCAATAGAGAAGGGAGTGGAGGTGCTCCAGGGGCTGGAGCTGGGATTCTCCCACAGTTTGTGGGGAGACCATGTCGAGACAGGTGTGCCTGCAGCCCGTGGAGGTCCAGGGGGATGCAGAGGTCAACCTGCAACCCATGGAGGAGACCCACACCAAAGCAAGGGGATTCCTGAGAGGAGGCTGTGAACCCATCAGAGGCCCAAGGAGAGGGAAGCCCCCGCTGGAGCAGCCTGTCCTTGAAGGACACTGCTCCCCGTGGAAGAGTGACACTGCAGCAGTTTGGGGAGGACTGTTCCCCGTGGGATGAACTCACACTGGAGAAGTTCATGGAGAACTGTCTCCCATGGGAGGGACCCCTTAGTGGAGCAGGGGAATGACTCCTGTCCCTGAGCAGTGGGAGAAGCCACTGGTGATGAACTGACCAAAACCCCCATTCCCAGTCTCCTTGTGCTACTGGGAGAGGAGATAGAGCTGGGAAGAAGGGAGGGGGAGAGGGGTGGGAGGTGCATTGAAGGTTTTATTTTACTTATCATTATCCTGCTCTGATATCATTATCCTGCTCCAATCTTGGTCATAATAAATTCAATTAGTATCTCTAATTCTAGCCTGTTTAGCCCGTGACAATATTTGGTGAGTGATTTCTCCCATTTCTTATCTCTTTTGAACCCTTACTTATATTTTCCCTCAAATGTCCAGCTGCAGAGGGGACTGAGAGAGTGGCTTTGGTGGGTGTCTGGCATCCAGCCATCAGCAACCCACTACACTGCATCACAAGTTTGGGCCCATGTCCATCTCTGAAGTGCAAATAATGATCTAGGCAGAGATGGGGAATGGATTGAAGAGTTAGAAGAGCACACTTTGTTGTTTTTTTCCTGGAATTTCTCTATATTGAAAAACAGCTAAAATACATAATGTCTGCAATTCTCAGGTATTATTATACTTCAATATCTCATTCTAGAATCTGGAAAGCTATTATTAACTCAATAGCTCCTAAGAATAGCTCCTTTAAGGAACTGTAATAGGCACCTGGAGACATAAGTGTCCTCCTACAATGGGGTAGCTACTACCTGAAAAGGTCATTACAATTTTCTGTCAAATGAAAAATTAAATCGCCATGTAAACTAATATTATCAACCAGAGAATTCTTTTGCTGTCAGCAGAAGATTTCAGATGTTGCACACTCAGAGCATTGGTTGTATTCCCAGGGCTGCCTTTTCTCAGGCAGTATTTAATTTTTTCACACACTTTGTTACATTAGAAATATAAAACTAGACTATAGGTTTAAATGGCAAAATGGCATCTGAGAGGAAGTGAAAAAAGGACAGACTGAATTAGGACGTCACTGCAGACAATTCTCTTTGGTGCACACAGCCATCACATTTTGGGGTAAAATAAACTTACTATCCCTATAGGAAGCAGGATGTCCCAGTAATTAGGGAGTCCCAAACTTTGGAGATCTATGTTCCATACTTGTCCTGCCACACACCCCTTCTGTGACCTCTGGGGTGTCATTCAAGGCCAAAACCCTCCAAGTTTTTTATACACTTTACCTTCACTGACCTCCAGTTTTGGCTGACCTATCAGGTAAACAGAGTTGATATTTTGGAAGCCTGGCAGCTTGCATGTGTAGTTCTGGCTCTAATAAAAGATGTTGGCCAGTCAGTAGGGAAGCAGAAAGTGTCTGCAGCTAAAGGGACTGCAATTTAGTACAGAGCTAGGTGCAATCCTGAAGAGGAGAGACACTGGGAGCTGTGGGACAGCTCCTCTGTTCCCCTCTCAGATTGCAGATCTCAAAGCGGGCAGTGGTACTGGGAGAAGAGGGGGAAGGGGGAAAATACATCTGCTGCCTCCTCCAGGAATGCCTACCTCAGTTTAATAGGATTTAAAATACTGTCCCTGTGAGGATGAGAAATATATTTGCCTCCTTGCAGGTGTTCTTACTTTGCAGTGAGCTAATTAGATTTAATGGGCAGCTTTTTCTATCAGATGTGTGATATGTTACATTGCTATTGAAAAAACACAAAAGCCCTATTACTTCTATTACAATATATACACATACATAGCAGTGAATTCTTCAATGTCCAGTGATATTCTTCATTTCATTAAAGAACAGCACAAGAATTATCTGCCCTTTGACTTTTAATCTGTGAAATGCAGTTGGCAGAAGTGTTTCAAACAGGCTTTTATTTTTATTTTTATGATATTGGATTATAGGTAAATGAAGACCATGCAGTAACTCAAGGACATATGTGTATATATATATATATATATCCTTGATAACAGATTTTAGTAACAAAAATTTGAAAATTTAACATTCTGTTTAAGCAAAACCTCCAAGTATTAAGCTCATAGTGTCCATCTTATATAAATGAAAGGAAGCATAGGCACCTAAGAAATAATAACTATGAAGATTATGATCTGAGTCATCTAGATCCAGCCCTGCAAGGAAGCTGAGAGTTTCGACCATGCTGTCTGATAAACTCTTATTGGGCAAAGCAATGAGTTTTAGGCCACCTTTGGGTTTTGCCTTTCAGAAATTCAGAAATTAAGGGACCCACTTTGATAATTATTTTTAAGAAACAAGCTTCTTCTAAAACAAACTTATTATCACAAAGCTGGTCACAATATAGCTGTAAAACTGCAGAGGGGATGTTCTTGAAAAATGGAAGAGTGGGTAAGTAAAATGCCCTTCCATGTAGATAAAAAACAAACTCCTTTATTCAATACATAAATAATTGTTACTACTGACAGCTGTGGTACACATAGTATCTCAAAGGTACTTTTCAAATCACCTATTATTTTCAAATAAAATGTTTACTAATTCTGATATGCCCTCACAATTGCTGTGTTAGATTATGATTTGCAAGCAAATAGTACAGTACAAAATATGATAGTGAAAAAAAAATAAAAGAAGAAATCCCTGAAGAATTGGTGTGTGAACACAAAGCTACTGAATGATGATTTATGCCTGGAATAATCGCTGTCATGAACCCCTTTGGAGCATGCAGCTGGAATTAGAATTCCTGAGGAGGAATTCTCAGTGAAGGGCTGCACCAAGGTCTGTCTTTTTCCCTCTTTTTTTTTTCTGCCAAAGAACAAAAACGCCTTGTCTCTCCCTGTCTGGGCAGAATGGTACTGTCCCAGACAGAAAGGTCCCCATAGGCCAAGCTATTCATGTAGCACCAGGCTGCTGGGAGCACCAAGCTATGGCAGGGATGGGGAGCAAAACCAGGGAAACTGCAGTGCCTGTGTGGCGATTAGTGTGATGTACATTAGCTTTCCTTTGCAGTCCTGAAGGAAGAGAAGGAGAAAGGGAGGAAGAGAGAAAAGAGAGAAAATTATAGAATAAAAATACAAATAAAGAAGAAAAGGAAAAAAGAAAGATTTAGGACCACACAAGGCACAACACACAAAAATGAATGATTAAAAATATCAGCAGCAAATTAGTCTTTTTCTCAAATTGTTTTATAAAATTGTAAAAGTCTTGGGGTTTTTTTTTCTTTAGAGAATATTCATAATTCTGATAAATCAATGTGTGAATAAATCCACTGAGTGTATGTAAGGTTCCCTGGTTGACTGTCCCTTAGTGCCTTCTCTTTTTTCATGCCTTTTTAAACTGTTCTTCAAACTGTTTCTGAAAACCAACATAACACATGGAGTTCTTTGAACTAAAGGATTCATTTTACCAGATTTTAAAATCCCTATAAATGAGGACAAAACTGATGAGACAAGGATAAGTAAACCCACTGAATATTCTCATCAGTAATAAAAACAAATGTTTCAGGATGGCATAGAAGGGTGATATATGGGGCTTTATGCACATCACTGCTAGTAAAATCAGCAGGAATAATCAATGTATATATCTGCATGCTGATGGCTAGTGACAGCCCGAGTGTCGTGTTCTTTCAAAAAGCACATAATTTTTACAAAAAGGGAAAGAGAATTTTATCATCCTATAAAAATCATGTTCATGAGAACATGCTCCTTAGTTCTAATTTGTATTATTTTAGTGGTATACTAGTCTGGAAAACAATCATAATTTTACCGTTTCTCCCAACCCCCTCACACTCTGCTATTCAAGATTTTTCTGTCATGCAGATTTCCCAACTGTGTTCTCTCCTTTATTATTTCAAATTTTATAGAACACTGCATTTTTGCTCTTGGTTAATGAAAACAAAGGGATCAGCTTAAATTTCCTGTGATAGCAGTAGTTTAAAACACCATTATGATGGTTTCTTAGTCTTTAAAATATTTCACCTTTTATAATCTTTAAGCCTCACTAACCATTATTACCTTACATATGCAATCATAATAAAAGCTTTGCAGAAAGAAAAGTATCAAAATACTTGGCAAACCAAATGAACCTAACAAAATAATCCTACTAAATAATGTGTATGATAAATACATGTACACGAATTTATATGCATATATAGAAGCTTATGCACACATTTACATATAAAGGCTTTTCCTTTTTTGTGGTTGATATCTTAAAATGCTGTTGGCTTCCCTGGATATCAAATGATACTTGGAAACTCTCTGATTTTGGCCTTTCATGACATTTCAGACTGCATCTCCTGCTTCACGTGGGCTCTTTGACCTATGTGCTTTGCTCCAACTGATGCGATTATCTCGGTATTTACCCCAGCTAAGGGTTGGCCTTCATCACCTTCAGCAGGGAGGTAAGATGGAATGTCTTTGAAAAATCAGCTCAGAAGCCAAGCGTCTGTGTCAGTGTAACACAGAGTTATGCTGCATGAGGACAGGTTCAGATGTTAAGCTGACAGAACTGACTGGCTCATTGACCCAGGGTCTCCTCCTCCATCCTGGATGAGTGCTGAGGTTCCCTCATGCAGGGGGCCTCTGCAGCTTGTCTGCAGACACTGACACAACTCTGCTGCCAGGAAAACCCAGAGAAGTGCAGGCCTGGCTCAGAGGGTCACAACCAAGGAGTCATGCTCTGCCTGCAGGATGCAACAAGGTAGGTACTGCAGGGTCCTTGGACCTGTGCTGCTTGACATCTTTATGAAGGACCTGAGGCAGGTGCCAAAGGGTACCCTTGCTGAGTCTGTAGATGACATGAAATTGAGGGGACCAGTGGTAGGATGTAGTGGTGTGCTTTGTAATCAACTTTGTATTAATATTTATTAATAATTATTTGTTCCACGTACCCCGCAAGCTTTGTATTTGGTTGTGCCCTATTCTCCCCTCCTCTGAGGGCAGGACTGTCACTTTGGAGCTCTTCCCAGGTCTGAGAACATTCTTTGAGAGGGCCCAAGGTGATGGGTCCTGACATGGGGAATCCTCCTCCATCCTGGGGAGATTGTCTGTGAAATTTATCATTCAGCAGCCAGGTCACCCCGAGGTGTCCTGCTTGGTTGACCCCTTGACCCATCCCCTATCCCCACCTCACTTAAAAGGTGTTGCACTGAATTGTTCTCCGCTCTGTCTGGGTAGAAGTTTCGAGGTGAGAAGGTACCTTGGGGTGCCTTCAATAAAATCAACTCTGTCACATCAGCCAGAGTCACTCCTTTCTTCTTCTCTGTCATCACGATGCACCTGCCACAGAGTGCCACACTGGGACCCACCGGGTCAGCTGAATCAGCCAAGGAGCAGAGGAGCCGTACCGAGGCTTGGATGGGGGCCAGGATTAGCCAGGCAAGCTATCAGAAACAGTCCCAAATACAGTAGAACTGACAATTCAGGGGAGCCTAGACAGATTGGAGGGATAGACAAAAGGAAACTTGTGCAATTCAGCAAGGAGAGGTTGTGAACCTGGGAAGGAAGAGCTTATTGAAAAGATAAAGGCTGGGGAAGACACTATTCAAGGACCACCTCTATGGAAAAGACTCCAGAAGGCTTCCAGTGGAAGCTGGGCAGGAGCCTAAGCAAGGCTCCATTACTCCACTACACCTACATGTATTATTTTTCTTAGCAAGGGACTGGGAATGATAACTGGATGCTTTCCTGGAGCTGAGATTGGGAATAATGACTGGACATTTCCCTACAGTTCTTTCTAACTTTATGAATGTAGGAACAAAGAAGCGGCAAGATCTTAGCCCCTCTGTTATTCTGTAGTCTTGGAGTGGTGTTGAAGCTCTCACTGTCTGCATCTTGAACTGGTTTTGTCTGGGGTAGAGAGATTTTCTTCACAGTAGCTAATATATGACTGTGGTTGGGATCTGTGCTGGAAGAAACAGTCACTGAGCTGTGTTTGCAAAAAGTCAAGATCATTTCTGCCTCTCTCTCTACCGCCGGGGAGAGGGCTGGGAGTGCACAAGGAGTTGGGAGAGGACAGCCAGGACAGCTGACCCCAACTGACCCACGGGATATCCCACACCACGTGTTGCCCTACTCATCATATAAACCTGGAGGAAGAAGGAGGAAGAGGGAGACATTCAGAGTAAAGGCATTTGTCTTGCCAAGCCACCATTACATGACGAAGCCCCTTTCTTCTGGGCATGGCTGAACACCTGCCTACTCATGGCTAAGAGGGGAAAGAATTCTTTGTCCTGCTTTGCTTGTGCACATGAATTTTGCTTTACCTACTTAACTGTGTCTATCTCAACCCATGAGTTTTTTCCGCTTTTATTGAAGATACTCTCTTCCATCCCATTGAGTGAGGGAGTGTCTGCATGGGGCTTGGTTGACAGCTGGGTCCAAACTATGACTGTTGTTCTGTTACTGTAACCTACTGGAAAAGAGTATTTAATCAATCATTATTTCACCCGCTTTTTTTTTCCTTCCCCACTGGTGATATTTTAATGTCTAATTTCAAATCTTTGGCAAAAATATTAAAAGAAAAGCTAGGCTGAAAACTGACCAGCAAGAGATAAGCAATTATGCTTATTAGTATTTTCTCTCTGTGTTTTTTGATGTCTCAGCTGATTTTTAATTAATTTCACACATACATATTTTATGAAGTACTGATTTTTAATCAGAATATTGTGTAATACTAAGTCTAACTAAGTCAAACTCCCAAGAAAGTAAAGAATCATTATACCCATTCAGATAACATAGTTATCTGAATCAGCTAAATTGTCAATAGCAGGCATATCATGTAGTGATGAATACCACATACACTAATTTATAATGATCCTTTTAATTTTAAGCTACAACTTTTCCCTCAAAATACACACACACAGAGAACAGAATTCTTCTTCCCATCTACTCTAGGTACTTGAAGCCACATACCTGTGTAAGGCTGATGGATTGATAACTCAGATCAGGATCTAAAGAGCTTTTTGAGAAATAGGATTGCTATGCCAACTTCCTGACACCACTACTCCTGGTAAGCACTCCTGCACAAGAACATTTTCTTCTATCTTAACATCTTGTAAGAAACTAAGAAAATTAGAGTAGAACAAAGAGATGGGTTAGATGTTAAGCTTGCGGAGGAAATATTTTGATATGGTTCCTCTCTTCCAAATTACCTCTCGTCTTCCTCTTTTCTTTTCAACCTCCTCCAAGCAATATGATACACAATAGTTGAAATAGGTGAGTAGGTTCTTTGTGACTCAGAACCTCCCTAAGAGAAAAGGGAGAATATCTGTTTTAATTTGCTGTGGGAATATACTGACTCAGCCCAACTCCATGCCACTTCTCACTTCTTGCCTGGCCCATGCTCCTCACCTAGCCACTCCCTGCTCCTTCCCTCCTGGAATGAGTTAGAAGCTGTTAGCACTGCATTTCCTAATTAGAGGTTTTGTGGCAGAGCCTACAAAATCAGCTCATATTTACTCATGTTATATGTCAAATGTCTGCAGAAAAATCTGAGAAACAATTCTTCGTAGCCAGCCTGACATGGGCGCTTTCAGGGAAGGATCATTCATCTTCCATGGAGACTTGATGCTCATAAATACATTAACAACAGTGGGATATTATATAGTAAAAAGAGATTTCTATTGTAAACAAATCACACCCCCTTAACTGAAAACAAAGATTTTGATATTTATAATGGCTAAAAGTCCACAGGCGTTTTTGCTGTATAAGGTCTGGAAATACTTCCACTGGAAAATAGCAAAGTGTGTGTTAAATTCAGTATCTGACATGCCGTTTTCACTGATGATGAAGTTAAATGCAAATAAAAATGTATTTTTAGAATTTTTGGAAAAATATTATTTATGTATTTTCCTGTACAGCACAGGACATTAGGGATGGGCTTACCCATTATTTTATTTATCACCATACCACTGTTTCTTAGAGGCACCATTGCCTAGTAAGTAAACTTTGCTAAGTTAATTATGGGTGATATGACAAAGAATAAACTCCTAGCAACTTGGATGCCTTCCCAAGAAAATACCAATATAATACTATGGCAGACCATACTTCCCTGAAAACTCATATTGTCCCCCTTCTTTCAGAGTCTGAAGAGGCTGATCTGACACTGTTCTGTGCCTGTTTAGTGAAATCCCTCACCGTTGCAGTCTCAATCCATTCAGTATTTAAAACTTGCTGCAGATTTGCACCCCAAATGATTATAGTATCATCAATCCCTTGAAAAAATGCTGCTTTGACTTACTTTGAAGACTCCTATCAGCATAGAAACAACCATAGCTTAATCACAGTTTTATTTGAAAAAGAAGAACATATATTTACTTTGATTACAATTTTGACTTCCTGAAGGCCAGATCTTGTTCCCACTGGTGTCTGTGGCAAAACTTCCATTATCTTCAATGGCAACAAACCCAGCCACTTAGTTTGCATAATCTGCAGAAAGTAAATATTTTAACACTTGTTATCTGTGATATTTAAGTAGCTAATAAAAATGTACATGCAAAACTGCTTCATATTTATTCAAGCTTTTAAAAAAGTGACTTTCAAATAGGACAAAATATAGGACAAAAACATTCTGTAAATGAAGACCCAATAAATAAAACAATATTTTTCCTCTCCGATGACACAGCATACACTCTTTATTAATGTTACAGAAATAAAGCTGTAAACCTTTGAAAAAATAAAATGTACTTATTATGGCCATAAAATGACACAAAATGACTTTGAGTCAGGAATTCTGCCACTATAACACACACATATATATTTATATAAGGAGAAGGTAAATTGACAAACTGTTCTGGTTGAGCTTGTTTTTGCAAAAAAAAAACTATCAGCCTGGTTGCTAATGTGCTATTTATCCATTAAAGAATGTTGCTATAGTTACAGTATCTATTTCAAAAATAGCATCGTAATATGAGAGAGAAGATGAAGAATGCAGAACAAACAAGCTTTCATATTTCTAGTGCTTGTATTGCACATGAAAGTTAAAAACTTAGAGTAAAAAAAACTTTGCTGTTGGCACTGTTTTGAATTAGAGCCTTAGAATCATCCTTCGTACTCAGTGGACCTTTTTTTTTCTCCATCTGGAATTACAGGAACTAACACCCATGATTCAAATAAACACTCCAGTATAAGGACTTAACTAAAATTTTCACTACACAATTATATGAGTGATTTTATAGGCAGATCAAAACATGAAGATTTGACTTAGTCATCCCATCTTTCATTTGAAAAATCCAATGGTGGAAACAAAATTTCTTGCCAAGAAACAAAGAAAACCAAGTAATTGCACAATTCCAATCACCGACTGACATATTTCAGCCCAGATCTATACCTTGTCAGTGTTTCACAGGAAAACATACTGGAACTTTTTGGTGTCTCTGATGCCTTAAGTTTTGGCTTTCATTATTTCCAGATTCTGTACTGCATTAGTGTATAACTCTGAACTTCATATAAAGTGTCAGCAAGTTCTCCTCACAGTTCAGTCAGACAAAACAATCCTTTTCCAGCCCCAGAACCAAGGACACCATTGCAGCTTCAGGCCCAAAAGTACAAATAGTGAATTGAAGACAGCAATTTGGAAGGATGGAACTTCTTAACCTGAAGCTGTAATTGGACAATTAACCCCAATATGTGAATGGACCAAAACTTATAAAAGTGTGAAACCTCATGACTCAGAGTCCATCTTGGGTGGAGCCACAGCCAGGCTCTTGTACTGCCCAAGGTGTATCCTTTGAAGGCCTTTTAAATAAATACCTACTTTATTCCTTTAACAATGTCTAGCCTCTGTTCTAGGTAACATCTCAAGGCATTATCTCCACCCCAAAATATGAAATCCTTTGACTCTATAGGAGAGCATCTCATCCCAAGTGCTTTCTCTTGGGGTAGTTTTGCATCAGAATTAAGATGTGCAGTCTATTTATGTCTAAGCAATGTGTAAGTAGAATCGATAGCTTGCCAAATTCCTACTATGCCTAAAAAACCTCTTCAGTCTAAAGAGATAAAAAAAAAAGAGTCCAGTGGTAATAATTCCTATCTAAAAAAATAATGCAATTGTACTAGGAGACTTTTACAACTTCTAGAATCTACATAGTTAACCTCAGTAAATAAAAGTATGATTAGACACTTCTTCCAAATAAAACACTTATGATGTGAGAGCTATTGGGTTTAACTGAGGAGAGGATGAAGCCTTGGACAAATTAAAAAAAGTTGGTTCGTTACATCAGTCTTAAAACCTAATTGATACCAAAGACATTTTGCCTCTGTGAAATTTTTGCAGTCCTTCAGTTTATCGGCCAAAAATCAGTGTCTGAAACAATGTTGCTCTCAAAATAATCATTAGTACTTTGACCCTTCCCAGCAGAAAAGAGCAGCTAGAAAGCATGTAGGTTAAAATCTCATTTTTTGATAACCTCAAAAAAATTTAGTCCAGAAAAGTTTATTCTGCTTTCTGTTGAAAAGTCACCTATATATGTAAGCATTGATGACATCTAATGCTCATGGACCTGCCATAACAAATAAAAACATGTCCCAAACTGAGACTGTGTCTATGTTACCAGATAATTTAGCTGCTCTGTCCATCCCTTGGTGCCTGATCAACACACTGTATAAATGCCAGTCCCACTGTGTTCTCTCTTTTGGAGAGACCCAACTTAGTTCTCCCACAAATAAACTCTAGGCTGTGTTCATGTTTTCCTCAGACTCCCACCACTGAGCATTATAACAAGAGCACACAGGAGACAACCCTGGGCTAACACCAGGCAGGGAGAATGCAGCAATCTGCTCTACAAAAGGGCATGTTTGCACTAGTGGGAGTGCATGTCTCTTTGCAGCCCTTATTTTGGAGAGGCTATCATTTGTTGGGGCAGATGCATTTATTAGTGGCAGATGTAAGCTGTTGATTAGTCAGAGTTTACTCTCTTGGGACCAAGAGTCTTCTGCAGGTTGCTGCCTTAGCACTTACTCCTTTTGCCAGCTGTTTAGTCTGCAATTTGGTTGCTATGACTTTCCCAAAGTATTACCTCACCTGGAGGGGACACCTTTTGCCCAGTACCGGCCCAAGCCTGGATGAAGTTCACACCCTATCACCAGATGAAATTCACCTGTATCACCAGAGAGGCCCAAATCATAGGACCCTTGCCATGTGAAATGTCTTTGGTAGAAAGAACAGCAGCTGATCTCATTACAAAGGTTAGCTGGTTGTGCCTGTCTCTTATAGCTCTGTGGCCAGAGGATTTGGACTGGAAGAAGATATTTTTGTGACTTCATTTCCTTATGGACATGTCCTAACCATGAAGCAGTGAACTGAGGCTGGAGTCTACAATTGTTTCACCACTCTTACTGAAAGTATGCTCCTGAGAAAGGGACAGAGCAAGTAGAGGAAGCATGGTTAGATCTCAAGACATTCTTGATAGAGCCTGACATCATATATACATTTTAGCAGTGGGCTGAACATGCAAAATGCATCAGCAGTCTGCAGGACAAGGTTTAGAGCAAGAACAAATAGCCTTGGAGGCATTTTGTTGGAGGAAATTTGTCTGCAGAAAGGGGCAGACAGTTCTTTCATCACTAGTAAATACATTGAAAGAAGAGTATTGTGTAGGATAAGGAGCCATTGGCCAAAGATGTTTAGTTATTAGGTCTATGTTTGTAATTGTCTCCAGGAACTGAAAAATCTTATTTCTGTTTTGTCTGAGGAAAACAACATAGCTTATAAACCTCGAATGTGTCAGTTAGATGGAATTCCTTCAACCATTACCAGTGGGACTGAGGGACAGTCTGCATAGTTAAAACACAGTACTCTGCCAATATATCTGCATAGCTTTTGGAAACTGTGAAGATGTTCGTGGATGATACTGTATGGCTGGCCTTCACTGACCAGTTTCTCCATTCATAAACAAAAATTCATTGGAAACATAAGAATTTATGTGCATGATAGGAGATAGAAATACTGACTTTCACTCAAAGCCACAGTGCACACTGCAGAAAGGACTGCAACCTAGTCTCTTACATGGACTTTCTTCACAGAGAGTTTGGGACAGACAAACTTTGATTGTTTGGCCACGCACAGATTTTTGTTCCTTTCTTGATACCATGTATTGCAAGTAGCAGTGGGGCTGCTGTGCCAGTAACCCCCGTTGCCCACTCCATGGCATGCTGAGGAGCTGGTGCTGTCTCCCACGCTCAAC
The DNA here is from genome assembly GCA_013397245.1 of Thryothorus ludovicianus. Taxonomy (NCBI): domain Eukaryota; kingdom Metazoa; phylum Chordata; class Aves; order Passeriformes; family Certhiidae; genus Thryothorus; species Thryothorus ludovicianus. Next base: position 1,718,609 of record VZTB01012666.1, read on the forward strand.
TATTTTCAAAAGTCCAGTATTGGAGCATGTGTTTTTTGGTCTCAGCACTAGAGTGGTTTTGGTGCACTGTCAAAAGAGTTAGAAAATAGTCTCACATACTTGCCTTACCTTCAGTTTAAGAATAATTTAATCCTACTATTCAACCAGCTTGAAAAAAAGTATGTAAGAATGGTCAGAGAAGTTAGGTCTATTTTATAGTAAGCAGGCAGAAATAAAAACCTAATGCTTGAAAGATGCCTAGGATCAGGATAGACTATCTATGTACTATACTTCCATCTCTTTAAAATATATTAAAATAATTTTAAAAGTCTTCCAGTATATTAACAAGTAGTTTTCCATTCAAGTGCTATCATTAGTTTCCTACAGACAAATAAAGCCATTTGCTTGTTTGCATAAACTAAGTAAAAATGTTATTCAACCCTTAGCATAGTCTAGGGTTTGGCACTGTGCTTTCTGACAAGTAATCATACACCTTCCTTGCTAGTTGTTTAACACCATAAATACTTTCTCATAGATATATTATTTAAATATAGAGCAATGAATTCTTTATTGGTTGGATCCTTCAGGAACCTCTCTAGTGATTTTCATTAGATGGTATCTTCTCTTTCCTATGTAATCCTTTATTGCTGGAATTCATTTTGCATGAGTTCCCTGATACTAATTGCCCCCTCAAAGAGTCAAAGATGGATGTAGAGATATAAAGGTTAACTCCTATGCAGCAATGGTGAGTGACAGGGCTTTTTCTGTCCTTTTGGAAATTGTAACAGACTCACTGTTTCTACCTTGACCACATTGTGAACTATTGTTCAATTCTATCTAAGACAGTTCATGATGCAGCATAATTGCTAAGCTCTACATGCGGGCATGGCATTCAGACTTCTACACTGCACTGCAATTTGCTTTTTAGGGATACTGAAAGGTGAAGAAAACAGATGATATTGGACTTTTGCTCTTTAATGAGATGAAAGGTTAAAGGATATTTCCCCCTACATCCTTTCTTGGTTATGTGGGCCACAGGTCTCCCTGAATTTTCTGGAGAAGGTTTTTTAAGAGATTAAAATCACCATTGGGTTTTGAGTCATTGTGTTATGACAGCACTGCAGTTTAGCAGGACTCTGCTATCGCCATAAAAGTGTGGGAACATCAGGAAGATCAGAACACAGGCGGATTTAGAATAGACTGAGGATATAAAAATCTATTAAAGACCTTCTCTCTCCTTTTTCCTCAGAGTGAAAAATCAATAAAGTAGTATAAGCCAGATAGCACAAAATGTACAACTCCTAGACCTCCAATTTATGTACAAAGTGACCTTGACCTATCCTGCAATTTCCAGTCATTAATTTATTATGTACCTCTTCTAACCATATCACTCCAAACCACAATGAAAAACAAAACTTTCGAGCTGGATTTGTTTTCTTTCTTTTAAAGAAGCATATTTAGTATGGAGAAAGTTATTATTTACAACAAAGGCTGAAATGTTTTTTGCACAATTCATAATCTGACTAAATAATGATTTACTATCTAGAAATTAGGTGCAGAATATGTTTAAGCATCATATGACTCTGAGCTTTCTGAAAATGTTATTACTGTCTGTACTTTTCTACCTTTAACCTGGTACTGCTTTCTGTGATATTTTCATGAGTGTATGATCTACTGAAAATGAGAAAAATGTAATGTGAAAACAATTTTCTAACCATGTTTAGGTCTTTCAAAGCAGATTAACTCATTGCATTTCCAGTCACATAGAATGTTAAGGGTTTGGAAGAGACCACAAAGACCATGTAGTTCCAACCCCACTGCCATAGGCAGGGACACCTCCCACGAGACCCAGTTGCTCAAGGTCTAATCCAACCTGGCATTAAACCTCATAGTTTGGTTTGTCATATAAACTGAAATCAGAGGAAGAAAATATCTTCCTCTTTTTTCAGGTAATACACAGAAGTTAACTATGTCATTTAGGCTATGCAGTGGGCAATAAGTCTGGTTGAAGAACACCTCAGTGTTTCAGTGCCAGTCATAATGAGCAGAATGGTGGTCAGATTTATTATCCATTTTATCCTGAGGAGCCCTCCAGGTGACTGTAATTTACAGGAGGTACCACCTTTTGAACTTATTACTTGAACACTGGATGAAAACCAAGAAGAGACAAGGATTTACATCTATTCACAGTTTATTCCCCAGCCCCTGGGAAAAGGCCTTTTTTGTTTTTCCTTTTCAGTTACATACCTGCCAAAAGAATGGCTAGGCTTCAAAAGAAGATATAAAAATAATATTCATCCAGTAAAGTTCTTCATCAACAGAAGAGCCAAGTGTGGCTGGACTACACTCCTGAACCCCATGAGTTGCCTGCACAGACAAAACCAAGGATTTGCCAAAGACAGAAGCACTGGCACTCTGTTGGTTTCTGCATCTCCATTTTGACAGATTGAAGAATTTAGGCAAGTCTGTTCAGGCACACTAGATGCCTCTTCTCCTTACCCTTCAACATCCATCCTCTCCCAGGACCACCTGCCTGAGATAAGGCAATGCCTAAATGAGGTTGCCTGGATTATCATCTTGTTTAGGTTATTCCTCAAAATATATTGTCTTCATCTTACAACAGGTCTGGTTCAATTTGAATAACAAAAAAGTCTTGACACTATTGTGACTGAGAGTGGCTGAAGTTTCTGTTTTCAAACACAAGCCCTAAAAGTAAGTGTTTTATTCTTTTAAATTTTAAGTTCTTCACCAAACTGAACAAGCAGGTAGTGTAAAGCACAAGGAAAGATCATTTTCTATTAAGAGCAGATACTTCCCAGAAGTTTTCAAATATAATTTAACATCCTTAGTGAAGAGCACGAGTGAAAATAGTTGCTTGTTATTGATGTGTGCTCTGCAGATCAGAGGCTGGCAGGAAAAATGCCCTCTTGCATGGGTATGTTGGAGTCTCAGATTAAAGGGCTCAGAGTGATGTGAACTACAGACAGCCTCAAAACTGTGCTGCATGAATATCTGCTTCTTAAAATCCCCAAATCTGCTCAGAGGTTTGTCATCGAATTCAACACAAGCAGGATCATGCTCTCTGAGAGTGCTTAAGAGCTGCTCTGCACCTCCAGTACAAAGTGAGTGCATTCATACGGGAGCCCTGTCATTCCTATTCACTGCCCGATGCACTAAACCCCAGGGAAGTTGTTTCTGGGTCAGTGTCTTGCACAGTTGCTCCAAAGTCCCGGTCAGGACTACGGAGAGGACAGACTACAGACTTGCCAAATATTTTCTGATTCCCCCTTTCCATGTGTTGATTAAAATCCTTAGGGGTTTTATCTTTCAACCCAGCCTTCTGCTGCAGTACTGATTGGTGCTCCCCCAGAATTTGGGAATTTATAAATCACACATATCTTTCACTTTTCCCATTCAAATGTAAACAGCATATGAAAAATGTCTGCATATGTCTGACTGAAATGAAGCTTTGCAGGAAGAGCAGCATCAGGCCCACACTGTTTACATTTTCATTTCCACTGAAAGAACGTCAAAACCTAGTTTTCTTCAAAGTTAACCACATGCAAGAACAGGGCTGCTTCATCTGGCTGAAAACAACAGGTATAAATAACCTCCCGTGTCCTATAAAGCAAGAGCCTGGAAAGGCTCCTTGGGTTGTTTTCTGCACATCAGCCTATGAGCTCGGGGTGTTTTAATGCTCTGTTGATGCCACAGGAGCCGATAGAAGCAGGGACAGATTACACTGAGAAGGAGGTAAACAAGTTGTTTACAACCCAGCGAGGCTGCAGCGTATCCTCCTTACATCGGCTGAAAGGCAATGAGAGCATTGGCCACTGGGCTGCTGATGGGAAGGGATCCCTGGAGCTGCCAAGCTCTGGATCCAGAAATGTCTGTGGGGCTTCAATAACAGGAAATCACGTGTGCTGTCATTATCAGCTGCTGAGTGAGACAGATGCACCCAGATCAATATTGGTATCCGATATCAAAGAGCTATTGTGACAGTACACAGACTTTTGAACTAAGGAAAAAAAACAAAACTATTTTAAATTATTAGGACTGTCAAAAATCCCTTGACTTTGTTTTTTTTTGCTTTGTTTCTGTTTTTTCTTTATGAGGCAGTGGATTCATCACCATTAAAGGAACTGAAAGTCCTCTCTGCTCAAAGTAACTTTGATCATTATTGATCTAATTAAATTCTGTTTGCTTAAGGTTGCACTGGGAAAAGGCTGCAAATCAGCAGTCTTCCCAATCTCTTCCAATAGTAAGGGGTATTTTTTCACTTGGCTGGGGAACTGACATATCCTTCAGCATAGCTGAAACTAGAGTAAGTTTCCCTTATTATGCCATGTTTTATGATGTCTGAAAAATCTAAAAATACAATTTTGGAACAAAGATAAACATCTCCAGGGCTCCTGTTCCAAACATGACTTGGGCACTGGAGAGGTACTGCCCAGAGATAAGTGATATCCCTGCACTAGCATTAGAGCTGTGGGGGTCTCAGTCACACTATCATTGCATGACAGTGGTGATTCCTGCATTAGGCTTTCTGTTCCTTGTCATTTATGTTGTCAAATACAGAAGATTGGTAAGCCTATAGGGGCTTTTTATGTTTACACACATTTACATGTTACAAATGTGTTTGTAAACATGCAAGGAATTTTAGCTCTGTGTAAATCATATCCTAAATGATGAACGCTGATTTGCAAGGAAACATCTCTCTCCTGATACTTCAGCCCCATTTTTTCTTTAAATTAGAATAATAAATTAAAGTATTTTTGACAAGTCTTTTTCTCTTATGCCTTTGAAATCATTGTAAGCTGTAGCAGAGAATTCAGCTATGCTCAGGCTGGGTACATTCAAAGGAAATTCGCAGCTAGAAACAGGGAGCTTGTTTCATAGTCCAAACAGAGATATTTTTGTTATGCAAGGGCAGCCCCCTCAGGATTCCTAGGATACTTTGGCCCCTCTGATTTCGGATGGAGAAGAATCTGTGACACATGAGAAATGCACCGAGGTGGATCACGCACTTATTTCCATTGCTTCAGCTGCGTGACTGCTGTGCTATTGGTACTTCAGAAAAGAGCCAACAGCTAAAAGAGATATTTGCCTTCTGCCAGTTCTGCTGATGGCTCATCTGTTTGCTTTACATACTCTAGCTTGTAATTGCATTGCTGTGCTTGTGTGTGTATGTAAACTGCTTTCATAATCTCGCATATCCTGATAACAGCAGTCTATAAGGATGAGATGGTGCAGTCTGCACGCTAGCCCATATATATATTTCTGTTAAGTGCAAGTCAGGTGCTTGAAGGGAGATAAGCAGATTTACCACAGGAAAAGGTCCAGCCTTGATTTTATTCTGGTCTGAGGCGTGGCATTGGGCTGAGGGAGGTTTGCAGTTTTCACTCCCTTTGGCTTTGTACCAGCAATCAATCAGAGCATGAAGGACTGTCTCTTTTCAAAGCTGGAGAGAGACTTGGGAATGGTGGCAGAGTCTGAAGCAAGGGCTTTTCTTATTCATCCACCGCTGAGGCACTCCTTCGCTACTTTTTAAGATTATGCCTTTGGCAATCACCCCTATTTACCTGCCTTTCAAGGAGCCCCGCCTGGTTTCCAGCGTTCCGTCTGCAGTAATTGAATAGGCGAGGTGGGATAGAACGGCTGCTGTTTCCTCTCTGGCCCGGAACTCTTCCGCAAGGAAGGAGTTAAAGCGCGCAGCTCCGGCGCTGCCCGCCCGGAGCGCCTCTCCCCGCGGCCCCGGCCGGCTGCGGGCACCCGGCGGGGAGAGCCGCGGCAGCACAGAGCTTGTCTCCCGTGATAAGATAGACGAGTCCTTAATGCAATTCCGCAGATACCCAGGGGGATATCCATAAACGCTGCCGAATAAACAAACAGAAGGGATACTGAATGGGGGCAAAGCGGCGAGTCCTTGGCGCCGGGCGCCAGCGGCGCTGGCGGCCCCGGGGCCGCCCCTGGCCCGGCCCGGGGGAGCCGCGATNCTGCGGGGGGCTCGCCCGCCTCCTGTGGACGCACCGGTCTATTTTTACAACTCTCTGAGAGCCCTGGTTTCCCCTGGCAGATCCGCCACTAATACTATTACCCGACAGGAGAAAAGGAACGAAGTTGCTAAAATAACTGTGCATCACCGAAATAGAAGGAAAAGGCATTTTAGGTCATGCAATCTGTGCCCGGGACGGCAAAGGTTGCTCCCTACAGAATAAATCGGAGAGGACTGTAGATCAGCTTTACACTGATGTATTGTCTCCTGCTGGGGAGAGTTTGCAGATCCTTTTGGTGCCTTTCTTTTGTTTTTGTTTTGTTTTGTTTTCTTTTTCTTTAATTTTAGGAGAAACATTGACCAAAATCATAGAAGGAAATGACACAGCTTCATTAGTAACAGTTTACCCCAGGCAAAATTTAGTTCCTTTTCCTTTTTTCCTTCTTTTGGTTGTTTTCATGACATAAAATCCTACTCTCTACAATGTAGAAATGTTCTGCAAGGTCACTCACACAAAATGTAATAAAGTAAGCTTATTGTTTCCCAGAAGAAGATTATGTTTGAATTTCTCTAGTCTCCTCTTTTTATTTAACCTGCTGTCTGGTTCACTTTGGCAGGGTTCAGCTATGAAAGTCACACAAGCCCTGACTGCCCTCTCAATCATATGTTGGGTTTCAGACTGTTGGTGAAGCAGATATGACAGGGCTTTTCTGGCCCACTTTAAATGTTGTAAAAGTTGATGGGGATCAAGTGACCTTGTTATTCTCTGGGTGCTTAGGGAGCCAGTTGTACCCAGAGCAACCTTCAGTGTGTGTCCTGCCCTTCTGACTATTTATTCTCTCAATTCTTCATCTGTGAGGATGGCAATCAGAAGGAGGCCAGCCAACCTGACAAATGGGGAATCCTCTCCATGGTGTAGCCTAGCTGGAACCCCTCTAACCAGTGGAAGAAAATTGGAGGGAGAGATGGAAAATAACTTCTGAAATCCTGGTGTTGCCAAGATTTCCTGCACCTCAACTGAGATGATTTCAAGGCTACAGTTACACCTGCATTCCCAGATCTGAGAGCCTTTCCATGTTTCTGAGCCAGCGTATGTGGTCTGGCCATATCCTGGTTCCGAATTCCACACCAACACCAGACCTGCACACCAGCTTTCTCCAGCCTGCTCCTATGTGTCAAAAGAAATGAAACCCTGTGGATGAGGGCTGGCTGGGAATGGTGGAGTGCACCTATAGGGATGACAGTTGTCCATCCCTATAGAGCACAGGACTGCTCTCTAAATCTAGGTGTGAGTCTTTCCTTCTGTCCCTTCTGATCCAGTGGAAAAGCAAACAAATTAGCTTAAATAGCTCTTTAGAGCTGTTAGACTTCAAAATGGAATGGAGAAATAGTGCTTGCAGACTCAGGAGCAGGTAGGAGGTAGCTTAAGATGTTTCTTATCAGGTCTCAGCTGAGATGGTGCCTGAAAATGCCCTAATTTTCACGTGATATGGTTGGGCCAAATATGCAATGCAAATGTGCAAAAGCCATTGAGAGAAAAATCTTCAAAACTTTTTTTTTTCTACAGAGATTTGAAGCCTGTGTTATTTTCAGAAGAGGGTGTTTTGAGGAGACACCAGGAATAGTTTACAAACAGCACACCTCTGCCATTTGAGATAAGGTGAATACTTCTTGTTGTTTCCAACTCTAGGCTATAGTACCTATGATAGGCAGCAGAACATTTCTTATTTACTGTAATAGAGCAATGGTAAGAATACTATATAAGTAGTATGTTAAGAGTGTTTACCGTGTGGTTTTCGAGTTCTAAAATTTTTTTTTTCCCCAAATCTAATCAGGTTTACAAATAAGATAACAATGTTGGAGGTGGATTATGAATTAAACTTCTTTATAATTAGGAAAGGAGAAATAGGCAACTGACTAAATTTAGATGATGGTTCATAGTATAAGCCCAGTGGGGTACCAAGAGAAAATAGATGGGGAACAACATTTCAAATGATACCTTCAGGTGGAGACTTCTTGTGATAAATAGTTGTCATTGAGAGCACTGGTCCACTAGAAGACAAGGTGACCTGAACCCTATTAGAAGGTAAAGAGCAGAAAGTGAGGCAGTAATTGTAAACAGCAAGGGGAAGTCAGGATATCAGATCATGTACAGGCACAAGAGAGTTAGGAGTTGAGGGCAAAAGCAGTGACAGCAGGTCTGTGCTGCTGCACATCTCAGTGAGTAGACACTGATGTTCAGCGAGAGACAGAGCTAAGTGTGGGAAGGCTCAAGAAGGCAAAGAAACTTACAGACACTGTGACAAAGCAATGGGGGATTAGATGCTACCATTGTAGACTGAATGATGAAATACTAATGACAAGCCAGAAAAGGACGTGCAGAGACACTTATAGCAGAGCAATCTATCGAGTACTGAACTTTTCCCAGATGGTTTCAGTGGCTAGGCATTTGGCAGAAAAGGGAGTTGAATACTGCTGAAATTTATGATAGTTTATTTTCTAGGGTTTATTTCAAAAAAAGGGAAGAAGTGCAAAGAAATGCATTTATGTTTTTTACAGCTATTTTGTCTATTAAAAGTGTGACTTCAGCCCTTTAAATTTCTGTTTGTAGCAGCACTTCAGTGACTCACACGGTCCTTCTAAGCAGCTAGTCTGTAATAGCTCTTTCCAGGCATCTGCTCAAACTGTATCCAATTAAAAAAATAAATCTCGGAACAAACTGCTCCCAGTTTCAGATGACTAGAAGGTGTGGATCCTACTTTCATAAAAGACTTATTCCTGTGCTCAGTTTATGGCAATTCAGGAAAACGATATCATGTAACTTTCAAGTTATATAGCCTTTAAATTTATCTAACATTGTCATCTGCAAATAGTATTAGAACAGCATCAAGTCAGTAAAGAGAACAAGACAAAACAACTCAGAAACCCAAAATGTGGTGACATACCTCATTTTGAAATACTGCCAAGAGTTCTTGTGAAATAAGTACATCACATTTCATTGGTTTTGGGGATAAATCTTACTGATTTCTGCTAAGGTTTGCAGACTTCTTATTTTCAGTAACCACAAAACAAAAATAAAATTTTGATCAGCAGTGATACCTTCTACCTCATGAGGTATGGGAAGAAGTTTGCATTCCTCTCCTGCTTAAGACCCATTCAGCATGAGCACTATTAGTATCCCTGTAGAGTGGTGCAAGGTGTGGAGTTCTAATTATGGCATAAAGGTAAAACTTTTGGCACATAAATCCACTAAGGCAAACTTTTGCACTTGAACCTCCCTGCGATTTGCAGGAGCAAATTCTGCAGGCAGTGGAGCAGCAACAGTGGGGCAGGCAAGTGTTAGAATTCACACTTGTACAATTTATAGGGACCAATTGGTTTTGCAGGTGTACTGCCTAGCACTTGTGTACACCCAGTTGCTGGAGCAAATAAAGTGTGAGCTGGGGGCTGGAGGGCAGGTCAGGAACTGGGTAGTCAATACCCACCCTGGGGCTACAGCAAGGGGCCTGCCTTGAGAGGCAGAGCTCTTGGCTCTGCCTGTAAAGCAAACCCTTATATGGCATCACGTTTGGCACTCTGAAATATAGGTATCTCTAAACACTGCATTCTCTTGAAAGGTTAGTCAGGAAAAAATGCATATCCTTAGAAAATGTGTACATTTAAGATAGAAGTCTGTTACAAGGTCTTTAGCTAATGTAACTCGTAATAGCGAGTCAGACACTTTTAATTGTCAGACATAATCTCCAGCTCTGTATTTACTACCCATCTGCTCAGAGGGTTATACTTGCTAGCAGATTTACTGGGGGAGTGGAGCAGGGAAGAACAGGAGTGGGAGAGGTGTTGGAAGGAAACAGGAGCCCCTCCTGTGTCTGCTAGGACTGAAGAAACCCTTGTCACTGTGCACAGCTCCTTCCACTCTTCAGGCTGAAAATGCAGGGAAGTGCAGCTTTTTTTGAAAATCACAAGACAAAACTTTAAAAATTTGATACTCTCTGGTCCCAAATTAATTACCTTTCATTTTTTTAACATTCAGATGCATAGTTTGTAAATGGATAAATGCATAAATTGATTATTTGAATTTTTAATGCTGCCTGCTATTAAGCATGATACAAATTGATCACTGGCATAGCAATATTTAGAAATAGTATTTCATTAGAATTTGCTGGCTCCTGCTATTGTTTCCATTTCTTCTGTGCTTTCCTAGTAATTTTTACTGATTAGAATGAGGAAATCACTCACTGATTTCCCCTTTCTAATGGATTTCATAAACATGTCTTCCTATTAAAAATATATGATTATAAAATACTTATTGTTGATTCTTAAAGCTAGTCACCTGATTTTACTCCATTTATCAGTGGCAATTAAGCTTCATAGCACGAACAGCCTTTAGGTATCATAATGAAAGACTGTTTGGTTAGGTATAGATTATTCAATAAGTTATCTTTACTGTTTCAGATAAACCATGTATCAAAAGTTACATGGCCCAATGAAGAAGAAGGAAGAAATACAATCATTTTAGATGCTTCTCCCTAACACTGAACATCTGAGGACACTAGCTATAACATGCCATAACATTCTAATAATTCTGTGTGAGAAAGAACTACTTTAAGATTCTTTGCAGCCAAATCTCATGCAAAATATAGCTGTGAATACACAGATCCAAATCGTCCTGGATATACAAACCCTGCTGCAGGGAATGCTTTGTCACTTGAACCTCCATATGCTGCAGATCTAGTTTAGGGGTGGGAGGGGGGAATATGCTATCTATTTGCTTTCTAAATAGATACCAAGCCACTGAGAAACTGAGTGTAATAACTCATTTTGCAATCAGGCAATTTTGTGCAAAACCCATGCCACCCCTCTCAGTGCCCAGAGTGGTGAAGGGGCAGAGTAGGGCCTGACTGAATCCTGGCCCCTGTGCTCCCAGCCCTTGCTCCATGTAAACACCACAGGGTTGGAATGCTGCTGGAATTTGGGGTCGGGAACCAGCCTTTGAGGGGAGCGGGAAGGAGCAGCTGCTTTGTGTGACGGGCTGTCATACGGAGCTTACATAGCTCATTTGAAGCCAGGGAACCTTCTGAGGCTGCAGAGAGGCTCCCCAGGAAGCTTGCAAGGCTCAGGAGTGAGGCTGGAGGGGAGCTGCCAGGCAGCTCCTCCTTGCTGCTGAGAGCAGCCGTGGATGCCACATGTTCGCGAGCAATACGATGCCGACACATCTCGCCCTTGCTGTTGTGTGGGGAAAAGCAGACTCAAAACACATATGGCCTGTGTTCCTCCTTCAGAATGCAGCAATTCACATGCAGAAATGCCATGTGCTGCTAAACTTATGGTAATTGAATGTCTTTAAATCAATCTTGAAACTGTTCTAAGTGTGTGATGGCAACTCTAGTCCTGCTCTTTGCATTTCCACTCGGTTTGACACAAGAATTCTACCTAGGCTTTCTTTTAAACTTTCATAGCCAAGTCATCGATCAGGATTGAATTCGTTTTTTAGTGACCATGTTTTGCTTAGAGTATGATAAGATACCTGCTGTTTCCAGTGTGTCCCATGGACAACTCTGTGCTGATATTTTCCAATAGATAAGAACTGAAAATAACTTTCTAGCTGAGTGTCCACGAGGACAAGGCAGAAAGATGGTCTATAAATCAAGTTAACACTTTCCCCTTCTATGCAGATTTATCTAATTTTAAGATATCGTGTATTGCAGAGTGACTTCCTTAAATTGATTGGTGAGAACATCATATTCCTTTGGGATCGGAGCAAGCGTCTCATTGTTCTTTCACTACCGGTCTGTGTCATTTTGTGAAAATGCTGCCTTGCTTCTGAGTTTCCTGTAGCTCTATCACATAATATTTGTCACACATTCAAGCTAAAGCTCTGCACCTGCAAATTCTACTTAAAAGAGAGAAAATATAAGGAAGCCTATGTGACACACACATTAACCCAAGAGAAATAAATTTGACTAAATTGCACAAAACTGTCATTCTTTTGCTACCAAATGCATTTGGTTCCTGAAAACAGACCTAATTGTCAGAACTCTTTGAGCACAGTGAATAACACTTTAAATAGCCACTGATCTTCATATCATTAGTTCCGTGTAAAAGAAACTGAAATGCCCTTTAATTATCCAGCTGTAGGAACATATAAGATGGTACTAAATTTTGCTTAAGTACAGACTATTGCCAAAAAGAAAGACAAAATACATAATTGCATCGGCATTAGCATTCTATAGTTGTGTGATATCAAACTGCACAATGGCTGGAACATTCTGTGAAGGGCAATGCTGTCTGGGTAATGTAGCAGAAACACTTATCTAATAGCATGCCCTCCTGTGCCCTCTGTCAGGGCGCCAGCACATTAGTCCTATTATCAGCCTCCAAATACTGGAGACTTCCGCATTGTCACTCCTGCCAAAAGAAACAGTCTTCCCTGTTACAGGAGCAAATGTCTGTGCACATAAATGAAACCAAAGAGTAATTAGATTACAGTGTTTCCAAGTGACCCCCATGCAACACAATATCCGGGCTCTCTAATTTACATTAATAAAGATTCCACTATATTTACAGCATGTTTGCTTTAGTTCACAGGTCAGGCATTTTCCATAATACATTCTAAACAGACTATTTCAGTCAAGTAGGGAAGAAATGTCTAGGTGACTGCTCGTAATTATCTTTAAAAGCACTGTTTGTCTTTTCTTTCCCCTACATTATGCAGGGTTTTTCACATGGGGTTAGTATTTGATGGGCTCAGGGTTCGTTTGTTTACTTCTTTTCCAATTTGAACTGAATAGGTAAAAAATGAGAAACAGTAACAAATACCTGTCCAACCACCACCACCAAAAATCCATCAGGAAGTTATTTAATGTTATTTAATTTACCTCCCTCATCAGGAACATAATACAATAGTCTGTCATCATGTGACAGGCACATTTTATATTTTCCATGAAACGATTCTGTTTAGTAGAAGAAAATTGAACCAGGTTTTTAAATGAGATCTGAACCCTACATAAACAACCCTCTTACCAGCCCGAAATTAAAGGACAAGTCTTGCTTTAATTATTTTAAACTAAACAAATGCCAGAATGCACTTTTCATGAGTAAGTCTATCCATTTATTGATAAGCACTCTGATCAACATCATAGAGTAAAAAACATCTGTTCATCAGAGGACATGCAGTTGAATTCATATTAGCTTGTATAAACAATCTGCATAATATCGAGCCCATTTTTTAAAAATAAATCAGTGATCAAAAAAGATAAGAACTAAGTTTTTATATTTTATTAGATTTTGTGTTTGTAAAATTCCAAAATATTTTCATGAAACCTGAAACAATAATGATCCATTCATTGTTTTTTCTCAATTTAAACGATTCTTTATAATTTGAAGAATTTTTAAGTGAGGAGAAACAAAACAAAGACTTGGTCTTTTATATTTTAGATTAAACATTGCCCTTTTTGTAAGTTTTTTCTATCCTACAAACTATTCTTGGAATTACTCATGGGAAAAAGGGATTCTGATGCAAATAAAAGCTGTCAGGTGTCAATCTGTACATTGCTGTCACTTGTCAGAGATCCTAATGAGCTCTCCATTTAGGGCAAGACAGCTTCTTGGGTTATTTGATGAGTTCATTATAAAATAACCAAATATTCAGTAACTAATTTATTTACAATGGTAAATTATGTTTCTGAAATCTTATGAAAATATGGATTAAAAATAGTGTAATATGACATGACACTTTTTACACACATAGTTATGTTGTGACTTTAAAATAGTTCTCCTGTGTACTTTTGAGTGTGTCATTATTGACAGTATGGGTTACCACTGTTACCTTACATGCATGTGGCTTCAAACCCGCTCTTTAAAATAACTGAGAAATTTATTGCTCACTATTTTGCCCTAATACACTTTAATACCGTGAACAAGTTATTGGTACTGGAGAACACCTTCTTCTGCCTTTGAAATCAGCCTCCTTTTTTCAGTCTCAGGAAAGGCTAGAAAGGTGCCAGAAACAAGTTACTGAGAGCTAGCAGGCCTTGCTATTATCCAGTGATCTGGAAAAGACAAGAAAAATGCAGTGAATTACAGGTTAAGGGCAAAACCTTCCTTATCTGGGCAACAATGATTTTGGAGAAAAGAAAGAGAGAAAGAGATAGAAAGAAGGAGAGAAAGAAAAATAGAGAAAGAAAGAGAGAAAGAGAGAAAGAGAGAGAGAAAGAGAGGGAAAGAAAGAGAGAGAAAGAGAGAGAGAAAGAAAGAAAAGAAAGAAAGAAAGAAAGAAAGAAAGAAAGAAAGAAAGAAAGAAAGCAAGAAAGAAAGAAAGAAAGAAAGAAAGAAAGAAAGAAAGAGAGACAAGCCAACACATTTATTTGCATTTAGAATGTGTACCATTAATTCTCCTTTATAGAACCAATGCAAAAGCACTGGATCAGCACCCCCAGTTAATCAGTTCTTCTAAAAAGAATGTGCAAGCACCTCACTTCCTAGCAAATAATTCCGTGTACACTGCAAAGGGATGAAGCCTGATTTCCAGTGATTCCTGTTGTAGTTTTAGTTTCCCATACAAAGGCTGCACTGTCAGCACAGCATTACCTTGTCTTCCCTTTTACTTTAGTTACCCCTGGTTGTTTCCATATAACCTCACGCATATAAATCTCAGTCCCTCCTCCCTTCCTTGTAATTCATACAACCTTTAATATTTCCTATGCACACTACAATATCTGCATAGTTATTCTTTGTATAGCCTGAGACAATAACTGTGGCTGTAGGGTTTTAAAACTTGGTCTTTAGTAGGACAGCAAACTAAAAATGCAGTTTTAAAAATTTCTCTTGGCAGAACAAAGAGCCATGCAGAATGCTGAGGAGATGTCACTAGTAGTGAGAGTGGGAAAATTGTGTTTAATTCCTTGTTTTACTCCAAATATTCACAATATCCTTCAACAAGTTGTTTGACAAAAGTTTTCTATATGAATCAGGAATGCAAGAGCAATTTTATGCTTGCCATACTACCAGTGTATGACCATGGTGATGAGGGACAAGTCAGTGAAAGCTCACATAGGGTGTGCCAGACAAGTAAAGAAAAAACCCCAGCAAACTTAGTGATTCGGTCTTCTGAAGAGGAACTGGGTTAATACTTAGGGAAATCTATTTGCAAACAAGTATGTTGCATCCTGTTATGTGTAGATTAGTGGTTTTCTTTACCTATGAATATTCATGCAATCAATTTTAATTCACCTGGAGGAGTGCATTTGCCGAGACAGATATGGAATACTTTTTCTGACTAAACAAAGCAAAGCCTCACTCAGGCTGTTCTCACCCAGATACTGGGTGCCACTTGGTTGTGTGAGGGAAGGATGTGGGCATTCTGAGATAAGGAGAGCAAGTCAAGTGCCAGTGGCTTTCAGGGAGCCTCAGATACATCACCCCACTCAAGCAGGAGCAGCAACGGGAGGTGGTGTAACACAAGGGCAGTGATGCTGTAGTAGCAAGCTCTCTGTCCCCGTGACACTTTCAGTGTGTTTTAACCTCAAAAGGCAGCATGATGTGCCTGTAGCATGGTGCAACAGGGAGAGGAATCAGCCTCTAAGAACAGCGGAAGGAGACATTGTGTGCTGAGGTCTGCACACAAAGATCTTCACACTTCTGTCTCTCTGCCTGCAGGGTGAAATTGAGGCTAGCCCTGCATTATTAAAAGGCTCAAGATTCTGAATTCATCTTGCGTAATTATGAGATTATTAGGGATGCCTAAATTAGGAATGTAGCCACTTCACACTCTACAGGCCTTTCTAACTATGAGATGTAGTGATTGTCAGTAGGCAATTTTTCTATGTGCTTTTCATTGCTGTACATTGTGTGTTGCTTTTGAGGGACAGTGTCTTACCATGTCCCCCTTGCACAGTCCACAATGAAGGTGGTAACTTTCATTCAGTCTCTTTTTTTGACAGGGTTAAAAATTATTTTTATGCTTTCTTGCAAACTCCCCAAATCATAGTGTTTTCTCTATGCTAGCCGTGTCTCCTAATTTTTGTTCTTGTAAATCAGTGTGTAAAATCCTGAAATAGACCCATGTTTGGCATATTAATTTTAATTTACCTACAGAAATAACCCATCCTGTTGAGTGCTTTTGTAGTTTTCCTCCGGTCTATTGTTTTGTCAAGCCCCACAACTACATTCCCATTGGACAATCATTCATTTGCTCACTGAGGCAGTAATTACAACATTTAAGCCTCTCACATCTTTGTTAAAATAACTAATGATGTGACCAATCATGCAGTGATATATGAGGGTAGTGCAACGGCTTGGTCAAGTGAAGAAAAACACTCTGAGACCTTAATTTACACAATAAGGTCCAGTTCAAATAATTACAGGGTTCTTATTTGGTAAGCAATTACTACAAATCCACAAAAAATCATAATGATAAAAATATTGATAGATAAGGAATTGACTGGTCACACTGAAAGAGTTGTGATCAATTGCTTGAGGTCTGAGTGAGACCAATGACAAGTGGTGCTCTTCAGGGGTTTGTATTGGGACCAGCACTATTTAACATCTTTGTTGAACCACAGTGATATTGAGTGAACCTTCATGAACTTTGCTGATGGCACTAAATTTTGTGATGTAGTCAACATGCTGGTGGGAAGCGATGACATCCAGAGGGACCTGGACAGGCTTTTGAGGTGGATCTGTACAAGCCTCATGAAGTTCAACAGGGCCAGGTGCATGGTCCTGCATCACAAACGTGGATACAAGCTGGTGATGAGTGGATTAAGGGCACCCCTGAGAGACAGGCTTGAGAACACTGGTAGATGAAAAACTATGACCCAGAAATGTGCACTCATAGTCCAGAAAGCCAACTGCATCCTGCTGCATCAAAAGAAGCATGACCAGTGGGTTGAGGGAGGGGATTCTCCCACTCCACTCTCATGGGACCACACATGCAGTGCTGTGTCTGGCTCTGGGGCCCCCAGCATAAGAAAGACATTGACTTAGAGTGAGTCCACAGAAGGGGCACAAAAAATGGCCAGAGGCCTGGAGCAGCTCTCCTATGCAGATGGGCTGAGAGAGCTGAAAGCTGTACAGCCTGGAGGAAACAAAGATCCAAGGGAGACCTTGACCAGTTTTCCAGTATCTGAGGCAGGGCAACAAGAAATCTGGAGAGAGACTCTTTGTCAGGGAGTGAGCGTAGTGATAGGATGAGGGGTAAGAATTCTGAATTGAAAGAGGTTAGATTTAGGATATAAGTAAGAAATATTTTACAATGAGGATGGTGAGACACTGGAACAGACTTCTCAGAGACATTGTGGATGTCCCCTTCCTGGGAGCATTCAAGGCCAGGTTGGATGGGGTCCTGAGCAACCTGGTCTAGTGAAAAGTGTTCCTGCCCATGGCAGAGGCTTTGGAACTAGATGATCTTTAAGGTTCCTTTCAACAAATAGCTTTGTCTGATATTATAATAAAATTCATTATCAACTTTAACCTATAAAGAGTAAAAGGAGGCATATCTGTTGACAGTTCAGAATGAATAGTCTGGCCAGCTGCAATCTGAAGTGTCCAGATAGGAAATCAAAGGTAATGTTATGAGCCTGTATAGTGTCTTGATATTTATATTTAGAGGATGAAATTTTGCGAGTTCAAATTAGAGTTAATATGTGGGTTGTATAAGTGTGGATAATAAATGATGAACTGAACATGTCTCTGAGTATTGTTGCTTCTCCATTTTGGTTGATCTCAAATTGGCTGCAGATAGACCTCTTTTGTGATCAATATATTCTATACTTCAATCAGAAGTTTTGACTAAGATCATTATGAATCATCTAATCCAGTTTATATCTTTGATCAAACTACATTACCATTTTTTGCAGTCTTTTTCTGTTTTGAGCAAAAAAAAAGTTGTTTCCTGTCAAATAGATGAGCCTAGCAGAAAGTAGATCTCCCTTTCTAGCTACTGAGCTACACTCATTTATAAAGATATGGTCTCTGTGTACTCCATGAATTTAAGGATGTTTTCAAAAAGTAGTTGTAATGATCAGATGCTTAAAAGACACTAGAGTTTGCAAGGTAGGTTTTCTTTTGTGGTTTCTCAAATACTACTGCCTGTTGGTCTGTGACTGAAGGTAATTCTCATTAATTTACTGCACTGAGCTGATTGAGTCTTCTGAATGTACAATACTTCTTTTCCAGTCTTTGTCTTGGTTAACTGTCTTTGAAGTCATAACTTTAAAATACTTTGACTTATATTGAAAACAAGGATGTTGAATGCAAAAAGGACAGGGTTAAAAAAAGAAAAAGAAACTATATCTTCTGTATCCATTATCAAGTTCCATTGTCTAACATTACATTTTTTGCATTGAAAGTGTTTGAGCTAGTAAATTCTTGCAGTTGGCAAGAAGCAATAATAGAAATAGCTGATTTTTATTCAAAGACTTGAAACATATTAGCAAACAATGAAAAAAGAAAAGAAGACAACATGAAAAAGACAGTACACAGCCTCCAATTCTAGAACAGGAAGGCTTTTCCTGTAAAAAGTTCGAACTTTTTTTCATATAACTGACACTATAATGTGCACAAAGGAGTGTTTCTAACACATTTCAATAATCCTTAAATTCCTACAGTTCTCTTTGTAAACTTCACATGTGAAAGCCAGTTTTTAGTCAATATAGGTTATCAGGTATCATACTCAAATATACATACTTTAAATTTTTTTTTTCACTAGAAAGACCACACTGACTTATCTGGAGCTTGTACTGGACCTTTCAAGTACTTTCTTGTCTAAAATAATTCACGCAGAACAATTTTACACAAAATCTCCAAAGTTTCTAAATTATACCACTACCCAAAATAATCCAGCATGTTCTGGACTAATCAAGGCTGTTCAATGGTGCCCAATCTGGCAGTGAAAAATGCAGAAACCTGAGTTTTAATGAACTTCAAGAGAAATTGTTAAAGTTGACGATCAGTCTGACATGCAATTTAATAGTAGTTACTCATATATTCTTTCAAAA
Source organism: Thryothorus ludovicianus (assembly GCA_013397245.1). Taxonomy (NCBI): domain Eukaryota; kingdom Metazoa; phylum Chordata; class Aves; order Passeriformes; family Certhiidae; genus Thryothorus; species Thryothorus ludovicianus. Next base: position 1,737,581 of record VZTB01012666.1, read on the forward strand.
TAAATTTGTGTCACCATCACCTAAGATAAAATTTCAAGCCATGGATAAGTGAATTGCATTTAGACTATTTATATTTTATATTTATGGTAAGGTTTCTCCTCCAAGAAAAAATATAGCAAAAACATGTGACGGCACTAGCCAAACGACACAACATTGCCAAATCAACTTTTATCTTTTTTTAAATTTCCCAGAAAAGCTGGGAGTTGTATATGATATAGCATATCATTTATCTTGCACAGATTAAAAGTTTTGTTTTCCTTAATTAACTTTTTTAATTCAAAGTCTATCAGAAGCATGGAAACCTTCTTGCTGTACACAAGCAAGGAGAATATGCTTCATCCTCTTCTTAAAGCACAGAAATATTGCATAAATACCAAATATTGCAGCAAGACCACTTCTTGCATAACAAGACATTTTTCATTGGAGCTTAATCCCTTGCAAGACATTTCAAGCTTTCTGGCACAATAGCCCCTTTTCTTCTGAAAAGAAGACAGAAAAATACGTCACTTCTTTAATAATTTCTTAAATAGGACTGATTTTAAGATGAAAACAACGCTTGCAGGGAGAAAGATTAGAGGCTCTTGTCACTGGGGTTGCAGCTCCAGCTGTAAGCTGCAGATGTGATGACAAATGCCTGCAGCATCATGACCTGATGCTGTGTATTTCTTTCTCTTATTCAGATAAATAGTTTTTATTAGTCACACTGAAAACAGTGGACTAAACACTGTGTAGATTTACTCTGTGCTTAATCAGATGTCAGGCAGCCTTCTTGGAAGTCAGTGGTAGTTTGCCTGGGAATTGGCAGAACAGGAGTTTATTAAGGCCCTTAACATTGAAATATGTTCATAAGATTTGCAGGATCAGGCCTCTAATTTAGCATGCACTGAAGATGTTGAGGGAAAGTTGGTCATCCAAAAAGCTGCAGAAAGGCTGAGCTGGAGCAGGCCCAATTCCAGGAAGTGCCTGCCATGTCTCTGGATGCTGTGGGAGTAGTGTAATGAAAAGTGACTGATGTAGCTTGATAGAACACTCTAAAATGACACATTGAGCTAGATTCAGTGAAAGGGTAATGGACAGATGGTTTTCATTTTCAGAAATTTAATGGTTATTTGACATTCTTTGTCATTAGTGATCCTGTTTAAAACTTTATTGAATAGTGATAATTTTTAATTACTTTTTTTTTTTAACAGAACAATAGCTCTGCTATCACTATAGCCAGAAAAGCATACCTACTAAAAATTTCTACTTAGCAGAATGACGGAGAGATTGTTAGCATACAAAATATTTGTACTAATTTTTTACAAAGATGTTGTGTGAAGGGAGAATTGGTTAATTTTTACTTCCTCTGGAAATAAAAAAAATGCTATAAAATGCTTCCTATTTTTTCCTAAATAAAACACCTCTTCCCCCACCCTAGACTAATCTAATAATTCCTTTTAAAGAAAAAATCGCATCATAATTTATTCAAATTTCTGTCTCAAATTTCAACTTCACAGTGAAGTTCAGGGTACAAGGTAATAGAGATAAAATTTATGTTATTCATTTCAGATGTAAATAATTAATCACATGATCCTGAATTTCTTCTTATTTATATTTTTGGTCTTTATATTTCATCTGCCTGTTCTGACAACTTTAGAAAGTGTCAGGATATCAGCTCCATTGCACAGGGCTCAATCAGATTCAGCAAACGACAGCAATAAAGTGCTTTTCTTTCATGAAGACACAAAACCCCACCCTTTCCTTCATCAACCAGATTCAGAATGGGCACATATACATGGCTTGAAATATGAAATTACAGTCTCAGTGAGTAACCTGAGGTCCTTCTTCAAAACATGAAAAGACATTTTATTTGAACATTTCAGAATGTTCTAGTAAAAATCTGGATATGAATTTTGTTTTTATATGTTTGCTGATTTATGCCTTATTCATATTCTGACAGAAAGCTCGTGACTGCAGCAATGCTAATGCTCTTTATTTCTTTGCAAAACCAAAGCTGCTTTATTTGCTACAGAACGAAAAGGTCGCTCCAAGGATGTAAGTTGATATTAGGAGGTCTACATGCTTTTACAAAGAGACAAGAATAAAAGTCCAAATTTGTTGCCTACTGACTCTGGCAGTGTCCTTTTGAAGCATTATTGTTTACTGATGGGTTCATGTTATCAGGCACATTCCATTTTCATTACTTATAAATGGTACAAGGCTATGTCATTATTTATTTATTTAGACCCCATGTTGTTTTTCAAGTTAGTATCCAGGTAATTCCTGGAGTGTGATGCAAAAGGGCAGATTATCAGCCCCACTTAGCTCCCCCATTTTCACTGAAGTGCATCAAAGTCCCTCTTGGGTACAGGTTTCTGGCTGCTGGCAGGAAACCCTCGATGCTTCAAGATTTGCTTCTGTCCCTCTGCATCAAACACCCGCAGCTGCTTTGCTAGTGAACAGAGTGGGACTCTGCTTTCCTGGCAGCACAGCAGATCCAGACTCTGCGGGCATCTTCGAGTGGCCCTTGAGCTGCTTCAGCCTGGAGTGTGGAGACAGCTGGCAGAGTGAGTGGCTGTGGGGATACCTCGGTCCTTGGCCACCCTCAGTGTCTCCACCAGACTGCACCTTGCTGCACTGCTGAGTGTTAGAGCCTGGCAGTGCTTTCTGGGCAGGAAAGCCAGCCAGGACACTGTGCTCACATCCAGGCTGTGTGCTGCTGCCCCTCAGATGGTTCTCAGGCAGGGGACAAGCCGGCCTGGCAGCCCCAGCCCCTGGCACTGCTGAGTGACCCAAGTGTGGGGCTGGCCCCAGCTCAGCAGAGGTTTAACGTGTTGCCACAAGGATATTTGTGCTCCCAAGGAGGCCAGGGGTGGGTAGCAATTACCAGCTGTCCCCCTGCTCCACACTGCTCTTTTCACAGCCTGACATTGTCATACTATTTGATATTTAGCCTTTGGTTTTTTGTCATAACTTTTGAGAAGAGGTTAGCAACTTTCCATTCCCATTACCAGGTGTCACAATGGTAAACTTACACACCTGAATGGAAAGTTAAAATATGTATTGGAAATAAATGTTAGGAAAGAAGAAAAATCTTCAGGTCTAATTTGAAGCATGCATCTGACAGAAAGGTCTTCCCTGTTGCCTAGGCAAGTGCTATCAAGATTAATTTTTTGTCTGAGAGCAGAGACCCTTCCAGATTAAATAAATTCACACAACAAAGCTTGTCAAATTAACTAGTTAATCACCTGCAGGATAGAAATCTATCAGATCTCACTTGTCACTGTACCTGCTTGGAACAAAAACATCAGTGTAGAGCAAAGATTTTTTTTTTTTTTAAGCAAGGAAGTAAATATTTAAGAAAGAGCATCACATCTAATGTTAAAAGTTTTTATTTTAGTGTAGTTCTAAATTTCCTTAATGATTTTTTTATGGCTGACAAGTCACCATTGCTACTCATGTAGTATGATTTAAACTATTTGTCTCTGTAAGCAAATAAAGATGTTATTAGGAGGTAGATTAACTCTCACTTTTACAGTGACTGGCCAACCCATTTTTCTTCCACAGTGCTTTTAGAAAGGCAATAAAATTTTTGGTCCCAGCTTGAAGAGATCATCCTGTACTCCTCTTCAGTAATGTCTCTAGTGAAGCTGGAAGGATAAAAGCCGAGGGAGCTGCTATTATTTCCTTGTAGCATGACAACCTCTTCAGCAGGAATAATTGGCTCAGGCCAAGAACTTGGTTCATGTATATGGCAGAATTACTGACCCAAGCTGGATTTGAATCAGCAGCCATATGATTTAAATAGGAGATGAAAATTGATCTCAAAATAACTTCAGCAATCTAAGCCAAGGAAGCGACAAAAGGATGAATGCTTAGCACTGCAGAAAAATAAATATCGTCTTTTAGAAAACAGACCTTGTCACAAGAACCAAATACTCATACATCATGTAGTAGCCTAAGTTGAAGAAAATGTCTCTGCTGGTAAACATAATGAAAACAATAAGAAATGGTTCTCTGTACATTTTTACAGTATTATGTAAGATGCATCACACATCACATATATAATGTGTTTTGTCTCCCAAGGTCCACATGTACACTGGTTAACTCCCATGTTTAGCAAGTATTCATTGTGACCTTTAGTGAAAAAGTAGCTCCCTGAATCCCTGGATTTTATTCTTCATGGCAAGTCAGAGTCCCTAACAAAATTTATTTAGATGAATAAAATTTAGACTGTGAAAATGGCCCCAAATTCCAACTAGACAAATAGTGCAGGTGAAAACCATGTCACCTTGTTACCTACTTGTTTCCTTGCACCTTCTGGAGTGTGCTGCTGGACAAGCTACACTGGCACCAGATGTTCAAATAGTCTGTTGCAGAAAATTCAGGGACAAAGAGATTTTTCTCACAGAAAGAGTTCTAAAAGGCCTTCTGACAGGAGGAGTAGGTTCTTTGCAGCATGTGTGACAAGCATTTTAACTATACAAGGGGATACGTTTTGCCTCTGGAATCCAGTACATAAATTACAAAGAAAATAATAGCTTCAGTCCAAAGGACCATCTGCTAATCTCCTTGTTTATATCACAGGTAATATGTAAGTGCTTTTCAGAGCTAATCCTTTCAGCCATAACATAAATGCAAAGGCCAATAAGATTACTTGGAGATGAAGCATTTTAATAGCATCACAGAGTCAGGAAGTAAACATATTATGAAAGCAGCAACTGGCATTGATTTTGTTTTGCAGCTTGGCCTGAATGTCCTAAACTTGATGAGTCTTGTAATCAATCTTGTTTGAATTTTGAATGAGATTTTAGCTTATCTTGAGGCTAAGAAAATGAGCAATTTCAAAAATCAGAACATTAGATCACAAATCATGGGAGGGAAGAAAACCACCGTGTAAGATCCAATAGTGAAATCCTCTTTTCTGTGCCTCAGAGGTACCTGACAGGGTTCAAAGGATAAATCTGTGAAACAACTTTGCAGAAGATTTCTGTGACAGTGTCCTCCTGGAAGCACAGGCTATCCAGATAGGGTCAGATTCTGCAGGTGTGTTGTCAGGAAGCCTCCAGGCTTTTCCATCTCTAGATTGGCTTTTTTCCCTTATTGCTCTGGTCAGTTCCAGTGAGGACTATGACATTCTGGATTGTGGATTTTATAAGAAGACACACATCTAGAAGAGAGATACAAGCTTTCATTCTTCTGAAGGGTTTCTCATTGGTGCAACAAAAATGCTTTGCCAATCAAACTGATGCAAAGGGACAATCAAGAAAATAGTCCTTCAAAACTGCAGTGTTGCTTCAAATCAGAATAGTAATGTAGAAAACACAATGTGTCCTAAATTGCCAAATCAGTGAAATCAATGCCCTGATTTTCATCTTTGTAATCTTTCTGACCATCACCGTCCTGTAAGAGCTGTTATTCATTGTTTTAATACTGCTGTGAAAATTCTTTACAACCTTTATAGAGACAAAGAACTATTTATCTGCAAGGACTATTTTGGAGAGCATGGAGAAAATTTAAATCAACAAACTGCATACCAGCAATCTGATTTTCTTCCAGAGAAACCTTGAGTGTGTTGAAAAGAAATACTGTTTCATGAAGTTGACTGCCTTGACTAAATTAACAAAAAAGTCGTATTCTTTTCATGCAAGGGGAGCAGTTGACATATCTTTTGCCACAGCATTTTTTCTCACCAAAATGTTGGATTATGTTAAACATTTTGTCATAAAACATATGAAGTCTGTATTTGAGACAAACAGATGCATTTCCTCCTGTGGAGGTAGAGCCCCAGATTTCCACCGGTGTTTGCAAATCCTGTAGATTTTAATATATTTTTAGTCAGCTCAATTTGAAATTCCACCCTTCCACTCTGTCCCTGCAGCTAGATAACTTGTTTCTGTGACAATCTGCTTTTACCTGGAATTTATGCCAAATCTGCCAGTGCATTCATTTTGTGTGGTCATATTTCCACTTCATACTTCCAGGCTAAATGAGATGGCAATTTTGTTTCCCTTTGGTTAAGAATAACCTAAACAAAAGAAGCTACTGAGCAAGAGTGGGCAGGGAGTAGCTAATACAGTTTAACAAATACCCTTTGGTGTGAAATGAGAGGGATTGGTTGAATGTGAATGCAAAAGACAACAGCAGAAACATACTGAGGACAGGCAGAGAAGTACCAGCAGTGCCAGAAGAGGAAAGCAAGAAGGAGGACTGAAAGCTGGTGAGACCATCAGCACAAAGATTGTAGAAGCAATGCAAAAGCAGTTCAAAACACTCCTGAAAACAATAAAACTCTCATAGAGAAAGACTTGCAATGGATGACAAAGCAATGCATCCTGCTGACTCTGCTACAGATTTTAGGGGGATTAGGCCATGTGAGTTTTTCCTGCCCATACAAAGAATAGCATAAATCAGGATCTGACTCCACCTGTAGATTCTCCTCACAGAGAGCCCTGAAACTTTGTGGCAAGCAAACATCACACAGGTTCAGCTCTGTCTTTTGGGCCACTCTCTCCTGCAAGGAGATGGCTGAGATATGGCATCATCCAGATTTATAAAGCATATCAAAGTATCTGTCATTGAAATCTTAGATCTTAATTTCAAGCTTTTAATTTCAATGCCTTCTGGATTTTCTTCTTCCTCAAGTTTTTGAATCAAAACTTCTGTATCTTTTTGCAATGCACTCTTACCTTAAAAACCATCCCAGAACTGAAATATAAATTATCATTCACAACTGAAAATTATTTGCAAATTCTTCTTTTCCAATAAATATGTAAGAAGCAAATAAGTTATAAGCTAGTTTTGTAAGGAAGAAGGGTGAAGGAACAAAGTAAAACTCCTAGGGGAAGAAGTTGAAATCCAGGATTACACAAATAATTTTTTCTGTGAATTTGAAGTAAATACACACTAGCTGAGAGTCTGATTTTGCCAAAAGAGAAGGAGAAAAGGAAAAAAGTCTTCACTATGTGTAGCATTTTGGAGAAGTGCTTCTTTTAAGGTTTCAGAAGACAAGTTATTTCATGGCAAGTGTGTAGTATGAGTCTGTCTTCATTCCTTTGAGAAGCCTCAGGCAGGGAATATGTGACATGTTATACAATAATACTTAAAAAAAAAAAAAAGTACTTTGACCAATGAATTTTTTATAAAAAGTTGTTTCTCCCTAGCAGCTCTAACTGTGATTGCCTTTTTAACTTTGTTGGTTTACCTTTTTCTCTACAAGGCTGTGAATTTTCCCCCTGAGGCAGATCAATGCTGTAATTTTAGCACCATAATTTTATAGAAGCTTTTCAGCATCACTGCTTGATTTTCAAGACTAGTTTTGAAAACTAAGTAGAAAAAGGAAAATAGTCCAGGAAAATTAGCCTCAAAAAGCACTTTTTCCTCCCAGTTTTGAGGAATCATGTCACCACTCATCTTACACTTATTTTATGGAAGGAATTATCCTTTTGAAACTGTTTGAGATTTTTATCTGAAGACCATTCTGCTTTCTTCCACCAGATTCTTTGCCATACCACTTCCCTTCATCACTTTGCAAAGGCTGTGGAAAATCCTTTCCAGCTGACACAAACCCCCATTGGCATCTGGGCACTCCAACAGTACAGAGCACCAGCTACTGTTCCTTCCCAAGAGCTTGTGCTGGTGTTCTGGCATCCCAAAAAGTGTGTCAGAGATTCTGAGTGCTACCACAAAAAAGTCTTCCTGCTGTATTTTTTTTCCATGGTGGAAAGCAGGGGTAATGTAAAATCCTCTTCTGTGCCCTCCTGTTGCTGGCCAGATGTTTATTACTGGATTGAGCATTATTCAGTGTCATCCACTACCTGGTTTATTCCAATTTATTGTTCTAAACCCCTGTCTGGGTCAGTCTACTCACCTCTCCTTCCCTCTTCCTTGAAGAACAGCTCACCTCTTGTCATCTCTTAGCTTGCAACCTGCTTGTGGAGCCCATAGGGAGACATTTAAATTATTGCTGAACAGTCTTAATGGCTTACAGTGAAAAGAATGGGAAAATACAAGCTAGAATTTCTTTTGAACCTCTGTATTAATGATATAAAGATTTAAGTCTCCAAAATTAAAAACAGATAGGTAGCTACAGTACTATTAACCACTGCTTTGTAACACTTCTCTTATAGTCTAAAAATGCCATCAGTGTTTCAGCACTTATGTTACCTCTGTTAATGTAAAACATAAATAAAGCCATCAAAGGAGAGAGCCAGCACTTGAAAACTCCTTGATGGCTAGTCTATGCACTGGAGTATGTAAATCCTGGCATAAGGTATTATCTAAATGAATTATTCCTCGTGGAGACCAATTGGGTCCTTCGGAAATTACCCATCCTGCAAAGTAAAGTCATAATTTTCAACACATACTGGGGTAAAGTATGGATCTCCTTGGGAAAATGCATGCCCCATATTGTAATTATAGGCAGAGGGAATCAAGTGGCTGAGTCTCTGTGCAGGATGATCCACAGTCACTGTGACAGGTAAGGGGCTGTGTAATGGTGTAAATTGGTTCCTTGCTATCTATTAAACATTAAGTACTGTATAGCTGCTGATGGAACTACAAGGGAACAAACTGTCTGTGTTGTTATTTATAATACTGGTGATGCTCCACAGAAATGTAAAAATACAGTTTTAATCCTCCCATAGTCCTGTCAGGTATGCTAGTAATTATCCTGGTTTATGCTGTAGGAAAAAGAGCTCATACATTCTCATGCCAGACTGCTGAAGCAGCATGTTTTACAGTATGGGAAAGCACTCATTGTTTCCTTTCATTTGTGGGAGTGTATATACAGCATTTCATTGTAGCTACAGCCAGAAAATAGGCAATCTGTTTTAAATGTGTTGGTATAAAAACTGTGCTGTGGTCTGCCATCTTCACTTTCAGCTGAACTGACAAAACTTTCTTGCAAAGCCCATCATGCTGCTTCAACTATTTCTGTCTCAACCTTCATCTTCTTGCAATACTGTACTCTGTGCATTGTCTAGAGAAGAACGCTCGATAATAGATCCACAATCTTTGTTTTAGGTTATAATTTTTTATGACCATTTTCTATTTCGTCTGTTATGTTTATCTTAGTTTAATGATGCTGGGACAGGTTTTAATATGAGCTCCAATAACAAACCTATTATGTAGTTAATTTCTGAGACTGAATTAGAACCACAGCTGATAATCCCTCTGTATATTTTAAAATAAAAATAACCATTTTGAGAAAAGTGGAAATCTGCATCAACACGGAATATATATTTTCACTTTCCTCTATTTATTTTACACATCTATGAAAATATAACAAATAAATAATACTAAATGTAAGGAATATTAAGCACAAGGTAAGAAATATTTATATAAATTGAAAAGCACTGGAAATATTATTGTAATAGAATTTATAGTACATCTATATACCAAAAATACTTGCTTGAAAATAGTTAGCATAGGCAGAGTAATACTGGAAGCCCTATTGGGAGTGTTTAAAAAGTCATAGGACATACCAGGAAAACGCAAAATATAGGATGTTGATCTAAAGAATGTTAGGTCTCTTAATTTTTAAATGTATATATAGCAAGCTTTTCCAGTAAAACTTCTATTTGTTTCTGAAATAAAATGTTAACCTGAAATGGACTCAAAAAGTAAGGACACACATAAATGAAGCTAAGAATCACTTCAGGATCAAGTGATACTTAGTGAAAAGAAGAAATAAATGTCATTTCCATTGCAGTAGAACTTCAGGCAAGTAATGTATACAGTTCATTTACATATTTTAAAAACATTTTTCCTGAATGAAAAAATTAGTATTTATTGCTTAAGGCACATGAATTTTATGTTGTACAAAAAATAAATAACCTAGACAACATATTCCTTTGAGACTCTATAAGGCAGCAATCTAGAATAAGCTTTTCTGAATAAATGACCATTTTCTAAGCATATTAAAAGTTGCATCTTCCTTCTATTCCCATGGTTCTTGGTCTATGTGCAAGGGTCAGTTGGTGAAAATCAGGGAGACAGTTGCGAGTTTATGAACTCATTTTAAAAAACAAATAAAACCTGAAAAAAAAAGTCTGCAAAGAAATGAAGAATTTTGATTTTGAGATATATTTCAGTTGATCTTATTTTAAGGTATTTTCATTTTAAAAATCTAAAAAAAATCAAAGCTCTATATGGATATATTTTTTCTATAAAAACATATTTTTAAAAAAATGATTTCTCCTCACTGTTTCTCTATAAATTATTTTATTTTTCTCTCTGGATTTGCAAGGAAAGGCTGAGACTGTTCAACCTGGAGAACAAAGAGTTCAGGGGTATCTCATCCAAGTGTACAAATACCTAATGGAGCAAATGAAGATGAGCAACCAGGCTCTTTTCAGCAGTGCCCAGGACCAGGACAAAGGCAATGGGCAGAAATCAAACCTCATGAAACCCAGGATGAACACAAGAATAGAATGTTTTTTTGTGGGGGTAGTTAAACTCAAGAGCGGGTTGTCCAGAAAGGTGGTGGAGCCTCCATAAGTGGAGATATTTCAAACCTGGTTGGACACAGTCCTGGACAGCTGGACAACTGGCTCTATCTAATGCTGCTTGGGCAGTGGGGCTGGACTAAATCATCTGGAGAGGTCCCCTGCTAAACATTCCTGTGACTGCAGCCATGGGAGCCATCCCATTAGATCTCTGTGATCCCAATGGGATGGTAACTTTGTGGTTGCCTGCAGGTCTCTAATTTAGCCTCTATAGCACTGCATGCTTCTGGGTCATTGGTTTGTTTTAGAGCTACCAGTTTGAACTCACTGCAGAGGAGGATCAGGATCACTTCTATCTAATAAATGTTCACTGACTGCTGTAAGATGGATTTTGAGTCTTACATTTCCTTCTGTAATGCATCTCTAATAATTAAAATAAAAAAAATTCAAGAGATCTTTAAAAGCTGTGTATGTGATTTAATTACATTAGTCATACAGAAGAGATTCATATTGTCATAGTAACTAAACCAAGATTCTTTTTTCCCTCTTATATTGCCATAGTAGATTATGTTAATATAATACACGGTCTTGTTCTTGGAGAGGCATGTCTGAACACTTTTTAGGATATTTTTTGTTGCGACACACATTCCACAGATTGCTGTTCAGATGTAATTCCTCATTGTACAAGTGTTGCTTGAGCTTGGCTTTATGAAAATGAATATGCCATAAGAGCACAAGACCCTACTCATCTGTGCAGAAATCAGCATAAAGATTAAGGTTACTAGAGCACTGGAATTCATGCTTAAGTTTTAGCTGGCATTCGGACACATCCTGGAAATTAAGTGTTGGACTGCTTCACCTGTTTTAAGATCTAAATCTTTGCAGAACTGGGGCCTTAGGATTAAAGTTGCAACCAAATCAACCAACCACATTCTGTGTCTTGGGGTTATTTCTTACCTCCAGTTTTGTGGGGAAACATCTTTGCTACAGAACACTCCAATGATTACTGGAGTGCACTGCAATGAAAGTTTTGCTTGAATTGTCAATCTTTGCTCATCCTTAAACTTATAAGAAGTCATTGTGAAGTAATTAATTTTGCCAAGTGTTACTCTATATTTACATTGTACCTTGTTCATAAGGAAAAAAAAATTGATTATAAACCTAGCAGACTGTGTCTTGGATTTTGATTGGTAGAAAATCAGTCATTAACCCAGGAAAATCAGTAATTTTCCTGCACAGCTGCTCAAACATGCTGGGGAATTTACTATGGAAAAAAAAAGAGGGTGAAGAAAGACATTATCAGCATTGTAAAACATTGATTAGAGTTTATTATACAAAATAATTGCATTTAATCAATTATCACAGTTAACAAGTGATTTCTTGGGGATTATTATTACCTAATTGTTATTAAAGATCTGACTACAGATGGCATATGCAGTTCATTGCTTATTATTACTTTTACAAGCACAGATGGCACAGTACAAGCAGTAAGACTAGCAGACAGTGATCTTTTCTTCCTAATGTAGTAACAAATGAATGTCAAGGGTATTTTTTTTTTTAATTTTTACTAAAGTGCTGCAAAATATCTAATGAACTCAACTGTTTAGATCATTTTACTTCAGTAACAATTTCTGCATGGTGCATGTAGAAGCCTGCCCAGGAGATTCTTAAATTAACGTTACAGACTCAAAATATTTGCCTTATGATGCTCATTCCAACTTGCCTGAATCTACCCTTTGCATAAGAATCAGTTTAACTTGAACCCTGTGAACTCTATTGGCAAAACTTCTAAGGCATAAAAATATCAATAACAATCATATAAAGAAAGAAAGGAGTTAGCTCAAGAACATTTTAAAGCTATTTATTTAAAAAGGAAGTGGTAGATTTTAAGAAATGAAAGAAATAAAAAAGATGCTTATGTAAGAGTATAAAAAATCTTTTCATATTAACAAGAAAAGATTATTTCAGCAAAAGATCAAAAGTTTGTTCAAGAACAAAAACACAGCATGCATATTTTTACTTTTATACCTTCCTTTCCATCTTTGTGTCCTAAGGGAAGGGTGGGAGGAAAAGTATGTGATTTTATGGACTATTTACTTGAAAAAAATTGATCCCTGCAAGCAAGACAAGTGTGCTGTGATAACTACAGATTAATTATTTGGCCAAGTCTATCCAGTAATTATGTTTCGGACTGAAATTCCCTCTCCAGGTCCCCATCTCTAGGGAACAGGCCAACCATGTCATTAATGGTACAGTGGCATTGTCACAATATATAAAAAGTCTTGCACTCCCAAGGCTTAATTACAGTACTTCTCCATAAGAGGTTTTATACTCAGTGGTTGCACAAAGCTGAAACATGTTTTCACTATTCATCTTAGGTCATATTAAAAATGTATTGTTAAATCATGCCTCTGTCCTTTAAAATATCCTAATCATATTTCTGAAAAGGCAAGCAGCAAGGCTAAGTGTCATAATTAGAAAAATGTTGTTGGAATACTCCAGTATTAAAACAATGAAAAATATATCTCATGAAAAGGAGAGCAAACATTACATTATATTAAGTGTAGATAATACAAAAATAAAATATAAAAAAATAAAAGAGAGGGAAGAATCAGATATCAAGATTAAAATCCCTAAAATTACCTGAAAAATAAGTCAAATGTGGGAATAGACATAGAATATTTTTTATTTTTTGCAGAGGGCATATATCACAGTAGCTATATTGTTAAGTATGTAACAAATAAAATCAGTGAAAGTAACACCATTTATTTTTAATATACTTGTGTGCCAGTTCCACTAATCCTGCTATGCACTGATTATGTCTCTAATTTAAATTGATAGAATGACACTCCTAACGCATAAGCTTATTATTAAAACCCTCTAACCTTCTCTATTTCCAACCCCTTCTAGGCCTGAATCACCTGCCAAGACATCAACAAAAAAATGTATTTGATCTTCTGAATAAATTTTTTAATTATGACGCCAACATCTATCCTTATATATGGTATACTTACAAGGTCAAAAACTATTTAATTACCTTGTCTTATTGAATTGCTACTGTACAGTTGAGCTGTGGTAACTGGCAAAGTGCATACCCTGGTAGAATCCATTTGGTGAGTAAAAGCCATTAGCTTAAACCACTAAGAAACTGTGCATAAGAAAATCACCATCAAGGAATTGTGGTTTAACTGGTGGTTTGATTTAATGTATTTCACTTATCACAGCTTGGCAGGGAAGCAGTTACTTGTTTAGCCACAATAACATGATAACTTCCATTTTACAGCCATTTCCTTACACATTTTCCATTAACTTCTTCAAAGAAAGGCCTGGTTCTACCTGACTTACATTAAAAGGGTGCTATTTTAAAATAGGCATAACAGAAGAGCACCCACATGTAATTTCTTTCCCCAACATCTTTAATTGAGAGCAAAATAAAGCCTTTCAAGCTCTGAAACACACAGGAAATAATACAGACTGTTAGGTGGGTTTAAAATGGCAGATATGACAGGTTCAGAAGGTTTGATGTTTGATGTTTGGCTGGTGGTCAGGAGCTAGAAGAGTACACTCGATGATTTTGAAGTGTACCCTCAGCAAATTTAAGTTAGAGGGTAAGATTATCATAACAGAGTAGGCCTTGATTAACTGGAGAATGGGATCAGCACAAAAGTCATGAAATTTGACAAGGAGAAGCATCAGGTTTTGCATGCCAGATCATACAGCCCTGTGCAGTATTATGGTCTGGGAGCCAGGTGATCAAGAAAGAGTCACACTGAAAGGGAACCTGAGCTGAGTCAGATCCCTCTCATCCTGAGAAAGACAAGTAGTGCTGAGCTGATGTATGGTCAAGGAATATCAATCTGATCTGTAGATTTTGTCCTCTGCTTGCTGTAGGTGAGGTTACATCTGGAATATTTTCTCTAGTTTTGTGTCTCCCTGTTGAGGTGAGGTAGAACTGAAGAGGGTCTAACTAAAGACTAGGAAAAAGGACATGATATAGAGAAGAGGAGGGAGATTGGCTCCTTTATCCTGGTGTAAATGAGCTAAAGGAATTTATTATACAAAAATGTAGAATAGCTTCAAAGATGAGAGATGAGGTGTTCTGTAGTATCAGGTGATACAGGAGGGGCAGCAACCACAAGAGAGATTGAGATTACCCAAACAATTTGTGAAGTAGACATTATTAGAAAGCTTCATAACTTGACTGAAAAAAGCCGTGGCTGACCTCACCCAGTTGCTTCCTATTTTGACTGTGACTTTTGAGTAGAATCTCCATAAGTTCCTTCTACTCAGCCTTTCAATGTTTCCTATGAACGCTATGAATCCATTATGTGTCCAGCAGAGGAACTATGTTTGATTCAGATAAATATTTTGGAGTTTAGCATCAGTAATACAACCATTTTAAGTGCACAAATGACATCAAATGTCCAACCAGCAACTGATAGAAGAACAACCAGGAGGAATTTAGTTATATACTCCATGGTCATGGTTCAAATAAAAGAATGCCCCTCCCAAAATCAACCTTTTAAGCATTAGGTATCAAAATTTTCAAGAAAATTTTATAAAATTGTACACCAAATAGCTGAAAATCTAGGTTGCTTTTAAGGAGAATGTGACTGTAAAAGGATGTTTAAATATCTTCATGTTTCTGGACTATACTTGTCACAGCAATATTTTTCCTCTCTAGTTTCTGTTTTTCAAGTATAAATTAGTTGATAAGTTTTTAATAGTCATTGAATGGTTTGCATCAGAAGGGACCTTTAAAGACTATCCAATTCAACCCAGATTATCTAGTCCAGTTCTCAGGTCTTTTTTAATATTTCTTGTGAAGTGTTTTAGTTTTAACTTATCTTTTCTTGTCTCTTGTCTTTTTCTTGTCTTTGCCATTTGGTCATTTACCCACTTGGAGTTGGCTCTGACTTTTTTCATGTTATGCAGAGAAGAAAGTGCTTATAAAAGTACTCATGGAAGCACCAAAACCTGGTGCTCATGGAAGCACCAAAACCTGTAAAAAATCCACTAAGAAAGATAACAGTTATTATGCCAGCCTGTGGGAAGTATTGATGGAGATGGGAGTGAGGGGATCCCCACTTTCCTTCAGCCTATTCCCCATGGTGCTGATGTGAGGAGGATTTATTGCACAGTACACAGATCACTTTCCTATCTCTCTTTTGCCAACCAGTTCAAAGTCAGCTACACTCATCCATACCCTAACCTCTCTATTTCTTTCCTCACAGGTGATTTGAAGCCTACATGGTGCAATGTTTTCCCAAAATCTTTAGTCACCTGGGTAATTATATGCAAGAAATGTTTCACTAAAAATTGTTGAGACTCTACAAAATATTATTTTTATTGTTACGTATGCTATGGCTCAGGGAAAAAGCTACCCTTCATAAAAATAATTAGGGAAATGTCAGCTTAAAAGAAAAATACATATTTGAAATTCTGAAGATTTTGAGATAAACCAGTTTTTATTGGAAAGCCAGCACTTCTTTTCAGAGCTAAGATGTCAAGATTTCAATATCCAGATGTGATTAGAAAGTGAACTCAACGTTTTCTATGGTTCAAGCCTTTCTGTAATGAGTGTTTTGTCCCTTACAATAGAAGCTCTTAGCACTTCAGAGAGAAGTGGCCAGAATCCTGCTGTAATATTTTAGGCCTCAAAACACGGTATAGATTTATAATCCTTAAAACGAAAATGAAAAAAAATCCCATCAAACCAACCAACAATGTAAAGTAAAAAAAAATAAAAAGAACCCTTTGAAATTTTTTTTCAGAAACAAAAGTAACAAGCTGGGCTCCTAGCACATGCACATGTTTGACAAGAAACAAAAGAACTTTCATGTGTATAGCTCTACAGGCAAGCATGGTGAACAGTTTTCTATGACTGTTTGCTCAGGATTCGTTTTCTTTTTAGCTGCATTTTTTCTCTTTTTGTATTCATTTTCAAAAATAGTATGGATTGTTACCTTGTATCTTGGCCTTGAAGCTGCCAGAGTAATTATTAGCAGGACTACTTGACACATGAGAATTTGTGCACTCTTCTGATCTAAGAACAGAAACAACACTGTATGACTCGTCTGACCAGTCACAACTAATCAACCCAATGAGAAAAACAAATATCAGGCATTGCATAAATACAGAAAACTGTTCACAAGAAGTCTCAACATCACTGTTGCATAACAAGCACTTATGATCTTCTCATAGATTGTTCAGTATTACAAAGAAGGAGCCTTAAGATGATGACAAACAGTATTATTTTCTTTCTGCTTTCTTTGATTTTGAGCAGAATGTACCCTTAAAGGAAAATTGCTTCCTTTGTGAAGTCTTCTCCATTAGAAAAATAACAATTCTAAAAGAAGCTTCATGCTAAGCTTTTAATTTAATATTGATGAAATCAAACATTCCTTGCACTGAAGATCACCTTGCCAAACTCCTAAGTCTAGTCCTTACCTTCCTCTCATTCTTTTTTATGCACATAACTGTGTATACGCAGTACATGCAAGTCAGGAAACCAGTTTTGGCATGATATTGTAGAGCCACAGCTTTGCTCCAGTCAGTGCAGGGAGTTTGCTTTTTGAAAAGGTGGTTTCTCCAAGTACTCTAAAATCTCCACACTTCCTAGAGTCTTGCTCCTGGAGACAGTAAAAGGTGTGAATAGAAAATCAAATATAAGAATATCTGAAAAAGAGTGACAAGGTAAACAATGCTATGTTAATGAGCTGTGGATTTTCTTTTTTTCTTTTTTTTGGATTTGCTTTGACTTTCTGTTTGGATATTACTGTGCTATAATGATTGTTCTTAAAATAGCTTCGCTTGCTGAATATTTACTTCATGCTTGGCATCAGTTGCTCCGTTGAGGAAATATTTTCAGAAAACTGTACTCAGACACTTATTTTTCTTGTAAAGGAAGTCTAAAGCTAACTCCTGAGAACCAGATATTCACTTCAGAACAAAACTGCTCTCTTCTAAAATTCTCTTCCCTTTTGAACTGGATGCATCATCTTTAGCTTGGGAACTGAGGACCATATATGAAGTGAGGTTGGTTACTCATCTGTGTTAATCTACGATCTGGAGAATAATATACTGATCTCAGAAGACTTACATTTTGGAAGGAACACGAGCAGATATTTGGAAAGCTGGAGATAACCTCCCTCCGTGGGCTTTGCAGCCTTAGAGTTCACTGATCAGCAAAGAAAGGCACTTGTTATTTCCGCCTTTACTCAAGGTCTGTGTGAAGTATTTTTACAGTGCTCCTGGTTGTCTTCCAAGACAGGGGGGAAATATCATGACAAGAAGTGAAGCATCTATTACTTTTCACAAGCACAAAAGAAGCATAACTGCTCATTCAGAGCTGTTTGCAGTCCGGGGATCTGTCAGCACCACATCATCATTAAACATATTTAATATGACCTGTCAGTAACAGGATGCTGAATTTCCCCTTCAGCAGTACATCTCTCATATTCTACTTCTTTGTACTCTTGAATCCAGTTGGACAAGTTGCCATTTCCTGGTTTTTGGGAGAAGATTGCACCTTTTCATGGGCACACAACTCAGCTTTGGAGTGTCTCCAACAGATGAAGGAAGCTGACAACCCATTCATGGGGACTGAAAAGTCAATTGACAGGAACCAGTGTGAAAGAACTTGCCTGCAAATACTGCTGTCCATCACCATGAGTCTGTGAGGACAGAAACCTAGAAGCTGAAGTTTTCAATGTGGAACTCTCCTAAGTCTTAGGTGTTTACATTTAAGGCTGCTACAAATGTGATGACCTTGATTAACTTTCCTTGTAAGTTTATTCGGAATTCAAAATCTAGATATCCCTGTGTAAGGGTTTCCTCACATGCCTAGTTCAATAGAAAAGCTCAGATGGTGCCCAGCAATTCTAACATGACAGAATTGAAAGCAGGTGCTTTGATCTGAAAGCAGTGTTGACTTCCCCACATTTTTGATAGAGCACTAATTAGAGCACTCCTCAATAGAAAGCTTTGTACAGACAAAAATAATAACTCTGCTTGCTATTTACAATAAACCCCAAACTACAGAGTGTTGACCATATGCAGCAAAAACCATAAAGGCCATGAGGTCATCTGGTAGAACTAGGAAGCCTTTGCAACCTTTCGTTCCACATAAAGCTCAAGGCCTGCTGTTATAGTCACACTTGCACATCTGGATCTACTAATTTATGTAATTTAAAAAGGAAACCATAAATGTGGGAAAATTGGTATGGTATGTGCCTTCTTCCTAAAATATCTTTTTGTGACTTACCTAAAATATTTTGACACTGACAATTTTAATAACGTCTATACAAAATATATTGGCTATAGCTCAAATGAGTTCTGTAAAACAAAATATATTTCAAGCACACATCTGTTAATGAAGTATTATCAAAACTCCATATAAAAGTAAGCTAAGAATTTTTTTGAGATAATTATTCAAAGTTTCTAAAATAAAGATTTGTTTCTAATGAATCAGAATATGAACAATAACCCTTATTTTCAGAATTTTGCATGTTGATTTACACTTCCTTTGTCAGAACTGGTTCAAGATATTTGCAGTTTCACTTGTCTCTGGTGTTAGGTAGCTATTTCTCGGATGGTTCACATAGAAAAATTTTAAGATTTATCATCACACTGACTGTAAAATGTATTCCCACTGCTGCTTCCACTCACTCTCGTGATTTAAATGGTTTAGCACAAGTAGCCTTGGTTTCAACTTGACAAAACATTTTACTCATAGTATGCCTGGCAAAGCTATCTGAGTGAATTGAAATAACCTTATTCTCCCTGTCTGACCTGATTCTACAGTTTTAAAGCAATAAAAAGAAGAAAAAAATGCATTCAATATTAATATTGTGCTCTCAATGACCTGGGGTAAACATGATGAGGAGATCAGATGTACAAGGAGTTTCTGTTTTTTTCATACCCACTCTCAGAGCAGAATAGAACTTCACCAACTTTAAAGAAAGCATTCACAACATTGAAATGCAAGCTTGACTCACAGAACATATTGTGTATTGAAACACTCATTTAATGGATAATGAGCAGGCATTCCTTCTTTGAAAAATATGAACAAAGAAAGGACACTATAATACATTTATTTGTAGTGTAACAACTAGATCTAGG
>VZTB01012668.1:5421-97932 GCA_013397245.1 Thryothorus ludovicianus
CTGTCTAACGTAAAGCATTGGATTTCTTTGCCCCAAGGGCATATTTATGACTTCTTTCCAACCTGGTGTCCACCAGGACCTCTGTGTCATTTTCTGCAAAGCTGCTCTCCAACCAGTCTGTCACCAGTCTGCCCAGCAGACTTCATGGGATTATTCCTCCACAGCAGCAGGATTATTTGATTTCCCTCTGTTGAAGTTCTGGACCTTTGTTGAAGCTTCTGATAAGTTTATTTCTCCAGACTGTCCACATCCCTCTGCATGGCAGTGAATCCTTCTGGTGTAGTGACCACTCCTGCTGATTTTACACCATTTGCAAACTTGCTTAGAGTGTGCTCTGCCCGAGGTATTTATGACAATATTAAATAGCTTTAATGTATTCCCTGGGGTACAACACTGGTTGCTGGAATCCACCTGGATTTCATGCCACTCACCACCATCCTGTGACCCTGATGGTTTATCTGGTTTTTAGCCCACCCCACTGACCACTTACATAGTCTGTATTTCATCAGTGGGTCTAGAAGGGTACATTAAAATCTAATTGGATCTCTTGATTTTACAGGAAAGCATATTCTGTGAAATTAGTCTTTATTTCATGAGTTCATTAGGAAAGAAAGGAATCACACCAAACAAGGGCTGAATACCACCTGTAAAGACTAGTCTAATGTGGATTAACTAGTTCATCTCCTCGTTAATTCATTCATGTGCTTTCTAATTTGCAAGTCCTCTAAACCATAACTCATGACTTGCAATCCATGACTTGTGCACCTATGAGCAAAATAATTACCCAGCCAATGGTGAGAGTGCTCATACACCCTCCTCCATCGCGCTGCAAGGTGAAGAAGGACCAGCAGGACAATGCAGAAATCCACGTGATTACTGGATTATCCACCTGGTGGATAAACTTTCTACTTGTTGCTCATATGTCACATGGACTGTTGGGCTGTGCTGCAGAGTGGATCTCCTACCACATTAGTCAGGAGGGTGATCCCACAGTCTTATTCACGCTGCCCTTTGGAGTTCACAGCCTGAATACCTTTTACGTTTTGTTTTTTGGTACCTTCTCCCCTTTTTCAGATAAAACATAAAGTATTTTTCCAGACTTTTGTTTATGAGGTCTTACAACACAGCATGATTCAAGTTTTAAATAATGTGTGGAAACATGCTTGACAGCTACTTGAAGATTTTAGCTCACTATTAGATATTATCTGCATTTCTAATGTTGGATCTGTTTAAAGAGCAATTAATCAGATTTTTTCCTGTTTGTATGCTTCTGAACACCCATCATAATATATAGTTGCATTTTCAAGTTCAAGAAGATTGCAACTATTCAAGGATACCCTATTTATCTTTCTGTCCTTGGAGACAAAGTTATCAGAAGTTATGGATGTTTGTGAATTATCAAAAGAAAAATGCCTATAATGAAAGTTACAGAAAAGACATGTAATAAGTAAGGAAAAGTAATTTAAATTCAAAAGAATGAAATTAGCTTCCATAATGAAAGATGCTGTCATATTATACAGCAATACTTTAAGTCACATAATGACAATATATTCTTATTGCAACAGAGCAATCTGAATTGTGAAGAAATGGAAAATATTTAAAGAAAAGAACTGTGCAAATGTGATGATTCATCATGTTTCTTTTTAGATAAAGACATAACAGAGCTTTGAGAAGGAACTGATGGTTCTCTGCTTATCTTTCAGTTGGATTTTCCTGACAGTTACAAATTTGGCAACTTTTAAATCCAGCTTTTTAAAAAAATCAGAAGTTTCTTCCCACAAACTTCTTATTAACTTGCAAGAGATCTCTGCAGTCAAAAATATTATTTGCTTGCTTGTTTGTTTTATATCCTAGGCTAATACTTTACTATTTTTTAATGGGATACAACGTTAGGAAGATGAATTACATGCAGAGTTTGCACAGTATCTCAACACAGTGTTGTACTTGGGGGGGTAATGTATATTTAAGTACAACATTGCATCTGAATGCGTCCCACTTATGAAACCATGCACCCACTGAAGCCCTAAAAGCTGATGGAAAAATGGAAATAGGAAATCAGAACCTTACTGTTCAATTTGGGCCACTCTTTTCTATGGAAAAATCACTGCCAATACAAAATCAGTGGTTTGGTTAAAGGACGCTAGATTTCTGATAATTCAAAATTCTCGTGTTTAAAGAGGTTTTTGTTTAAAAACTGTTCAAAGAAATATTTGATTAGGGCATACAAAGACCAAAGAGTTTGAGCCTATCTTATCTCTCAGCATCTACATTCTAACTCTTTTGGCCAAGTGAGTCTCTGGCCTTTTGGAGAGAATTTCATTGATGTATATAACTTAATTCAATTTGATATATGTAAAATTATGCATTTTTATAAGCAACATTAAGATTCTTCAGAGGAAACTCAGGGTGACAAACCATCACCATGTCTTTGAGTCTAGGTAAGGCTGATTATGTTAAAATACCACACCTAGCACAAGCTGATCAAACCCACACACAGGCATTTATTTGCTGGAGGAGAAATGCTTTTAGCTTCAAAGCTGTGTGTTTAATATCTGTTTTGCCAGAACCACTAAAACTGGGATGCTGAAGCTAATTGAGTTAGAAAACAGTGCAGGAAAAGGAGGAAGTTAAGAACTCACACACTCCACAATCCTGATGGAGCTCCAGATGACACTCCAGTATGATTTGGAGGTGAAATGGGGGAAGAAGAACCCCATAAAAACATATAATATCAATCCCTCCAGGGACATTTTAATTAGGGTTCATTCAGTCACTTGGGGAGAAAGAAGCTCCTTCAGAATATGGTTGTGTTTGTCTGTATTTCTTTCCCTCTTTATCCTCTTTTTAAAGGCAGTATATAAAACAGTCCTAAATTAGAAAATGGAGAAGCAAGTAGAGGACAAGGATTTAATTCCATCATAGTTGCAATTATTTTTTAAGTCTTCATCACATTAAATATTCTAAAACATTTATAATCCTGACAAGAAAATAATAAAACACTGCAGGGTTCCTAAGGCCATTGGGTTTGCTACAAGCATTGCAGAGTGAAATGTTATGGACTCTGTCACACAAGAGGTGGTCTGACTTGAAGACAACTTCATCCCACAGCCTTAGAAAGCAGGATTTTTGTGAACACAATACTTTGATGCTAATCACCTGCCTCACTCATCTGCAAAGGAAAACTGCAATTTGATCCCAGCTGTAGCCAGCAATGTTGAAGCTAAGTGCTGAGTTGCTCAGTTTACAGAAACAATTTAAAATATTTTGTTTGCTTAGCAAAATAGTCAGCAAATAAATAATATGAGCTCTAGCTCTAAATATAAGTGTAAGAGCCTGCTGTATTTTCTATTCAGTTAAGGAACTAGTAGTGAAATTTGCCTCAATAAGCAATTCTTTCACTTATTCTTTTTCCTATTTTAGTGAATGGCTATGAAACTAAGATATTTATTTACCAATTTGATGTGGAAGAAACATCATTATGCTGCAATAATTTGTACTAAGGTGCATTTAGTACAAGAACATGTGCCTCAGTACAAAAGTCAGCTGATATATAAAACTAAGTTCCAACACTAATAAAGGAAACTTATATTAATGAAAACTTTAGGGATTTCTTTGCCAAATGGGATCTGATACTGATTTTTTTACAGCAGTTTATTTCTTTATTTAGTACAAGTTTTATTTATTCACAAACATCATAGCTATCAATACTAATAATTTTTCTAAACACTGATTTAACAAACTGTGATTACAGACACAGACATTTTGTAGGTTTCTACCGTAATCTGGTCAGCTCATCTAGACCAGTAGGCTAACCTGTAAAAAATATGCTTGGCTTCATATGTCACACATCAGTGCTGTGTGACTGAAGATTTTACTTTCCCACAGTAAAAGGTCTTAGATTTGCTGAATATAATTTACTAAGGGGAAGATGAAGCATCTTTTAAATTTCACCACATGATCTAGAGCTGGTGATAGAAAGAAATATGGAGGCTCAACAAATCTTGAGAATCTATAAAACACTGAGCTGGCTTTAGCATTTATCAATTTTTAACTACCGCTACAAGGCTTCAAGCAATCAATTATTTCCCAGCTCAGTGAGAGACTCACAGCTATACCAGATAAACCAGAAATCAATTTTACTGCCTTGTGGCTGGTTACTAAATATGTTTCTCCATACCAAACTTAAAAACAAACAAAGCTAGACTTTTTAATTTATTTTTTTTTATTACAGACATGGCTGAATTTCCTTCATACTTCACTTGACATTTCAAATTCAGAAAAGGATAAACCTTATCTTTTTTTTGGATATAGATCCATTGTCCTTTTATTATTGCTTTCTAAAGAAACAGAGGAACTAACCTATTCTTTTTCATTTTTGAGTCTGGAAATGCATCCGGGAACCATTTTTCATAGTGAAGGGCCTCTTAGCTGTTCTTATATATCACCCTTCTAGAGTTGTCTGCCATAAGAGAAATACGGGGTTGTCATAAAGGGTGCAATATTCTGCTAAGGAACCATGGGAGGTATGATGGAAATTACCAGGATGTTTATGAAACGCATAGTCTACCCCAAAGAATGAGCAAAACCTTTCATGATATGTAAAGAAAATTTTTTATGGATGCTTTGACAGGTAGAACAAAAACCTCTTCATTTAGGGGAAGTCTAAAACACACAAAGGCCTCACTCCACCTCTGCTGCATTTATCAGTTCACATGTACCTTAGTATTAATCTGCATTGTAGCTCCATGGATATCTCTTTTGCATTTAAAAAAACCAAAAAATCAAGAACAACAAAACTAACTATTTCTGCTTTGGAAAAATTTGAAACATAGACAACTTTTAAGGAGCTTTCTATTCTTTTCTTGTTATGTGAAATGGAAAACATTTGTTTATGTTTCTGTCCTCAGGTTCTGCTGGATTTTTGTTCTCTCCTGCATCATAGAAAAACATTGAATGGTTGAGGCTGGCAGGAGCCTGTGGTCCAATCCCCTAAAAAACCAGTTGTCCAGGACAATTTCAAGATGTGTTTGGAGTATATCCACACATGGAGACTCCACAATATCTCTGGGCAACCCGTGCAGGTGTTCAGCAACCCTCACTTTAAAAGAGTGTTTCCTGATATTTAAATGAAACTTGCTGTGCTTCTGGTTTTGTCCTTTGCCTCTGGTCCTTTCCCTAGGGCACCACAAGAGAGCCTAGTTCACCATCTTTGCATACTTTCTTGTAATATTTACATATGTCAATAAGATTCCTACTGAAATTTCTATTCCACACTCTTAGTTTCTCTGTGAGAATCTATGGGACACAAAATTGACAGCTTTTCTAAATTCCAGGTAGCCAATATCTGTTGCTCTCCCCCTCATCTACTAGGCCAAATATTTTATTATTTCTGGTTACGTGGGAATAGACTCTTTGCATGTAAATGATAGATTAAAACTTGAAAAAGTAGAGCATATTTTACTTCTACAGCATTTTGCAGCATTTTGCAACTGTTTTTGCCAATATCCAAATAAAAATGCTAAAAAATTCACTAACTACATGTCAACCTGTACAACATGTCTCCTTTGCCTAAAAAATATTCCTAATTCATTTTAAATTATAAAAAAAGAAAGGCTGGAAAAAGACAGATCATTTTCAAAGCCTGTGAAATTCAAACTGCTTGAAATACTTATTTTCCTATTGAATCTTATCCTGTTCTGAGCATCTCAACCTGGACAATGTCTAAAGGCCAATGAAATTTTGACCATCAGTGAAAGCACAGGTGATCAGTGCTGAGGACTGTATACAACTGTTGGAAACATTTTCATTGGAAATGAGTCAAAAGTTCAAAGCCATAGTGCCCTGAACCCATTTCAAATATAAACTAGGCTATGCTCAGCTGTTTAAGCCTGTCTTATCAGGAGATTGATGGCCACTACAGGGTCATTATCCACCTCAGGAATAGCATCAAGCACATGTTGTTTGCCTGCAAGTGTTCCTACAGCACTTTGCATTGAGAACAATTCTGCTTTTACCTTTTTACAAGCTGAGCTATTTGCCTCTCAGCAATAACTCATTTGTATGTTCTTTCCACTCAGCATATACATAAACAAACCCCCTCTGCTCTGACTTGTAAAGATATGTTTTGAGGCTTTGCCATCTTATACCAAAATAAGTTTATTTCCCTGCATAAATTTTTACCTATGAAAACTTTATTAAATAACTAAAATACAGAGTAAGAGTAAAGACCTATCTATTTATACTTTTCCAAATGTACAGAGGAATGGTTTAAAGTGCTTTATGCAGTCTGTACCCTATTGGATTTCATTAAAATTTAAAGTAAATACTAGTGATTTACAATCTTATATATAAAACCTTTATTTTCTCTGAGAAAAATGTATATACTCCTTTATCACATTTCACACTATATGAAAAATAAAATCTTTCAGTACAACGTAAGCTCACAGTGACTGTGATTGTAGCT
This sequence comes from Thryothorus ludovicianus, assembly GCA_013397245.1. Classification (NCBI taxonomy): domain Eukaryota; kingdom Metazoa; phylum Chordata; class Aves; order Passeriformes; family Certhiidae; genus Thryothorus; species Thryothorus ludovicianus. The sequence goes on from VZTB01012668.1 coordinate 11,885, forward strand.
GCACCATAGTTTGTGTTGTACTGCACTCCAGCCTGAAAGGGACCACCAAGGACAGAGGTTACAGTTCAAGAAAATATGACATCTCTGACAGCATTTTACAGCCTGATTGTTCTCATAAAGTGATTGGAGCATATATTAAAAAAATAAGTATATGTCAGATCGATATTTTTTATACAGTCACAGAATCTTTGAATGGTTTGTGTTGGGAAGAGACTTAGAAGATCATCTTGTTCCAATCTCCACTGCCATAGGCAAGGACTCCTTCCAATACACCTGATTGCCCAGAGCCCCAGGGATGGGGCTTCTATAATTTCTCTGGGCAACCTGTTCTACTGCCTCAAAATCTTCACAGTAAAGAATTATTCCCTAACATCCAATCTAAATCTACTCTCTTTCCATTTGAACCCATTCCACCTTTTCCCACCAGTACATGCTCTTTTTTAAAGTCATTCTCTATCTTGCTATAAGTTCCCTTCAGGTACTGGAAGGCCACAATTAGGCCAAACCAAAGCCTTCTCCTTTCCAGACTGAGCAGTCCCAATTCTCTCACCCTTTTCTTGCAGGAGAAGGATCTCCAGCCCTTGGATCATCTTGGTGTCCCTCCTCTGGACTCACTCCAGCAGCTCCATGTCCTTCCTGTGCTGAGGATTCCAGAGCTGAAGCACTGCAGATGGGGTCTGATTTTTAATCTTTTTTTTTTTTTTTTTTGCCATGCCTACATAGTACATATTTTCCTGTCAAAGAAGATTGAATATTTTACATGATATGTAATATGATAACAATTGCTTTCATACCTGTTAAGGAGAACAACTTATCACAAATTTTGTTGACTTGTTTAAATCAAACTAACAAAAGACAAAAAGTAAAAGTTATTATATTAAATTATTTCTGTATTGATATTATATATATATNTTTAATCTCCTTTAATGGATTGCATATATAAATAAAATCTATATTTTAAATATATATACATATATATAATTGGTTTGGGTTCTATTTGTTTGGGTTTTTTTAAGAGTGGGCCAAAATCTGTTCTCACATCAGTGCAAACTAACTTCAGAGAACTAATATTGTGTGAAAGTAAATGAAGGCCTAATTTTGCCGAGAATGAACACATTGGATCAGACCTTAGGGAGATGGAAACTTTGCATGAGCTTCAATTCCATCCCAACAATTTTAACTAATATATGGTATTTTTCTGAAAATTTTTCTTTCCTTCTCTTTTGAGCAGTTGGCATGATACTCATGTTGAGAGAAGATTTCATTAAAAGTTATTAAATTCAGAAAAAAGGAAAGTTTTTCCATCAGGAAACATTAATCTTGGTAGTGATGCATAGAAAAGGTAAGGACTTGTCAACTCAGCTTTAAATCCCTTCTGCGTGCATCCATTACACACATCCATAGACATTGGACACGTTGGGCATTGTTGGGATTACATTGTCACCTCCTATTTCTTTCCAAGAACTCCAAAAGGGACAAGAGGCACTGGACAGGAGCTGAGGCACAGGAAGTCCCACCTGAACATCAGGAAGAAGTTCCTTACTGGGCAGTGCCTGAGCACTGGAACAGATTGCCCAGAGAGGCTGTGGAGTCTCCCTCCCTGGGGATATTCCAGAGCCCTTTGGACCCAGCCTGTGCTGTGTGCTCTGGGATGACCCAGATGTCCCACTCAGATCCCTTCCAGCCTGACCCATTCTCTGATTCTGTGGTTTAAATCAGCTCAGGGGACAGAGTTTTTTCACCCGATGGGAAGACACCCACCTCTGAGTTTTATCTCCCTTATTAAATATGTAATCTTATGCCTTCTCCTCTTTCCGTGATTAAAATTCTGTTACAGAATTATTAATTTCCTCAAGGACTTTCTACTATATTAGTTGCTATTACTAGTTCATAAATACACATTTACTTTGCAACACCAGACCATTGCACTATTTTATAGAAACAGTGAAGCACAAAAATACCACATTACTTTCAAAAATGGAACTAATCCAAAATTCATAAGGCCTGGGTATGGGAAAAAATTAAAATTTAATGTTAAAGTGTAAAATACAGTTTTTATATTTTATTGGCTTGGATAAAAAGGAGTTTATTTGCCATCACAAAGTCTTATTACATCTACAGTTCAGGACCATGTGTCCATTTAACCCCACATAAAATGAGCTAGACTGCTTTGGCATGGCAAAATCAAGTTGCCTCAATATAGAACCATACAATAAAGTGTTAATTCAGGCTGGAAGGACCTGTCTGATATATCCTTCAGTTCAGAGCACAACAATGTTGTGACTTGCTCAGGATCACATAGAACCATTGTACACGGGGTATAAAAATTGTTCTTTGGCAAACATCATATTATATTAATGTCCTTATTTGAAAATCTTGTGTATCCACTATATGGGACCTACAACATTGTAGAAAGTTCTTGGAAATAATACTTTAGAAATCAGCTTATTTTCAATCCCAGATAAAGACAATTGTCTCCCATAATATAGAAAAAAATGTAGAGGAAAATAGAGTAACATAAATTCTATTAAGACTATTGTAAATTTTTATAATCTTCTTTTAACAGCTTTTCTGTGTGTTTCCTTTCTGTTTTTTAAAAAGCTAAATTTCCATTATATTCCTTTCCATATGGTTTATCAGCCACTTGGGACCTCAAAAGCCTCTTCATAGAATTCTGCTTCTTTTTTTGGACAATATTAACTGCAAAAATACTGATCTCTGTCATTCAGCCTTTTTCTAGAATTATATGGAAAAATGTATGCCCAGTAATGAGTGGTAAAATGATTTAGTTGCTATTTCCTTCAGTCTCACCTTCTTTGAACAGGGAGACTGAGAATAAAAATCTTTTTGGCTCCTAGATTTGAGCTGGCTAATATCGACATTAAAGAAAAAACAGCTTTGCTGAGAGCAGTAGCATCTTGTGTACATTATAGGACACTGAGAAAAAAGGACGACTATGGGAAAGGAAGATGATTTTTCAAGGTGGGCAGTGGCCTTGGCTTAAAGCCTAAAAGGTAAGGATAGCATTGTAATTTGCTTGTTTTATTTGGAAGCTCTACATTGAGCTAGTTTTTAATTAAGCAGTAAATTCTTTTACCCGACAAGAATGAAATTGGATCTGTAATGTAGCAACAGTGTCTGGTCTGTGGCAAGAAAAATGCATAAAAAGCAGATTTTTCTGGTGGGGACGGACTTAGCCTTATCTGTGAATGCAAGAGAGGAGAATGCACAAAGTGTGTAGCAGATGAACTTTTGGGCATTTTCCCTTAAAAAGGAACTAAGGCAAGGTCAAAATATCAACTTGAAGAACTGACAGCTCCAATAACAGAGTAAAAAAGGAAATATTACCCAATTTCATATGATATCACTCAAATTAAGTTGCTGTCACACTTCTGCATCAAGAGATTGGGGTTTGAGGCAGCTCAGTGCTGTGCCCAGGAGATCTCAGGAATTTGAACAACTTCCATACACTGTCCTTGATGGGCTCAAATAACCTTCCTCACCTGGTAGGGAATATCCTTCCAGCACAAGATGCAGAGACCAACCTAAGATACTGTCTAAAATAAGAGGTAGGCAGAAGCAAAACCAGGATGTAATAGATTCATTAGGGCTGATTTGCAACCAAGTTCTCAGAGTTCAAGGCAATGAAAAATTAGATTTTTATTAAATATAGATATAGATATAGATATAGATATAGATAGATATAGATATAGATATAGATGATATAGATATAGATATAGATATAGATATAGATATAGATTAGATATAGATATAGATATAGATATAGATATAGATATAGATATAGATATAGATATAGATATAGATATAGATATAGATATAGATATAGATATAGATAGATATAGATATAGATAGATATAGATATAGATATAGATATAGATAGAGATAGAGATAGAGATAGAGATAGAGATAGCTATAGATATAGATAGATATAGATATAGATATAGATATAGATATAGATAGATACAGATATAAATAGATACAGATATAAATATATATGTAATTCTTTTGGTAGAAGGAATCTAAAAACTCTTATTTCTTGAAAGGAATGAATGCACATGTAGATGCGTATATTAGTGCTAATAAACCTACACTAGCTTAGTACTACTATCATGTAGCAGAACTTGAAAAGAGAGTATGTACAGTCTCCCACATGTCTATTTTTGATCTTTCTGTCTGCTTTTAGCTCTTCTGACATTCTACAGCTCAAAAAGGAGAAAATGCATTTAGAAAGGACAAGATTCTCTTCTGGTGTTTTTAGCTGACAAATCATTTTTTCCCTGTCAGCCACTGAAGCAATGAAGCTTCCACCATTAATCCACAAGTTCTCAGGTGATAGCTGCCCAGGCCCTGTAACACAGGGACTTTTTCTGGCTGAGTTCCTTCTGATCATCACCACTGCATGCCCTTGATTCATGGCAGTGATATCATGGTGCTGACAGGAAATAAAAATGTGTAGGAATGTGGACAGTTGAAAATACCTTGTAGGGTTGAAAATCAATTTTATAAAACAAACTTCAAAGGAAGTTCCAAATTCAGACATATCAGTTTCATTTATGGTGCTTTTCTTGGGTTTGTGGAAACTAATCTCTTTGCCTAACTAGATTTGAATGAGCCTTTTCTGCTCCATGTGTTCAAACATATCCTCAAGTCAAGAAATATCTGTGTTCTCTGATTGCTTTTAATCTCAGTTCTCCAAGAGCTGTTGAAAAGATGCTTTGCTTCAGCCTGAAACATTATAAGAGTCAGTGGTTAAACCAAATTTTTGTCACACTGATCAGTTAAACTGTCACTGAATTGAAGAACTTACAAGGAAAAAAGCAGGAACAGTATGAGGAAAAACCCAAGCTGTTTTGATAGGGAGAGCAAAGTGCTCCCATGGTATCAACATCCCAGTAAGATAGCACTAAGAATTCCTTATCTAGAGTAGTCCATCCAGTAACATTGAAGCTTACAAAACAGTTTGAAAATGGCCAGATCTTTGAACAGTAAGCAAGTTTGAGCAGTAAGAAGTTTAGCAATAAAACAGATGAAAAAAAAAACCTCACAACAATGTCATGAAAAGTGCATACTCTGAATTTAAATTTCTGGATATCAAACAGAATAGAAATAGACAAAACACAGGGTATGATGTTCTTCACCCATAAAAAATTGATATTGATATTGAGACACTGTGCACAGATAGTGTACACGGTGGTGCCTGTGCAGTGATACCAAGTGTTTTCTGACATATTCCTTGAGCCCAAAACTTTATAACAGCTCCAAATTTCTCCTCAGTCTCATGACCAGTGACAGAACTTGAGGAAATGACACAAAGCTGAGTCAGAGGAGGTTTAGGTAGGATATCAGGAAAAGGTTTTTCACTCAGAGGGTGGCTGGGCACTGGAACATCTCCCCAGGGCAGTGGTCACAGCCCCGAGCCTGACAGAGCTCAAGAAGCATTTGGACAAAAATCTCAGGCTCTTGGTGTGACCCTTGGGGTGTTCTGTGCAAGGTCAGGAGCTGGACTCAATGATTCTGACGGGCCCCTTCCAACTCAAGATATTCTGTAATTCTATGATAATTTAAAACTTCCTGAATCCTTATGGGTCTCCAGAGGTTTTCATATAAAATAGAAAGAACAAAACAAGGCTAATTTATATCAACACTCAATGGTCAGACAAAGCCCCTGAAGAATTATTCCCATCTCAGAAAATCCCAGAAAAATCACTGAAGGAGTCAGTCCTACAGTGCCAGAAAGCACCACCTCTGAACTCTTTTAATAGGGACAAGATATCTTGCCTGAAGACTGGATACCACATAAACACAGAGAAAGATTTTAAATATGGGCTGACAATCTATGCCATGCTACAAGAAGGTGGCAAGACAGAATCATTCCATAGATTATTACTTCCCATTTCTCTTTGTTAAAGAAAATGGAGTTAATGTCATTGTCATAATTGATGGTTTATCTGGCTGCTGCATTAAGCCATTGCTGAGTACTTTTAAAGCTAGAGATTTTCTGCAACATTTTAGTTTCATACTAGGAAGAAAAGAAAATGAGAAGGACTAGACTCACAAACAAGAGAAAAGTAGAAGATAAACCCAGTGGTTAGAAGGACATAAGAGGGGAATTTTCATCAGTTTTTCATTTTACTTAATATATTCAGAGATCGCCAAAGAGACAGAAAATCCTTAATCAGTCAAACAGAGTATTTTAATCCTTACCTTGCTATAAATATCAATAGATCAATCCATTTTTTAAAATGATCTGACATTAAATAGTAAAGTAGCTACACATACTGTAGAATTATCACAACCTAAGGACATCAAACAAACGGAAAAATGTTCACATTTAATTGTTTCAATCAACCAATCTTTATTATACATGTTCCTTCTGATTTGTTTCACCATTCATACATTTGAGCAAACTAAGGAACTAGCAATCATTGGCTGCCCAGTTCTCTGATTCTATTAGTTAAATTAAATTAAGGGGGTGGCTTTGGTTGTCATAGATGAGCAGTTGTTTCTTTACAAAGTTTAACACAGTGGGAATTTTTTCTGGATTCTGAATTACCTAGGATGTGATAGCCAGAACCTCACCAGGCCTGGGGTCAGCACCATCCTGTCGCTCCATTTTGTGCCCATCTCATGGCAAAGTCCTTCAATGATAACTGTTTGAGACAGACAAGCATGATCTTTAAGTCTTTACAGGTAAATGTTTTTAATGCAGATTTAAGACTGAGAGGGAAAGTAACATCCAAAGACAATGAAAATCTCTTGAGAATTTTTGGCCCATCTGTGTTTTGGCAGAGTCACGTCACAGAACAGGACCCTGCAGAAATGAAGCCACTGGTCACACTCCTCTCAGTGCTAGGCGTTTGTAAGATCCCTGTCACTAATCATCTTCTTGTTCACAGCTAATATACACCTCTAAAAAAAAAAATGTCTAATTCAAATTAGGAAAGACTTTTTCTCCCTGTTATTTTGATTGCAACTGTGATAGGAATGGGAGTTTAATAGCATAAAGGCTTAGCAGAAGGGAAGTTGGCAGATCTAGGACAAATGAAAGTGATACTTGTGAATTGCATTCACCAGTCCTTATGAAGCAGTAAAACACTGCTGTCTCAAAGGTTTCAATAGTGTCAGAATTCATCTTATTTTTTAAATTAAATATTTTAGGAAAGTCTAAAGAAAAGTCCCTCAACAGACATGCTCACACTACCGTTCTGTATCCATTTTCTCACAGAGGGTTGTATTTTGGGCCTGACTCAAACATTTGCTGCATTTTCTGTATTGCTACAAGAAAAGAATTTTAGGTAAAGCTGTGAAGTTTTTTTCACAATGTCTGTTTGCTAAGCTGAACAAAAGAAAAGTCAAGTTAAAATCAATGATGCTCCTACTCTCCTGAAAGATAACATGCAGGCAATAAACTACTGTGAAAAAGGTTACTGTCAAAAGAATGTAGGGCTCTAATGGCTTTCAGTCTTTGTTATATATATCACACCCCTTTAGAGCTAACAAAGCAGAACCAAGACTCTGAAATACAGCATTAAACCCCCCCAGTCTTGTGCAGACCATCCCTGGAGACAAACACAACAGGAAGTAAATTTGGAATTGACATTAAGCCAATTTTAATCAAGACTGCATTTAATCCACAATCCACTTTTGCATGTTGGAGCTTGCTGGTGGGGGCTGGAACGTAACAGGGCTTTCATTGGAAATCAAAAGACAAAGAGAAAGCAAGGAACAGTCCTGTTACTGTATGACATGGACACACAAACCAAACAAGCAAATATTTAGCATCAGTCTGCAGCTGCTGCAGCCAGGCTGGTCGGAAGCAGTACAATGGTACAGAAGTGGGTATAGCAACGAATGTTTGCATAAAGAGATATCACCTACAAGGTAAAAAGGTTGAGGCCATGACATGTGGAGAGTTATGATACTCTCCCATATACAAGAAAAGAAGCCTATTTTTTTGTCTTTTTGAACTGGAGTCAAAAAGCAAGCTTAATGGAAAAGTTTCTTGGAATAAAGACCACGCCACTAGTTCCTCCCATGGAAAAATTAATTTAAGGAGTCCTTCAACTGACAGCAACAACAACAGAGAGGTATTTACTTGGACTGCAAAGTTTTCAGCAAGTAGTTGGCCTTTTAGTCACTTTTTAATCGATAGGTCATAGGTCTAACGGAGATCACATTTCTGCTTTTATTTTCTGCAACAATTTATGTAGCACCTCGTATTGAGAGGCAGCAGGCCCAACCTGAAACTCAGAGAGGCCTGTCTGACCATAAAGGAACAGTTTTCCCTGCAAGAGTGACTGACCATTGACCCAGATTGCCCTGGGAGGCTGTGGAGTGAGTATCTCCTCCTGGTAGATATTCAAAAGTCATCTGGACCTGGTACTGAATAACAATCTCTAAGGAATCCTGCTTGAGCAGGGGGGCTGGACCATTTCCAGAGTGGTATATTCTGGTTTTTTATTTGATCTGCCAAGTCAGGGTCTCATTTATAAATGAAATATATCACTCAAAGATGGTACTGGGCCATGAACAGCCTGCGTGTGTGTATGTTTGAGTAGAAAATGAGCAGTCTGGTGGAAATTTCAAATAAAAAGATAGTTAGAGCATATAAGATTTTATGGAATGAAAGATGAAAAAATGTGCAAGATAAAGAGATTTCTTACAAACACAGTAATTCTGATGTAAAATCTTGAGATGAAACTGTCACTTCGTATATCTTACAAAAAATATGAAAAGCTCAATAAAAGCCTGATGGAACTGTTTAGCAAGTAAATTAGTGTGTCTACCACTCTTTTTTCACAGCAACATTTCAAACCATTATGTAAACATCCAAAAATGCCACAATGAAATCCCCATTATATATTGTCAAATGTACAGTGAACAGTGAAAGAAAAATTTCTTCCTTTTCAAACTGAAATAATCTCTTAGCATGTGCCTCTCCCACTGAGATTGCTTATGGAAGTTTTTAAAGACAGTCAGGTCAATTCCAAAGTATTTGTCACACGTAATTATGGCTTCTCTCTGAAATTGCGACAAAGAAAAGCTGATTATTATTTCAACATCAATCATCCTGACAGTTACAAATATTTGCTCTGTAGGGGAAGTGGATGCATCATGTCACATTTATACATAGCTTCATGCTATTGGAAATATAAGCTGTTAGCATTCTCTCTAGGTTTCTTGTTTACTCCTCCTGTATGAAAATTTTACTAATTAAAAAAGAGAAGAATCCCAAATGTAATGCACATTCAACACAAGTTAAGTCTGGGAATGTGGCTGCAAATTTGTCAACTGTGAAATCACTGCAATAATATTTCAATGGCTTCAGTACAAATTACATTCTTGGAAAATTCAGAAGTACTGCAGTGTCTTACTGCCTGCACTAAGGTATGACAGTGGAAGAATTAAGTCACTCAAAGAACCTTAGATCTACCTGGGATAAGGAACATTAAAATAATCCAGTTGAGAAAAAAATTGTCCCTTCTATTTGTCCTGGTTTCACCTAGGACAAAGTTAATTTCTACTCATTAGTGGTTACAGGGTTGTGGTTTGGATTCAGAATGTGAGTGATGTTGATAACACATTGACATTTGGGGTTTTGCTAAGTTGTGTTTCTCCTAAGTCAGGGACCTTTTTCCTTGTCTCATGCTCTGTCATTGAGAATACAAAAAAACCTATGAGGGAGCAAAGCCAGGACAGGTGACCCAAACTGAACAAAGGGCCATTTCACACCATAAAATGTCATGCCCAGTATATAAACTGAGGGGAGTTACCTGGAAGGTGGAAAAATTTGGGGTTGGGAAAGCAAGTCTGGTAGTGGTCAGCACTTTTATTGTGCATCACTTGTTTTGCTCCTTATAAACATCATTATTAATCTACTTTAAATTAATGCTGTATTTTATTTTCTTATACTAAATTGTTCTTGTCTCATCTTAGAAGTTTTACTTTGATTCTCCTCCCCATCCACTCTCCTTCTCTGAGGGGAAGGGGCTAGGGAGGACAGGAGAGTTGGGAGATTTGAGTGAGTTGCTTAAATTCCAGTAAAGTTTAAACCACAACACCATTATAATCTGAAATTAAAAAAAAATAATAAATGCATATTGCTATAAAAAGTGCTACATCCATACTACATGAGTTCAAAGTAAATTTATTAAATGCTTGAAAAATACCTTTCCATGTGTTTAAAACTTATTTTCCTATTTTTTTTAATTTTTTTTTTGGTAAGGACTCATGAAAGGGACCCATAATTTATTGACTTTATCATAATGGCACTGCACTAAAAACTAGTGTCAGTTGTACTTCACATTTGCCTGTATTAAAATACATTACTTGAGTTATCCTTTAAATCTAATCTGTGAAAATTTCACTTTCCAACTTCTGAAAGGTCTGATAGCTGAACTTTGATTTGCCCAAATTCAAATTATTTATTAAGCAAAACCCAGTGTACAAACCTCAGCATGACTACAATATTAGATTGCTCTTCTCAGCTTCTTTAGTAACCCTGTACACAGCTTAACCAAATCTAGTACAGAGCTGAATTTTAAGCATATTTTCTCTTTTGAGAAGGTGATAAAAGTAAAACTTTTTAACTTTTCACTTTTCTATCCCAGTCATCCAAGGGCTGTAACCCCAGCTCCTCTAGAACAGCTGTAGTCTGTTTTTTTACTTGGCTCCTTCACCATGGATCTTCTAGACTGGTACAGACAAATCAAACCAGGTTATTTGGCATTAATTCTGATCTTCCACACTATCTGAATATTCTTTAGAACTAGGAAATACAATGGATTCCAGCTAGATTTTTGCTGTGATTATAAATTGAGGGACTAAAAAAGGAGTAAATATTCTCCCTTCAGCTAAAACTGTCATACAATACTTTAATATAACAATTTTTTTTATGTACCAAGCAAGCAAAAAGGAAATAATACAACATTTACACATTTAACTGTGAATATTACACAGCCTTTTATTATTTCTAATAGATGTTATACATTAATACAAATATGTAACACTGAATGACTTCACACGCTATGCCAAAAGCAATATTCATGATAGAATTTCTGTTCCTTGTAAAGATTCCATTGAGGCAACTTTAAGGGGAAACTCTTCCTGTTAATGCTGTCTCATGGAAATATTTCCAAAATATATGCAATGCACAAAATCTAAAAATTGACAGGTTATTTTCAATTCTATTTTAAAAATTTATAAACATTTGTCTTAAACTGCTTGTCCAACCGTCCTCTCTTTCCTTGGCTGCTTCCTCACACCAAAATAAACATGTGCCGTCTGTGATATGAAGACATTTAGGCACATCAAGATGTTTATTCTCTTTTGAGACAATCTCCTTATAAAAAGCTACTGATTGTCCTAAATCTACAGGTATCTGAACTGATAATTCTAAATCAAAAACCAAGCAAACATAAACACAAAGCTTTTAGATGGCGTCAGAGATCTTCTTTGATGCCATAAAAACATTTCTATACCACAACATCAGTCTCAGGTGAATCATGACTTCTGCACCAGTTTCATTCTCATTTTCTTATTTACAGATGAAAGGAAATGTCACAGACAAATCTGTTTAGGACTCGAACTTCAGGATTTTCATATTGCCACAGATATTACAAAACCATATACATTTTGTTTATTTTCTTGATACCTTTTTAAAATTTGTTTTTATTTTAAACTTTGATGAATTCAGGGGAATGGAGGAAAAACCAAGCACAAGATCAAATCCAAAAGTTCAGCAGAACTTTGTAAAGGACGGAAAATATATTGTCCATGAGAATAAAATAGTTTGCTGAGAAATTTAAAACCAGACCAAAATCAGAGCAAAAATCTCTTTTAAGAATGTAAAAAATCCCAAGATAACAAAGGAAAAGGGGTATGGGGGAAATAGGAGCAGTTCCAGGGACACACAGTGTTCTGTTATTTTAATTGTTCTGCCTATTATTCTGTAAACACTCCATCAAATGCTCTCCATGGTTATCAAGCATATGTTTTGAATGCATTATGTGAAACAATTAGAAGCACATGCTTCCTTTTCTATTCAGAGAAATATGGCAATGTTCATCTTATTGTCACAGCCTTGCCAGAGCTCTCCTTTGGCTGGGCACTCAACCATGCAGCTGTCTTGGACCTCAGTCCATCTGACCTCTTCCTATTTAGATCTCCTCTGCATTTCACACGTTATAAGGCTGGCACTTCTTTGAGCCTTCCTTGCAGTTTTTCACTGCCCACCTTCTTTCCCATTGCTGCATTACACAGGAACCCTGACCCTTGAAATTTCAGTACCTCATCTATTCCTTCTGCATCTCCAGCTGTGATTAAAGATGAGTTGGGTTGCAGGTCCTGGACAGTTCTAACATCAGGCACATTGAAGTCCATCTCCATTGAAGCTGAACAAGAATTACCTTGGTAAGATCTTGCCTGAATTATTTTCTCCCTGCTCTAAGCAGGGATGGCAGCAAGAGTTCTGCCACAGAAAAACTTAGAGTGCACATGAGACTGAAAAGCACCTCCTGCTCGCACAGAAACACTCTGAGGGGGAAGAAAGTCCTACCTGCCCAAAGGCATTTGAATAGATGCTGACATGGGTTAACAAAGCAGGGGGAAGAAAAGGTGGATAGAATGGAATTTGCTGTTTATCGGGCATCCAATTTGCTTTTTCTGTGGGCACACACAACCTGCTAGCAGCAGGATTTTTCACAGAAAATCTCATCAAGAAAAGGATTTAGGAGAAAATCCTAAAACCCACTTACATCTGACCCAAAATTCATTTAAGTCTTTGTGCTCTTTATGCTCCAACATTTGCTGTTCCAAAGTACTCTATGGAAAGGCCATCCAGAACAAATGTTCCTTTCAATACTAATCTGATGTGGAAATATAAAATGTCCATGCATAGAAAACACAGCCTTGAAGGGAATTTTAAATAGCTTCTCCAGGCCACCACTTGTCCAGAATTCAAATATCTCAGTCATTCTTTTTGTCAAAGGTTTGAAAATCTGTTTTTTTCTGATGATACACAATAGAAAAAAAATTGTACCTGATTTTTACAGGGGAAAAAAAGCTTCAGATACATTTTGCAGCATAGAACCTAACGGTGTAGGGAAGAAAACATCCAAAGTAGGTTTAAAATACTCTCCTTGCTTCTGTAATAACCAGCTGTGTGCCAGACTACTGTGCCACCACAGGAATGTTTCACAGCTCAGCTCCCATCCATGGGTAACTGCACAAAACTGGTGGGGAAAGAGGGAAAGGAGACCCTGAGCAGGGTCATTCTTTTACAATACATTAGCTATCAACAAAAATTTAACCTGTATTTCTATTTTTCACTCTTCTAATTTATGACCTAAACAACAGATATTTAGAAAAGAATAGAAAAGAACCATAGTATCTCCCTAGAATTGTTTGTTCAGTATATGTTTCTCAGTGCTACAGTCAGTGACAGGAAAATAGTGAGCTCTGGTTTGACTAATTTCCTAAATGTCTTAAAAGCTTGGAAATTCCTTCCTTAGTGTCATCTTTCCTTTTTGAGTAAAAAAATTGTAGCAGTTCCATAAAAAACCCACAAAACGCAAACAAAACAAAAACCCCCAAACCTTAAAGTGCAATAACTTGAGATCTCAATTAAAACTTTCAAACAGAAAAAAAAGGATATGCTGTTTATAAGTTAGAAAGAAAAAAACCACTTTTTTTCCTAGAAGAATGAAAGTGATAAAAAGCACAGTCAAAAGACAAATCTGAATTAGTACACTGAATTTTGAGGTTCCTGCCTTTGTTGACAAACAAATATTATCTTTTCTCAAAACCAAGTACTATGCTACTATGAATATTATTTCAAGAGTAAAATTTTTAATAATTTAACATTGGAAAATATTAATTAAATATTTATTTTAAAATTAGTTTCCCATAATCATGGATTTTTACTGGTAACTAATATGACAGGTTATCATATTTATAGTTTCAGAATTGTTAGAGGGTTTAAATAGTATGGTCAAGACTATTTTATGATTCTATCAGTCAAGGACTGTTAAAAACATCTCAAAGATAAAGATTTATTTTTTTAACAACTTATATTTTGTTGTTGATTTACTTTTACTTTTAAACTTTATACAGGAAGTTTAATAATTTATAATTTTGGCAAACCCTTTAGTAAGATCTCTTTGACTGAGACTAGGCCTTGCAAAAATCATCAGCAGTTATGTGGAAAGAAACCTCCTGACTGAAGAAACAAGTTGTAGCATTGAAGCAGGACAATAACACACGTTCTGAGAAAACAGAAATGATTTAAAAAGTCATCTCTTCCACACATGATAGTGTGATAAAAAGTAAAAAAAAATGTTTGACACAAAGAGGACACACAGAAAAATCCCACCCATCCCAGCATGAATATCCATATAACTCATGTTCGATATTTTCTTTCTTTCCTCCTCCCTCAGAATGGGAATGTAACAAACAGCCTCCCCATTTTGTGGGAGCTGAGGCAGGCACACACATGAGAGCCTGGCTGTTGGGCTTTTTTAGGAGGCTCTGGAAGCCCTCTCGACCCAGCAATGCTTGAGGTTCTCACCGCAGTACTGGGGTTTTACAACCCAGTCTAAAAAGAAACGCCATAAAATCAAATATTTTTAAAAATGAATGATTGGCAATGTTTGTCAGGAGGGAAAACAGTTACAGGAAGAAAGATACAATTCCTGGGCTTTTCCTAGAATGTCTCTGTGTTAAGTGCCCATTCCAACACTGACATGGGAAACAGTTTTATTGACACCTACCCTGGATGATTCACATAGGTCAAAAGTAGCACTTCTGTTCTCCAAATAAATAAAACCATACACCAAAATAGACATAAATATGGACTTTGGCTTTTCTGGGAGCATCAGTTCTTACTTTACACTGAAGATAACGTCACAATTAAATCCAAAATCTGTAGCTCAGATGGACACACTGGAAGTTAAACGAGCTCAGTGCCTGGCAGGATGCCACTATACAATATTACAACACAACATGAATTTTCCCTTTAATTGGTATAACAATTTACATCAATGTCAGCATCCCAAAGTTGCTTGTTCTAAGATGAAAAGTTTTTCCCATAGAACAAAATGAATAAACTCTGTGTATACCCTGTAACATCAGTCTAAGGAAATTTTTCTGCTTCTTTGGAGAAATCCAAAGCCATATTAAGGGACACTGCATTGGTAAAAAGATTTATTTTCTGAAAGGCCCAGAATGAGCCTTTTTGTTTTCTGAAGAGGCCCATCCTCCACTGGCAAGCACCTAACTAACACTGCACAACAGATGTGCAAATCTCATCTCAAATGAAGAAACGTTTGCACACACTGGTCTGAATATTTTTGTGGGCATTAATCTGGATTTTGCCTTTCAAAACTATCAAAGATTGTAATTTTTTTTTTCAGTTTAGTTTGTTGCACTGTAATAATGTAAAAGGAATACCAGGATATCAGGTAATTAGGTGTTATAGTGATAAAACACCTGTAAATAACTTATTATTCCCTTAGTTCTGGCCCCAAACCACCTGTTTAAAAAAAAAAAAAGAAAAGAAACAAAAGAAACAAGTGTCCTTGCAGCTGGTGGCAGTGAACTTAACAGAAGCAGCTACATCAGCTGCTATGACCTTCTCACAGTAAGCAGTGAAAAGGGCATCCAAAAACAGCATAAACCATCTGCTAACCCACCAGATTACTGCAGTATTAACAAAAAGGCTCACCACAGATTTCTCCATTCTGTTTTGTTGCAGGGACAAAATAAATCCCATGATACTGAATTGTGACTATGTCATCTGTGGAGCAGAATACTGTGAAAGACTGGATGGCTCCTATATCATGTGGAAAACACTGCAAGGACAGTGACCCCGCCCTTAAGGCACTGATTTTGTAACTGTGCAACCCTCCAAGCATGATTGCACCTTCCCCCTCAGTATGACCATGGAGGGCAGGCTGATCAGTGTCCATCTGCACACTGCAAACTACTGCTGCAGCAAATAAAGAGATGGTTAAGCCAATACTTACACATACAATAGAAAGAGATCACTATATATATATACCCCAGTTTATTCTGCAGGTAGATTTGTGAAATAAATTCAGACTGCATATCACCTGCTATCGCCACTCAGGTTCATGCTGTAGTCACAGTGAGGAAAAATATCCCATTATGTTGATTGGAAAGTTGTTTGGAATGCAGAATATTTAAGGTTGCGAAATAATTAGAGAACATGGAGTTAGCAGAGTTGTTCTAGATCTGTGCCATCTCAATAAGACCAAAATACGCCAGCATTCACTTTCTTGTGGTGGAAGGGGGTGGAAGGAGGTGACTGTAAAATACTCTACAACAAATAACAGAATATTCAAAGACATGGAAAAGGACAAAATGTGTGAATTATATCAAGGGCTATGACACAGTTGTCAGAAAATACAATTTGTCCCCTCATTCTGAGCCCACCTGGCTCACATGAAATTCACAGGAACTAGCTGGAGACACATGAATGTAAAAGTGCAATGTTTAAATCCAAAATGTTGCACATTTTGAGTGCCATATTATTATATAGACTGTGTAATGTTTTCAGGAGGCCGTTGTCATTTAAAGTGCTTGCAAAGGGTGTCCATAACATTTAGCAAAGATGGCATTCATCCTCAGAAGTTCCTGTAGTTGAACAGGGAGCATTTTCTGCCCTTTGAAATGTCCTGTAAAAGTGAGTATTTAGGTAAGAAAAGCAGGCAGCACTTGCCCACTCCCATCACATCCACGTTTCCTTTTGTTCCCAGCAGCCAGGTCCAGACAGAAATATTTAAGGAAAACATTTAGAAAACAGATTTTCATCCTAAGAATTAACCATCAGCATTCTCCATTTAAAGCCCTCATGCTCAGGGGGAGCTCAGATCCTGTGTCTCCTCATGGGTTTAAGACTGCTCCTGGAAGCTGCACGTAGAAGGGAATACCCTGTGCTGTTTGTAGGTTGTGGTCTCAACAAGCTCATAAACATGTCTAGGGCTGACTATCATTTATCTTGATTTAACAAGTTAATGGGGGTAAAGTGTTTAAAATGACTGCTGAGTTGTCCTCCAATTTTCAAAGGTCAATTTTGACTCCAAAAAGTAGTGGAAATTTTAAAGAAATAATAGCGGAAAGGGTTTTTCACTAGAAATTATGATTTCTAGTGGCAAAAAAAGTTTGTATTGCATATAAAATTCAACACTGGCAGAGGTGAGATTTACATGTAGATTATAAAAAAAACTGTAATTCAAACACCATTAACCTTCTCTTCTATAATACTATACCTTGCTAGTAGTAAAATTCACAAATATAATACTATTTCTGCAATTCTAAACAATAAAACATCTGAAGTCAGGCACTAAAAACAATCCTTTTATTTTTCTAACTATTTTAAATGTATATTTTCATTCCTCTATATTTTCTTTCTGACTTTTGAACCTTCATGACACACATTTTCCAAAGGTTCTTTGGCAGTCACAAGAGATTTTCATATGTTTTCAAATAAAAATTGAAAGACTTTCATATTCCCATGCCTTAGGGAGCTCATGCTTTAACAAAAACATCAAATAGTCTGATGCTCATTATGGCAAGGCAAGTGTGTTGCACAGGTCATAAAACACCTGCAAGAAGCGTCTACATCATGATAATATCTTGCTTAGATTAAAAAATACAAGTAGATCTGGCAAAATTTCTCTTCTCTAGTGTATATTCGGGTATTTTAAATCATACACTGTATGGAAATTAGCAATATTTTGGCTCTGCAGGATATCTTCTCACGACAAAATATCTTTCCAGGTTAGTACCAATGAGACAGTAAAATCTGGCCTTGCAGATTTTGTTGTGAGAAACAAGATGCCATTCACCATTTATTGAATTGTGACAATTTTAAGAGTATATTAAGTGAAATTTTTCTTTTGAAACGGCGGAAATAACGTAACATAAAAAGAGAAAGCGTGGAACAATGAAAATATATAAACATTTCTATGTAAATTAAATTCATGCAAAACCTGCTAATTGCATGCCTGAGGATGGCCTAATCTACTCTAGTATTATGGCAAAGTTGGTGTATTTGTCTTGGTTTAGGGCAAATTTGGGAAGAAATTTCTAGATGGAATTTTTCTAAAAAGCAAATTCGAACAGCCCCTTCCCTTAGCTGGTTTGGGACAGAAAAAAAAAAATCTTGGAGGAAAGTGGAAAAAAGTTGTTTATTTAACAGGCAAAGCGCTCCCCATCAAAACAAATGAACAACACTGAACAGCAAAACTTTTCTCTGCTCTGTAGAGATGACAAATTTAGAAAGTCTCTCCTGTGGGCTGCAGCTCAGTTTGCTCAGTTGTTGTCAATCCCTCTGGTGCTGGGGGAGGTTGGGTTTAGGTTAGGTTCAGTGGGTTACAGGTGTGAGCTCTTGGTGCTTTTTGGGTTTTTAGTTTAGAGAAGGTTTAAACAGTTCCAAGAAAAAGGAAAAAAAAAATTTTAAGTACAGTGTAAAAAAAGCAAAGAAAACATCCTTCTCTGTAGTTTCAAGCAAAACATTTGTTCAAAGCTATGAAAATCTTCCAGTGCTTTCCAAAAACAGGAATTCAGCCAGCATTTGTTATTTCCTTTGCCACATTCCTGCCACAATGAACAGAAAAGACACAGAATTACAACAGAAGCTTTAGTGTACAAGGGATTTCATTGCACCTTTCCAGCCTCATTAACCAGCTGACAACTTCTGCTTGTTAAGAGGCTCTGTGGGCAGCAGCAGCAGCAGCAGAGATCCTAAAACAGAGGAACCTGCAGAGACCATGGTTCAGGCAGTCTCCTGGGCTGGAGGTGACACTGCAAACCCTGGTTAGGGAATGTTCCATTTATTTCCATCTTATCCACGTTTCATTGTGATTTTGTTCCACACATAGGCCAACTTCACACCTCTAAGGCTTGCCTTTTGTACCTCAAAGGAAACTGAAGGATTATCTGTCGTGTGCTGCTTCTACCTACATCCCTTTAACCCCCATTCAGGCAGGGTCATAAAGCTTTGAGGGAAAAAAGATGCCTTTCATGTTAACATCCGTCTGTGACAGATTTTTTCATTTGCTTCTATATTTAGTTATTTTGAGCAATAATAGAAACTGAAATTTCACTTCCTGGAATACAGTGGCTGGACCATTTGAGATGGTTTCGCTGGAGGGTGCTGCTAGCACTTATGTGCTTTATTTTTTCCCATTTTTCTCCCAATCCAGTATCCATTTCCTGCTATGCTCCATAATGAACATGAAATGTGTTTTTTATATATACACAGTCAATGAGGAAAACCTCCAAGATGAATGATGAAAGTAACAACACATCCATAGCTGTATATACTCATGCACTGCCTTTGCTCTTGCAATGAACACAAAATCTGTTTCATTAAAGAAGGTGGATTTCATAAGCTCTCAGTGTGGTGTGAGGTTAAGATGTGTGAGAGAGATTTGGGGGATGTAGCAGAGTCAGTTACATACATTCCACCGCAAGGGAGGCTGCCCTTAAAGAATTAAGGAGTCGCAGAATCATAGGATGGTTTGCATTGCAAGGACCTTGAAGAGGTCATCTAGTCCCAGCCCTCTTCCATGGTGGCATCTCTTGATAGATCAGGTTGCTCAAAGCCCCATCCATCTCACCCTTGGCCGCTTTCAGGAATAGATCACTCACAACTTCTTTTGGCTACCCGTTCCAATGCCTCAACCAAACAATTAATTTCTTCCTTATAGTTCACCTAAATCTACTTTCTTCCAGTTGGGAGACATTTGCCCTTCCTCTATCACTACGTGCCCATGTAAAAAGTCTCTCACCAAAGTCCCAGTAGAAAAGTAAGTGTAAGGGAACTGATCAGTTTTTCCAGAACTAGATTGCTTAACAACTTGAACAACCCTCTGCTTTGATGGTGTAAGAGGAGAAAATATTTACCTTCCCCAGACAGTAAAAAGTCACAGTGCCTGGGGAATACATTTCTGTAGCAATAATTCTTGTCCTTCCTTGGGCATCTGGGTCAGAGACAGCGAGCACAAACTTTCTGCCTTCACAGAAGCCCACCCAGGAGCTGCAAAGCAGATACAACGTCAGACACAACAAAATCCCCCAAAATTACTTCCACATACTTTCTCCATTCACAGGATTACAGGATTATCTGGCACGGAGAAATTTAGGCTGCTTCTCTTCACAGAGGGGTCATTACAAATATTCTGTGCTACAAGTGCATGTTCTCCCCATGTAACAGCTGCCAGATGTCAAGATGTCACAGTTCAGGGGACAGTGCCACAATTTCATGTCAGTTCAGATAATGTGAAATAGCTATGCATAACAGAGTAAGAAAGGGGAACACAAGTGTACTATTTAGAAAAAAAAAACTTTTCATGTGAAAACAAGCTGACAAACCACAGCTGCTTTTACAATACAAAACTCTCTTACTGACTTCTGCAAAACTGACTCTAGAACCAATGTTGTTACAGGCTGCACTGCATAATCTGAATTATTGTCAATTTTCTGTGCCTACACAAGTTTCATGAGTTGAAATAGGAATAATTGAATTTTATTCCTATGCACAAATCTCATAGTGTTCAACAAGTAATTTGGCACTGATGACTTACACTCTTTATACTTTTTTTATATGCTTATCTCTATGATATTTAAAAATACTGCACAGAAATAATACCAAAACCTTCCTTCTTATCTTGCTTTATACTTCTTTGATTGGCCACAGGAAATAGTGCTTCTGATTTATATATTTTGACTTGTTTAAGTGAGTACATGTTGGAAACACAACATTGAGTCAAAACCTGCTAGATCCACGTGCTGTTTTCAGAGTGAACAGGCACATGGCCAGTCTGATCTCCCACTGCACTGAATTTTATAGTAATATTTTTTCCTCTCTGAGGTATTTGTTACTCACTTACATGAGATTTCATCTTGATAGATAGTTTCAATTTTAAAGTTGAAAATTCCTTGCAGGAAAAATCTCCATGGAGATTTTAACTACCAAGATAAAGACCTTGAATCAATCAGTATTTTCAAATTTGGAGGAATATACAGATAAGAACAATATGGTGCTTCTTTTTCATCTTTTTTTGTTGTTAGAATAAATGGGTCTCTGTCCTTAAAACTATTTAGAATATTTTCAGCATGTAGATGTTCATTCCTAGGTGTAAAGAGTTCACTTAATCATTTCCTAGGGCCATAGAAATATGTGTCAGTGGGCTTGACATTGTGCTTCAAAAAATAACAGACAGACTTGTGTTTTGTCACCTTTTTTATTGCTTGTGTTGTTGTTTGGGAGATGAGTTCCTGAATAACTGTTTCAGATTTCTTCCCTGTGATATTATAGAATCATTTAGGTTGGAAAAGATCGTTAGGATCAGTGAGTCTGTTAACCAAGCACTGCCAAGTCCATCATTAAACTGCGCCATTTCAAACGATCACTTCTCATTTGAAGAAAAAAATATGGTTGATATTTTATTGTAACCAACTTTCTACCAGCTGGCGATATTCCATGAAAACAAAGATTGATTTTAACAACAAATAAATAATATTATTAGCTAAATTTTAAAATGTGAGAAAAATAGGAACTTTTCTGGGAATTTCTGCCTTTTCAACCACTTTTTGCTTTGGAAAGAAAGAATTCCTAAGCTGGATTTGTCCGAAAGGTAATTCATTCCTTCACTTTAGCATGTGCTTTCATTCTGACAGGCACATGGGCAGTGTCTTTGATAGTGACCACAATTCCTTACACTGTACTGCTCTTAAGCTTTACATCTGCATGGGATCATTTTCAAGATTAAATAATGAACCAACAGGCTTAATTAACTATTAAATTATCTGTTGTAAAACTTCCAATTTTTTCTTCCTAAAGCTACCACCCATCTCAGGAGACAGAACAGACTGAATTTGTTCTATAAATCCTAATGGTTGTAGTTATTATCTTGAACTCATGCAATCTTGGTAACTTATTTACAGTGGGATACAATGCCTAAAAATTTCTTTTTGTATTCCTGAAGTTTGCAAATTAACAAAGAATTATGATAATCTCAATTAATCAAATCTCTAATTTGATAGAATTGTAACAGTAAAGGAGGTCAAAGTCTGCCTGAGCCAAAATCTCCTTACTAATCTCTGTGTGCTCTGCCTCTATTTGTATGGTAAGTGGGCAATGATCTTGTCTTTCAGTATGAAAAGACTCTTACATTTATCATCTTTTAAAAATCATAGGTGTTCTTGATGAATAAACTGAGGGGAAAAAAAAGAAAAAGAAACCAAAGTCATTCAAATTTTGTCTTAGGAAAAAAAGCCAGCCCAAATCAAAGTTCTTATGAAATTACCACATTTATAATGAAAATATGTAAATAAATACAAAGTCTCACTAAGGGAACGTTTTCTTACACTGATTTAATGATTTTAACTGCAGGGTTTGTGTGCTTTATGGCAATAAAGGGATGAGGAAATATTAGTACAGTTGGGCAGAATAGGATTGACCCTTCTACATCAAGAATGGAAGTCACCCAAATTCCGCAAAGAGACCCCTATGGCAACTTAGTGTGACCCTTCTGGAGTTTGGTGGAGCTGTCATTCTCTGAGGATTTTCCAGTGGAATTTGTTGAGGAAGGAAAATTAGGACATTACCAACTGCAGAAATTGTCTGAAAGCTCGATAAGAATATAAATTGACCTGGTTTTTCAGATTGTAAGAATGAAAGGTATGAATTACTGGAACAAAATTCAAAGGGAAGAACTGATTTTTATTAGCTGATGTCTCTAGAAAAAAAATGGGTATTTTTTCCTGGAATTGTTTTTAATCTGACACAATCTAGTGGTAAAATGAAAAAAATATTATCTTTTATTTCAGATATTAGACTAGATATTTTATCCAGTTTTCACTGTTTTGCCGTAACATAAAGATTCCCAAAGGCAGAATAACCCATGATACCTTCTGAGATGCATCAGCTCCCATCAGCACTTAGGATCAAGTATCACATTAGCACTGAAGCACAGCTTCACAATACATCCAGAAAAAACTGAACTATCATTATAACTACCTACAAATCTGTAGACAAATGACTGACAACCAGAATTCAGCAGCTGAAGTGCTCAGATACCTTAGAAATCCAGGTTAAGAATAAGGAGATGACTTTGGGAAGGTGCTGACTAAGAGTGAGCGGCAGTGCCTGATTCTAAAGTTGAGTTCTTTCCCTTTCTGGTAAATTGATGAGATTCCATTCAAGACAAGAGAGCCAGTGAGGGGTTTTTTTTGTCATGTAGTGGTTTTTTTTTTAACAGTCATAAAGTTGTCAAAATTATCATATTCATCTTACTGTCCTTTATTTTTTTATCTGACAATGTAGCAGCAGCAACTCGGAATCAGTGTATTACTTTTATTTTTATGTTCTACTTTTTAAAGTGCAAGTTCTTTGGGATCTGAGGATATTAAAAAAAAAACAGAAAGGGAAAAGAGTCAATGAGAAAAGTGGCAGAGGTCTTCACTGAAGATTACATTTTTATCTTGTACATAAAAAATTATTTGAAAGTTCTCAGTTACAGGGAATCAGCATTTGGTGGCTGCAATCCCAACAGACACACACTATTAGATTCTGGGAGAGGCAAGAATATTAGCCCTGTACACTGAATAGAGCAAATTCACAGGCTGGTTAGGGTGGTACTGAATTTAGTTGAAAGGCAAGTTTTGATCTACCAGCCTTAACTCTGACTCTATGAAGAATAACATTTCTCATCATGTTACATTACTGGGCAATTTTGTAGTCATCTAACTCACTTCCGTCTCCAGCCCCAACTTACTTGGACTGCTCAGAAAACTGCTTAGTTTACAGACACCTATAAAAATAAGATACTGGAGCATTGATCAGTGATAGCCCAGCATAAAACCAGTTCATCAGATGCAGAAATACTTTCAAACCTGATGAATCTGTTAGCTTATAGTAGAGTAGGCAAATAGATTATTTGCTACTGCTACAGCTAAAAAAATTCAACATTAACAGACTTGTTTTACCTTGATAGGTTTAAGGTATCCACCCTCTGAGTGCTAAATGTCATTCTTTTTGTCCCAGATAATATATGAGAAAAATGTTCACTTTTTAGTACAGCAAAAATGTGTAGAGAGGACAGAGTGGGCTGGAAATGATGACTTTTAAGCTAACACCAGTCACACAGGCACAGGGAAATTCTTCCCTTCTCTGACTGTGCTAATGGATATGAATACAATGGTTTCAAAATATTTTTTTAAAGGCAAGCATTAAGGTTTTGTTCAGTAGGATGATGCACTGGATGTATGGCCAGTTTTTGCTTTGAAGGCAAGTTCAACATTCTTTTTTATGGGATAAGATTAAAGTGGTTTTGATTAAATTGCCGTTTCAAAATTAAGCTTCCTGTAAGACACTTGTTTTATTCAGTACAAATTTAGATCTCACACAGTCATGGTAAACACCTTCTAGCACTAAAATTTAGCCAGATTTCATGCTGATATTATGAAATAGACCTCCCATTTTCAATGTTCTGGATCTTAAAAGACTATCACAGTCAAAGGTTTCCAACATCTGAGGTCTGGAAGAGAGAAAATGGATCTTAATCAATCTCTATTCTAACATTTCATGTGTCTTGTTGTATATATTATTGATTGGAAATCTAGATAAAACTATGCCAGCAGTATAGATTATAATCTTGGTGGCACTGTTTTGAGAAATGTCATCATGTATATTTTATACTGATTACTCATTTAAATGATGTGTCCTTTCTGTGGACATTTTCAGTTTCTGTATAGCTCAGACTTACACTGAGCTCTGGGAAACCTAAGGTTCTGAGCATATTTTTTTGCTTGGAGTTTTTTTTTTTTCCTTCTATAACTTTATGGTTCATTGGGGAATAAGTGGCATGGCAAGTTGTTCAAATGTCCTAGCACTTGAACTAAGCAGATTAGTAAATGCTTAAACTGCCACGCATGACTACTATTCTTCATAAATAAAATATCTCAGTCAGTTGGAAAGGATTGCTGTTCAGGACTCCCAAGTTGTTCCCTCCCCTTGGCTTGTGAGCACTTATGTCCTGGAGGATGAGTCCCCCAGCACTCAATTCTCTTTAGCATTTTTACTAAAATTCGTATTTTCAGGATTGCCTGAGCAGGGAAGAGACTGCACAGTGTTCCACAGTGAGAATGAGACTGCTACAGTGGTAGAGAACACTGACAGAAAATGGGACAAGCTGTCTTGCTTTCAGCAGGATGAATATTCATGCTAGGGGTTAGTTAGGGGCAGGTACCTTGCTGGAAATTCACTCCACCATTCTGCCTGACGGACACAAGAACTCTGGAACCCACAGGCACTGAGCAAAGACAGATTTCAACCCCACTTACATTTGCCTGGGTATGGGGAACGTTTCTCTTACAAGCACAACTCCTTTAACTGAAGGGCTGGCTCATAAAGAGCTGCAACCACAGGTGGCAGACAGCCTGGGGGCAGTCAAAGGGGCTCAGAAGAAAGAGAAGTGGAAAGCATAATGTGAAATCCTAAATGAAGGAGAAAACTAAAAAGCTCAAGGGATGAAAGAAGTCTCAGGTAAGATGTGTAGGGAACAGTAACTGCTGAAATGTCTATTTGAAGAAAGCATTCCTCACATGGAAGATATCTAACATTTCAGGCTAACAAGGCACTTGCAGTGTTATCCTGAAGCACACAGAAAGAATTATTCTTTTTCTTTGTCTTGAAATGTTCATGGGTATTTATGTAGCAAGAACTACTATCATCACAAAAAATACCTCCCACAAACCATACTATACAGACTTTTTGAAGACTCCTGATGGTAGGAGCCTGTCATTCACACCCACATATTTGTGTAGAGTGAAAGAAAGCACCTCATCATCCTTAGAGAACTGAAATGTTTGGCTGTTTACCGTGTACAATATATTTCCTGATTAAACATAAGGAATCCAAATTTTGCAATGTACTCCATCATTCAGGCAATTATGTGTGATTTTGCTATAGTTAGGATATCTATAAAAAAAGTATGGCACCAATTTAACTTCTGTGTGGTACCATGAATCATATATCAAACACCTAAGACTCAATATCCAAGATGATTAAGCATCATTTAAGTTGAAGATTCAGTCTCTAAAATTTAATTAAAAATATAGTTTTAGATATGTAAATTATATATGAAAGAATTTTTTTGTTAAATAACTACCCTCTATATTTTATTAAATTCTGTATTATCTTAAAAGCACTTATCTATAAGTTGCATTTCTGCACACTACAGGTGAACATTATTGTACCCATATTAAAATAAAAATTTATATATGTGCTTAAATTAAAAGTAAATACTGATGATTTCTTAGCAGAGCACTTCCATGCCAACTGAAATCCAAATAGAACCTTATAATCCCATATTAGGAGACTGCCTGGAACTTTGTTCTTACCAAGGAACAGACAGATGCTCTTTTCTCCAGAGATCTCTATCTGACTGCCAGGATCACACAAAAACATGGACATGAAGAAGGAAGGCTCCAAATAAAGCCTAACAATCTCTGCTTTCCAATCACTTGGTCTTCTTAACTCTCAGATGATGCAGGTCATTGATTTCAAAACAAGTTTCCCTACACTTAATTATTTTTAAAAAATGCCTAACTTGAGGGAAACCCTTAATAATCTTAATTGCAGTTTAGCTTTACTACTCAACCTATTTCTTGAGTCATATAATAAATTGAAAAGAGAGAGACAGCTTTTCTTCCATGCAATCTGTGAACATGGTAACTGCATGATACTTTTATAGAATGAAGTTTAGATACAGGCAACATTAAGCCTGAGCCTACATCTTCATAAAACCATAATTCCTTGTAAAACCAGTATATTTTTAAGCATATAAAGATTATATAACTGCACATCGTGCCTCTTCTTGCTGCTTTCTGAGTGTTAAGCACCTGTGAGAGGAATTTTGTCTTGATTTTCATCTCTATTGTAGGAGGAGTAGCTTCAAGCGACCCTGAGGATCCTTGAGGTGGCATTCTGCAATGAGGCTCTCCAGAGCACAAAGGCAGCAACTTCTCCAGCAGCCACCCAAGCTCTGGAGTATGTGTAAAGGAGGAGCAGAGTCACGACTCCTGACAAATCACTTGGACCTCCGGCAATGGAGTGATGTAGAACTGCCTTCAGGCTCTCTCTATTTATTTAGGTAGAGCATAGAATTGCTCAGGGCTGTATTTTAAATTGTATTTAGATGCTATAAGATTCAATTGGGTGCTTAGTGAGACTGATAAATGTGCCAAAGCATCTGAAGTCCATTAATCTCCTGCTTTTTATCTGTAAACCTGTGCACTTCTATAAATTTACTCTATAAAGTTATTTGCTCTAAGTGGGTGTATGTATTTATTGTCACTCATGCACCTACCCTTCCGAAGCTTTACTTTTGCCTGCTCAGCTCTTGCTGAAAAGCCAAATGTTTCTGTCCATTTCAAGTAAAATGGAGCAGCTCTGAAAACTGATGCCCATTATGATCAGTCGAACAGTCAAAAAGATAACAAGCTAGGAAAGACTTGTCAAGAGAAAAACTATTAAATTTGTTTGCTCTAGCTGGCAGCTAGAACAGACATTTCTGAATCTAATGGTGAAGGTGACCATCTCACTGAAATATGATGTCATGTATGACAGGAGAAGTGTGACAGACTTTCAGGGGGAATATTAACCTGCCAGTTTTACTGCTAGTAACAAATTTAAGAGAGTAGAAGAAAATATTAATATTGAATATTTATAAAGCATTTACTTGCTTAACAATTTCTTCTTTTGAGTGGCAATCTAGAACTAAAGCACAGTTTTAGAATGCTTTCAATGTGTCACCAAAAAGAAAAGAAAAACACGAAAAACTGGGGAAGTGTCAGATCTCATTGTTAAGGACCTCAGCCACCTGGTCCCTTGGGAGAGGAGATTAAGTGAAATGAGTAGGAGACAAAGAACACTGTACAATTTCATCTGAACTTCAGAACCCAGCAGCTCCATTTTGTAATTTCAGATAAGTACACACAGTACTATATTTAGTTATAAATTGCTTTTCCACTTTGTTTAAACTACATGGAGAGCAGATCTACACTACTCGCCTACGTTCCAATCAAAGACAACTTTAGTTCTTTCTTGTTTATTTTGTGCTTCTTCAAGCAGTGCACAACATATTCCTAAGTATCTGATTGTATTATATTTCATATGTTATATACATTTCTAGGCCAGTAACAAGTAACTATATAAAATAGTGCAGTAACACTTGGTGGAAACAATGTGCCTTTGAATGCAACAGCTACAACGTCAATATCATAAATTATGTGCTGTATACACAACACTAGGTATTTGTCAAGGCTTCGGTACTTAAGTGCCTCTATTAGGATTAATACGTTCCAAGAAATCTGAAAAACTGAAGCAATTAATCAAGTTTCCATAATTAAAGTAACCTTGATTTAAGTAAATTATCCTTAAAGCTCTCAAGAATCAATGGTTTAGATAAAACTGCTAAGTCAGTAACTCCATGGTCTGTAACCAGATTCTTGGAGTTGATTTATGGAATAATTTCCATGCTTTAGTCCTCCCCTTGACACCTTTAAAATTCTAATTTACTTAACAGTGCATCCAGCAGTTCTGCAGGGGTTAGCCCCAGGAGCAGCCCACCCATCTCTAAGGGTTTCTCCAGGTCTGAGCTGCAGCACCAGGGGCTGCACAACATGTTCAGTGAAGCACCATTCCCTCAACCTCCTCCTCCTTCTCTTCCTCCTCATCATTCTCACGTGCTTTTTGAAAAAACACCCCTATGTCTGAACTCATCAGCAAAGTCCTAACATATTCCAAAGGGAAAGAAATTGGGTCAGACAAAACCTCCTTATGTATTGAATCAGCAAAAATGTGGTCCATCTCCGGAACATCTTAGATGTGCAGAGGAGACAGAAATATTAAAACTTTCTAAGATTTCATTTTTAAAAAAATAAGCATATATTCTAGGTTATTTAATTAATTACATGAAATGAGATGAACTAGGGAACCAACCATCATGTCCTTCCAATGGAAAAACAACTGAAAGAAAGGAGAACTAGGGAACTCTTGGTGTTAGATTGTACCACATTCTTTTGGTAAATCTCCTAGAAGAAATGCAAATCTGGGACAGAATAAACAAACAATAACTGCCTTGAAGAGATGTGGTGAAAATATAAGGAAGCACCTGTTCAAATATTTTTACAGAGAACAGGAAAAAAAAAAAATTGCCTGGAAGACAACGTGCAAATTTATTCTATGGAGAATCTAGACTGTGTTCTGGAGACTGTTAAAAATCTGGTTTTAAAACATTTCTCTTTGTGGTGAAACACAGAATGAACAAACAGGTGAAGAAAGGGAAGCCCTCTACAGGAAAAATAGAATGTCAGTATGATCTGTGGAATAATTTTGTTGAGGAATTTCCCTCTTGAGGCTGATAAATGTGTATTTACTTTCAAAGCTGACATTGCTGGACAGATTTTCAGGAGCTGGCCCCTAGTGACACAATGGCTGGCACCACTTCTCCACTTCACCTACAAGAACTCAGCTACCACCAAGCAAGTCATGAGTACCAGATTCCTTACTATTCACACCCACAGAACTCCAACAAGTAAGAAGAAAACAAAATGGAATATAAGCTGCAGAAAGCAGGATGAAGTGTGAAGCATGTCTTTTAATAAGTACAGCAGTATTGAAAATATTCTCTTTTTTCTTTTGTTGTAGAGATTAAATTAAATGGAAACAGAAACAGTACAGTTTTAGGGTCATTAGGACTTCATCCAAAGTCCATCAAAATAAACACAGTATCTCCTATTGATGTCCGTCACCATTGGTTTGGGTCCTATGTATGAAAAGTGAATTTCTTGTGAGGAATATCCACAGGTCATGTGAATTTGAAATATAGTTAATAATGCTCTCCCAAGGAAAAAATAATAAGGAAGCTTGCACAAACAGGTTTTGATTCAGTGACATGCCTGCTTGTGCATGGAAATCAATGATAATGGCAAAGATAGCTCATTTTCCTTCAAGCCACGCTGGAATGCATTGCTAATATTAATGTAACAGTTAATGAGTTGGTGGCACCAAATATAAATGTGAGGTAAAACTCCCAAGACTTAATCAGAACCCATAACTTAAACTTTCTTTGGAATCTAACACCAGCTCCGTATTTTATTTTTTTTTCTTTTGTATCTAAAAATAATGTTCGTGCCAAAAGAGCAAAAAGCAGATGCCTCTTGAATTCAAGTCTGTTAGAAATGGCTTTGCCACATTTTGGTGTCTAATGTTGCAGAATGCATAAAAATAATGTGTTTTCATTTTGACAGTAGATTCTAAAACGTATCGTGAAGTACTTTCCAGGAATATCCAAATACAGCATAACAAATTTAATCCTGAAATAGGATTCACAAGAACAGATCTCAATAAAAAAGTCTTGGTTTGTCAGAGAACATGAAAAAAAAGCAGCCAAAAAGTAACAAGTCTAGTTTTGTGATCATAAAGTGCCCCCACTCTTCTGACTGGAGTTCATCAGTGATTTACAAGTGGCATAAAGGACAAAGGCACATATTTCTTTACATGTGAAAAACACCCCAAGAACTCAGAAAGGAAATCAGAAAATGACAGGGCATTGGCAAAGAAGAAAACACTCTTTTTCAGCTGAGCTTTAGTGTGAATGGAGTATCAATAAAGCAAAATTATCCCCCTAGAAAGGATAATTAGTAGAATAATAAAATGGCAAATTGAAAAAAAGGCCATCAATTGAACGTGTGAGGCCAAAGCAGTACAGAACCAGACAGGAACATACAAGATAAAGCCCAATTACAGCACTTAAAGTTCAACTTATGACAGATATTGTAGCTGAACTGAAGAACCTGCTGAGGGTAATGTGAAATAGTAGAGCTAAAATGAATGAGAGCATTCTAGAGCTAGAGAATCCTTTTCATAACCACACAGGACAAAACTCATCAGTTTAAAAGCAGGTTCCATTTTCCCATGTGGCCAAACTACTTTCTACATTTTAAATTTCACTCCTAAGATACCACGTGTTTGAATTAGACAAACAATTTAGCATAATCCTGTTTAGAATCAGACTATTAAAAAAATAAAAAGCAGAAGTGCACATATGAAATGCTATTTCTTCTCAAAAATTTTGCAGAATCTGTCTTCATGGAAAGGACATTTATTTTTATGTATCAACAAGAAACCAGTGATTTTCACACACAGGGAGGCATGAAAAGTTCAAGGATTTCAATCACAGGTGGATTTAACTTGATTTCAATATTGGAAATAACCGGTAATCCAAGAAGTAATAATGAGCTAAATTGCTCCAGGTATTGTTAACCTTCGTTGCTGGACATGTGCAATTCATTTCTGACCTGGATTTCTAATGTTTGGGTCATGATCATCTGCTATGAGACACATTTCAACACTTCTTAAGTTTTATAGGGGAAAAGAAATATAGATCACAGTGCTCAGGCCTGTAACAAAAGGAAATGTCTTTAGAACTTCAATGATACTTCTTTTCTTTGACATCAATGAGAAGAAAACTTTGACACAAATTTCTTATTCATTTCCCATTCAGAGAGAGGATAATACTGACTGCTCTGTTCTTGCTCGCATACATAAGAGTTTGATTCACTGTCTCTGTTATAACACTGGTATACAAGCTATTGCCACTATTTTACACAATTGCTATTTGACACAACTTCATAGCCCCAAATTCTGCCAGTGATTTGTAAACTGAATTTATCTAAATTTTAGGCCACAGGAAATAAAGAACTCCAGCACCACAAAGATTAGAATTCATCAATGCCCAAAGCCATAAGGGGCTGATTTGGAGCAGCCTATAGACACTATTCACTTGAGCAAGAAGTGAACACAGGAGTCAGTTTCTTCCTGGAGAGAGAATAGGAGTGCCATTTTGACTTAATTATGACCTGCTGTAGTAATTGAGAATTTTCCAGTGGGAAAAAAAATCTTAATCCCCTCTCAGTTAATCCTCCAGCATTAAAAAAGTAGTGTGATACAGCCCAGATGTCCTGTAAAAAATTTGCTGATGGCCATGTGGCAGAAAAGCAGCACTGCTGAGATTTTAAGTCAGCCCATCCAGTCCCTCATCATTCTGCAACCTTTGTATTTATAACCCATTAGTCCTGTCATATCTGGAGGACTCAACATGAACCTGAATTTCTTCATTCATATCAATGGAGTGCTAACCTTGGTAACGTCAATCTAAATTAGTGCTGTAACATCACTACTGCTAAACAGTATCAAAAAGAGATGATATCATATAAGAGAAGTCTTATACAGGAAGCTTCAGAACAGTCTTATGAAATGGTCCTGGTTTGCAAGAGATGTTTTGTTTACAGATACAGTGTAGAATTAACACCTGCTACTACAGTTCAGGTGTAATACCTACTATTTTAATATTTATGCTAAAATTACCTCCCTCACGTGGTTTTCATGATATATTTGAAGGTTGTCCTTTTTCTACAGAGATATGGCCATCAGATTTCAGATGCTCTTTGGCTTGTAAAAATATTATTTATTATTATTAATAATAATAATAGTAATATTTTGAAAGTTTTCAATTTTGTTTTCAGACCTTTGATTATAAAAATAGGAAAAATAAATAAATTATATCCTACCAAGTTATTCAACATTCAACAGTAAAGCTATGATTTTGTTACCATCACAGAAACATGGTGGGACTACTCCCATAGCTGAAGGGCTGCACTGAATGGCTACAAGCTCTTAAGAAGAGACAGAAAGGGGGGTTGAGGTGGAGGGGTGGGCCTTTATATTAGGGAGACTTTTGACACCACCTATGGTCAAATAGGTTTCACCTATTGAAACTAATGACAGTGAAGTTGAAAGCTTATGGGTAAGGATTAAGGGGAAGGCCAACAAGGCTGACATCCTACTGGGAGCGTTATCCTCCACCCAACCAGGAAGAAGGTGTGGACAACTTAATCTAAAAGCAGCTAGAAAATGTTTCAGGATCATTAACCCTTGTTCTTGTAGGCAACTTAAACCTGCCAGAAAAATGGCAGTCCAGGAAATTTTTAGAGTGCATGGTAGACAACTTTTTGTTGCAGCTGGTGAGTGAGCCCGCCAGGGGATGGACTATGTTAGATCTGTTGTTTGTAAATAGAAATGAGCTGGTGGGAGATGTGGTGGTTGGAGGCTGATTGAGGCATAGTGATAATGAAATTATAGAATTCTCAATACTTTGTGAAATCAAATCAGGAACATCAATAAGAGTTTTACACTGGACTTCCGGAGGATAGACTTTGGCCTATTTAGGAGACTTAGAGAGTTCCTTGGGAAGCAGGCCTTGAAAATAAAGGGGTTCAGGAAAGGTGGGTATGCTTCAAAATGGAGATCCTGAGGGCAGAGGAACAGACTGTCCCTGTGTGCCAAAAAAGGAGTCAACAAGGCAAACATCCAACCTGGATGGGCAAGGAGATTTTGAAGGAACTTAGGAATAAAAAGAGGATGTCATCATCTTTGGAAGAAGGGTCAAGTCTTTCAGAAAATATTTAAGTGGGCTGCTAGGGCATGTAGAAAAAAAAATTAAGGAGGCCAAAGCTGTTTGAATTTAAAATGGTGACTTTTGTAAAGGACAATAAAAATGTTTTTACAAATATATTAATGGTAAAAAGAAGGGTAAGATCAACCTTTGTTCTTTTTTGAATGAGGAAGGGAACTTCGTAACTGCAGATAAAAAGGCAGAAGTGCTTAGTTTTTAGTGGGAAAACAACTAGCCTTGAGGACAACTGTCCTCTCGGGTTGGTTGATGGTGTCAGGGAGCAGAATGACCCTCCAGTCAAAGTAGTTCTAGTTTTATCTGTACATTGTTTAATTACCTGGAAGGACAAGATGCTCACAGCAAGACTGATCAGTGGCAAGGACTGACAGAACTGCACAAAGAGAAGAGCTGCAGCAGGGGAGTGCACCAAGGAGACAATTTTGAGGGAACTTCAATGTGCCAATAATTGGCATTCAGCAGATTTTTCTAGCTTTTTCTTAGTAGCAAAAATGTGAAAAAATATCTGCCTGGCCTTGATGTGGTAGTAATTTCCCCATTTGTGCTGGTATTTACAGGGAAGAAGGTCCCCAAATATCTAATGGCTACCAAACCACGGGAAACAAAGGCAGCTAAATGCCTTCAAGCTGAACCAGCAGGTCTCCCCATTGCCTTCAGATATCCCCCAAAACAGTTGCAAAATCAGCACCTGATATATTTCCTGCCATTATAAAGATGCCAAAAGAAGCACAGCTGTCTGTTTTCTGGAAAGGAAAGGCATACAAGTCATTTTGGGCTACAAGAGGCTAAAATCCTACAGCTCTCTGTATAGCAAGGAGAAGGACTGGCACAGGAACCCTATGGATAGTTCTGATTCTGCTGAAATACCCTTGGAAACCGAATCCAATGCCTGTCCTGTGCCAGCAAAGTCCTCACAGATGATCTGGTGTGTAATATATTGTTTGACTGGCTTATGAATCAGCAGATGACTGACAAGGAGAGCTGCCAAATGGGTAATTACATCAGGCTTTGTAATATTAACTAAAAAGCAGGGGAAAATGAAGCCTGATGGAAGTAATTCATAACTTTTATCACTTGTCATGCAGAATCTATAAAGTGCAGAACCAGAATGTATATTATTTTGCTATAAAAGTGCCATAAATATCAGTGGTAACTGCTGCTGGAGACCAGTGGTAATTTGTCCTCCACTTAACCTTCTCCTCAGCCCCTGTCAAATCAGCTCCTTGATACCAGCCTGGTACCAGACATTACCTGTACAGCATCTCCCAGACCATCACCATGGGAATTGCAGTCCTGCTTTGCCATGACTTGATCGGATCTATGGATGGCACAGCATGGGTGCAACAAGACCTGAATGCAGAAAAACCTGAGCTGTGGAAAGTAACTCCTGACTCCTTACAAAATTGACAGCATTCTAACAGCATGAATTTTGGGTAAAATAGCCCTGTCTGTGACATTATCAGCATAGGAACTGAAGATTTATCAGAGCCTTGGACTAGCACACAGTGGCCTCCACTTGAAAAATAATCATGGATGCATTAGTATAAAAAAAATTCACAGTTCAGCCCAGGGTCTATTCAAGGACCACAATCTCTATTGCCTGAGACAATCTTTTTTTTCTCCAGCCTATGCATATGGCCTTCTAAACCTGTCTCAAGTGGCAAAGTCAAGTAACAAAAAAAAATCTCTATCACATGTTAGTAAATCAAATCCTATTGTTCTACTTTTTCATGCCAAAATTGTAATTCCCACATCCCATCCTCACATTTGCCTTAGAAATATAAACACCTTAATTCAGCTCTAGTCCACAGCAAACATTGAAGGAATATAGTGTTTTAGAAAAAGCCTGTTGTTCTGTTTTTCTTTCTACTATAGTTACAAATTTTTGAGCGGAAACCTGATTGAAGACCACTTTACATCAAGTTTTGCTAGTAAGATATAGGCCTATAGAGGGAAAATAAAAGTAGAGTAAAACCAAAACTATGATGGGGAGAAATGGTGAGTTCAAGAAAAGATGACAAATGCTTAGTGATGTCTACAAATGCTAGTGATGTTTCTGCTTGTAGAGGAACAGAGAAGTGTAGCACTAAGCGCTATGATTGGACTGGTTAATGTGTTTCCATGTCTGTCATGTGCACTTGTATTTCATGATCTGCTAAAAATACTCTAATTAAAGCTGTTGACCTAGAATGAAGCAAACTGAGCAATAAATAGAACCTATCTAAACCATAAATTAAAATGCAGAGTTGCTACAAAGGGTGTCTTAATTCAGTTAGCATGGCGAAAAGCAAAATAAAACCCTTTGTAAATTAACAGTTTAGTCAGATCCTCCTCACAAGTAAAGTATCTGCGGAATAACAAAAAAAAACCAAAAAAAACCAAAAAGACAAAAATACAAAAAATCCTCAAACAAACAACAAAAACACCCTCATCACCAAAAAAATCCTTGATCTGATTCTGCAGAAGTTTTCTCCCAAACTCTTATACTGAAGACAAAATTATTCATGAAAATAAAGATTTTTTTTAAGTCTTGCTCCTTTGGAAGAAAACCTAACTCTGCCTTCATCATCTCCTTTGTACCAAGCTTACAGAGAAGCAAATACTGAACCTATGTCTACGTGCAAAAAAACAGCAACTGAATGAACTAAAAATTTACTGTTGTATGGGGAAAAGAAAATGGGTGTAGAAGAACAGTGGTTCACTCCACAATGCACAGCCCCATTTAGATAACTAGAAATAAAATAAGCAATGTTTTCTAGGAAAAAAATTATACCTAATTGTAGCCAGAGCAGAAGAAATTAAGTTATGAGTATCTACTTCTGGGGAGGAAAACATAATCAGTAGGTTTTGTGGCATTCACAGGGTTGTAGTTCTCAAACAGAAGATGTCAATGGCAGGAGGAAAAAATGAAAAGGAAAAGTTGTGTATTGCATCTTTGCCAGATTTCTCACATACATTTCTTCATTTTTGCACCAGGATTGTTTTCTGCCCTGGGTAAAACTGTGAATGCACAATCCACTTGATCTGCCTGACCACATGTGTCTAGAGTATTGGTAAAATTCTCTATAATGGGAGCTCAGTGTGCTGCATGATGTGATGCTCTGTGACTCTAAGTTACAAGGATGGGTTTATTATTCTTTTTGATAACTGATGACAAAATATTCTTGTAATGACAAAAGAAGATATTTCCATTGTTAAGAATTACTTCTTATATATAAAGTTTACTTTTTAATGCGTATACATATACACACACATATATACTCTTCATCTGTTCATATGCATAAATGAATGAACAGCACCATTTTCTTCTTAATATGCTGGAGGGAAAGTTTTGTAAAATTTAGACAGATTGACAAAATTAGCGCATTTTCAACAGCCTCAGTTTTTGTAAGACAAGCCCTGATCTTCAGATAGAGCATCTTAGTGATTTCTTTTTCTTTGTTTTAATGTCTACAGTATTACCTCTGGAAAGGTAGTAAGAGAGCAAGATGAGAAGATTCCTTGCTCTGATCCTTTTCATAAAATGGATGCTTGTTGGCAGCAACCTGCAGTTTTAGAAAGTGATAGTCAAAAAAATGAAACAATTTAGAGTCTTTCAGCAAATATTTTCCTTCATTTTATGCTACAAAATTAAAAATAAATGCAGACGATTTTTATAAGTCAAATTCCATGAGGGAGTAAAACACAATATTACCTGCTCTGGCAGTCTTTAAAGACAAGACAGCTGGTTTAAATATCAGGTGTCTGTTTGACATAGATGGCAGTTGTGTGTTTTGAAATGCTCTGCCTTGTCTTGAATCAAGGCAGCCACTTGAAAACTACTCAGAGCATGTGATCTATTTCTGAGTACACTTGAATTCCTTTGGTGAATGCACATGTAACTCTCCAGTTCTACTCCACCAGATGCTAGAGTGGAATGCTGCTCAACTACCCTGGTAATATTTTTTTCCTTTTGTTTAAATTGAATTTTCTGTATTTCAATTTGTACTCATTGCTTCTTGTCCTTCACAACTGGAGTATCTCACCTTTCAAAAGGATTTTACAACTTCAATCTTAAATATGTTTATAGCCAGCTTTATAAAATTTTTCTGTGTGCAAACACAGCCTCAGATTAAATAGCTCCCAGTCTGGTATTTCCCTTGACATATTTATCAAGTACAATCATATCCCTCTTTCCATCTGTGTTTTGCTAAACCAAAGAATCCAAGCCTGTTTACCCTCTCGCATGATATTCTTTCTTTTCTCAGATCATTCTGCTGTTCTTTGCTTCCGTGTGTATCGATAGCTCTCTAACACAAACAACCAAAATTCCACATAATGCTGAATGAATCTGCAGTGCAGGATGGTACTAACACTTACCCTCTTCTAAGAGGACATTGGCTTGAGTGTTTGCAACTTGAAAATATTAATAGTATTAATATTAATAATATCCATATTCTCCATCTTAAATGCTACTTTCACTTTCAATTAGATCGGATGATCAGCAAGTTCTGTTGTACAAAAGAAAACATAAAAAGAAAAATCTGCTTTTCTAGACTGTAGAATTGTATTCTGTTCTACATTTATCTTTACAGCTTTTTTTTTTTTTTTTTACCCATTTTTCCAAAATAAAAATACTGGGACAATATCAACAGATCTGTGATTTTTCTAGACTATACTTTTTTCCTGTTATTTTCTTAATCATACTTGGCCTCCTGCAGATTCCAAAATGGAAAAACTTGAAGAAGACTTTTACTTCTATCCAGCACGACAGTTACTTTTCAGTGACTGATTCTGACACTGTAGAATGAAGGCCTAACTTTATTACTTTGTTTAATGACATATTCAGCATTCTAGAACCATCTGTGTAAATCCCAGCAAAAATGAAATATAAGGCAGCCTGTCCTTGTTCCTGAAACTCTTTGAACAGCCCTACAGAACCATTAGATGGTTGAATGATGTGGACAATTTTCAAAGCATTCCTGCCCACAGCACCTGTGTGTCACCTCACTCTCCCCAAGGTGTGAATTCCAGTAGAATACTGGTAAAGTCACGTTTCCTTCCCTGCTGGGAATGCCTGCTGTGAAACATCATTTTGAATCATGGATAAGCACCACCTGCTTGACCACCACAACTGCGTTATATAGCTACCAGATGGCAGCTGCACAAAGTACACCTTGGCAGTTTTTCTTTTCCTGCTTATTAATGCTGCATTCTCCAGAAAAACAACAAAGAAAACGTATTTGGATCCTGTCATTTGTCTGCATTCTAATTCATTACTAATCGGACGTTAACACACAACAGACAGACATAGGACTGGGCACTTTATTTCCTTAATAAAATACTGGGTATTTTCTTGAGTTTAACTAGTTGGGCACTTTTTTGCAGAGAATATAGTATATTATTAAAACAGGTAAGGAGGGAACCACCAATAGTCACGTGCAACATGTGGGTTTTTACACACCATGGCTGAGAATTTCCTTTCTGCGTAGATCAATTTACATGCTAAATGACATTCAGCTATGCACATTTTGAGATTTTTCACTGCCTAAAACAAATCTTGAAAATAAGACTCTATAATTTCTTCCAGGACAGAAGGCAGAGATGTTCTCAGAAAAGTGAAGTGAACATGCAAACAGCAAAAACTAGAATCATCTCTTCTCAATTTTCCTTTAGAAAAGACTACTTACTATCCACAGGAGCTTTTGAATATTTTGGAGCTATGATGTTTGATTAGGCCTTTTCTTCTTCATGGTCAGGTGGGATGCTGTCACATTCTCCCATCAAAACAAAACACACCAAACTTACGTCATCTTACTTACAGGCTACTGGCTACTACATTGCTTTCTAGTTGAGGAAAATACTTAAAACAATAGAAATCTAAGAATAAGTACAATTTTGGTTACCTTAATTTAAAGCTGAACACCTTTGACTTCCCATGAAAACACAGAACAAACATAAAGTGGTTTGTGGAGAAACTTAAGAAAAAGATTTGTCACAGTCATCAAAATAATCCTAATGGCAATGAAGAACTTGGAAGAGTATTTCTGAATAATGCATGCTTATCACAGGTACAAACTGGAGCTTTAACTGGTGAAACGCAGAAATAGATGATCATTAATCCAGCATTTTTCATTATCTCCCTTGCTCATTGAGCACAATGTTCCTCAGCTCAACCTCCATCACACCAATTTCTCAGATCTTTCAAACAGCCACGACATAAATATTTATTTTTAATTCCATTGCCATCAGACAGAGAACTTTCAAAGACAAAATTACCTTTGTTAAGACATAAATTATACCAAAAGGACTGCAAAGAAATATTTATTCTCTGCACTCAGTACTTTAAAAAAAAACGAAGAAGTTAACCATGAACCGAGAAGACTATCCGGGCATTCCTTCAGTATCAAGAAATACCATAAAATACAGTATCAATTCAATGCTGAAAGCAGCAATGAATCCATGAAAGACGTAGTTTTTTGTTTATTCAAGATGAACGTCACCTGTGTGAGCAATAGGCATGAAGTCCTAGTTCTGGAAGTGTTTAATTTGTGGGCATATTGATAGACAAACATTTTGAATTGAACTGAAATTAATATAGATAAAAAAGACAGAGATTAAAAGTTTGGAGGATTCTTTACTGCTTGTAAGTACCGGTGTTTGACAATGTTTTCCTAACGATTTCACAGTAATGGTAATAACAATTTTATGTAAAGAGAATTGCTAATATGCAACTGTTACATAAATATTTTATTTACATATATATTTCTACATTACATATTTATGTGTATATATATATATATATGAATAGAGATTTCAAAACATGGAATTAGCCTCCACCATAAGGGTGATTTCTTGCCCTTGAATATTTCAGTGCAAAATAAGTCTCAAAATATGTATCTATGACCCTGGCACAAGGCATGTACTAATGGAATGTGTTAATTCCACAGCTGTTGGAGGCACCATAAGTACAGAACAAGGACAAACCTTGGCAAAAGAAATAAGAAGAGTGAGAAGAAATTCCACTGTACAAAAATTCCCCATTGGTCAAACACTGGTAAAAAATTTCATCTAGAAGTTTGTATTCATAAATTTGAAATAACAGGCAAACTTAGTAACAACTTCTGAACAAATAACAAGATAATCTAACACCTAATTTTTTTTCTGTTAGTCAGGGTTATATTGACATTTTATGTTAGATATTTCTTATAACCAACACAATGTAAAACAGAAACTTTGACCTGATATAAAAGTTACTATTTATTTTGATTTTTCACACCTCTTACTTTCACTGAATACAGTAGTAATAAAATATCATCCCAGCACAACCAGCCTTCTTGTGTATCAAAATATCAGCTGCATGTTTCAGAGTGAAAGTGAAGTACAACCAGGTTCATGAGACTTCAAACAATTATATATTTTATCTCAAAACATTATAAATAGAATTGGTGTGTATTTTTTTTCCTACTGATTTTTTAAAGAATCCTCTGAATGAAGAAGGAAATAATCTTAGTCTTTATGTCCACAGCAGACAGGGGCAAGGAATGAGTGTTGATTACATGGAAGACATAAGACACAGGATACAGAAAACGACACAGGAAGGGTTTTTTGATTAAAACAATCTCTTTCAAATTGTTCTTTATTAAACTAAAACATTTGACTACATATTTACCCTATTTTCTGATCTAAAGGCTGTGGGAGTTACCCTAGCTCACATTTTTTTGACTAGAATACCCGGGGCACTTCATAAGAAAAAGAGGTTTTCCTTATTTTATATGTTACAGGTGTGGACGAGAGTTTACATCTGGAGAAAACATTTCACCATTTTGAGTTTCTTGTTATTCTCAGAAGGAGCTCTTCATTACAGACTGAAATGATGGGCAAAATACTTACTTGAGCCCCATTCCTCCCAGACAAACCCCTGGAACCAGAATGGCTAAAACAAAGCCACATCCACTGAGAACAGACTGAATGAAAGAGCTTTGAAGCAACATTCTCTGATCTGCCCCTTTTGCAGGTTTGGTGAGTGGTGCTTATTTTCACAATAATGAAAAATCGTGATTTTATTGCAGCTCTGCATAGTTCTTAGCTTTGCAGTGAAAGAAATTGTTCCCATCTTTTCTGTTGTCTGAATCTCCATTAGA
Source organism: Thryothorus ludovicianus (assembly GCA_013397245.1). NCBI lineage: Eukaryota > Metazoa > Chordata > Aves > Passeriformes > Certhiidae > Thryothorus > Thryothorus ludovicianus. Next base: position 53,595 of record VZTB01012668.1, read on the forward strand.
AACGCTCGTAAATGGAAATATCCAGCAGAGCTGAAATCTGCTTTTCCTTGACTGTAAAGGTTCTACAGCTAAATTGTATCCCCATTCATTTGTTTATCCCAGAAATAAGTTTTGCACCTTTAAAACTGGATCTGAGAGTGAAGGAGAAGCGGTGCAATGTCTGAGGTGGTTGTTTTCTAAACACAAAGATCAGAGTTTTCAGCTTTCCCTCACACACGGCCTGTGCTGTCTGCAGTGTGGATGGCAGGAGAGAGCTCTCCTTTGCTTTTTGTTAGTTTTTGGCTGGCTAAAGCACGGAAGTTCTCCACACTGTGTTTTTTTTCCTTTTTCTTGGAACTGTTTGAACCTGCTCTGGTTAAACACCCAAAGGGCCCCAGGAGCTCCCACCTGTGTCCCACCGGGCCTGGCCTGGGCCCGGCCTTTCCCAGCCCTGAGGGACCGACAGCAACTGAGCCGAGCTACAGCCCCGGGAGAGACTTTCTGAATTTGGCATCTCTGCGGGGCACTGAGAGGTTTTGTTGTTCAGTGTTGTTCATTTGTTGTGCTGGGGAGTGCTTGGCATGTTAAATAAACATTTTTTTCCACTTCTCTCCGAGGAAGTCCTTTTCCCAAACCAGTTAAAAGAGGAGTCACTTAAATTTGTTTTCTAGAGGGACTCCACTTGGAGATTTTTTTCCCAAAATTTGCCCTAAACCAGGACACCCTCCATACAGTAAACACTGACAGACTCATCATGAATAAAACCAGGAATTTAAGAGTTAAAAACTACAGTTTTGTGAATTCCCATGCAGTCACAGGGACTATATAATTTTTTTCTTAAATTGCAGGTCCTATACTTTCAAACAAAAATAACTTTTCTCAATACTCTTAGAGCTGCAATGAGGGATAGGCTACATCAATTTGATTAGAGGAATATTTTCTTTCCCTTGAGATTGACTTCCTACACATCTCTTGTAAAATGATTCATAGGAGTCAGTCATTTGGAATTGTAAATGTGGTATGGGACTCCTTGTCAGCTGACAAATGGGTGCAGTCACATTTAAACAAAGAAAGGACAGAAATCATACCAGGGAAAAGTTAAACTTCACTCATTCTAACCATCATGACTCCAGTTCCCCACTCTCATTCATTGTTGTGATTACTCTAATTAAGGAACTACCCTGGCTTACTGGATCTCTTAGTTCATATATGTGTTATCAAAAGTACATCTTGCCTACCCATGGTAGCAGAAACTGAGACAGGAGCCACTCTGGCTCTCAAAATACACTGTAGTGGCTGTTCTGCATTGCTTCTGCTTGAAATGTTGTTGTACAACATCTTTAGCCTGCTCGAGGAGCGAACTTGGAACAGCAGTGTGGGAATGTCATTCACCTGTCATGTAAGCTGAATTTAATTATACAATAATTGCACATCCGACACACTGCGAGTGGAAGGAAGCAACATTTCCTTGTACTTCCCATGACACAAACATGTATTATTCATTCATTTAGTTACTATACTGGGGTTCTGTTGGAGACATTATAATTTTGCTTTAAGGTGCAATGAGTAATTTATTAAGTAGTGATGCAGACGTTTATAAAAATGCTAAACTGGAGTCTGAAATGAATCATCGCAGAGAGCACATGAGACTGACAGATTAATTCATGGCCAGAAAAATCCAGAGCTATTAAGGCTGGGCAGCACTGCTTTAAGGAAATGTTTGCCGTTTTTTCACAACTCAAAGCAGAGCTACTTATGAATCATCTGTTTTTAAAAACAAACAAATAAACAAAAATTTGCCTAAAATTTTGAAGAAAGAAATTGGTCAATGTTCCACAATAGCTGGTACTGTGCTGATGACCCCCACAGCTGGATCTTCTCCTGAAGTCATTGAATAGACTGTTATGAAATAGGAGGAATTTCATGGAAATCACATCAGAGGTGAAAATGAACAGAAACAGGGAGGAACAATATGCAATTGAAAAGTAAAGATATGCACAGCTTCTTGGAGAATTTAAAGGAATTGAAGTTTTGTTTTCATTTGTACCATAAAAACCCACAGCTAGTTCATTATACACTTCTCTATGTCAAAAATGAGAATTACATTATTCAGTTATCTCAGATTAATCTAGTCCATCCTGAAACAATCTTTGCAGAAATTTGTAAAATAGACGTATTAGTGAAAATAAGCATCCTGAATAGTATTGAAAAGCTCCCCAAATAGTTGCTATTATTTCCAGCTTGCAAGATTTTATTCTGCCTGATTGACTGAAACAGAAATGAGCAGCTGCACTCTGTCTGAAGAACATGAGTTAGTCTGTTGTTTAAATTAATGACAATAGGTCCTGCATAAAAACATAAACATTCTTTTTTAAAAGATCCCAGAGACCTAAATGCCGCAGGATGAAGGTCTAGTCAGTGTGGAAACATATTGCTCTTTAAAGAAAATTATGCAGGGAGTAAAGGGAGAAAATCAGAGCTTTTTCTCTAACTTTTTATTCAAGAAATTACCTGGCCAAATAAGAAAAAAGAGTCAGCCTGTTGGCTGACTCCTCTGCTTAAATCTTACCTCTATTGGTACTGTCAAAAGGCATCTTTTAGTCCAATTTGAGAGCAGTTTCCAGTCAAACTGTAATAGGATTGTCAGACTGAAATAATTATAGAGAGAAATCACAGATTCAGCATACAGAAGACAAAAATGAATAGGGAAAGTCCCTTAATTCTTAATCAGCTCACCAGAAAATAATTTCCTTTTATACTGAAGGGAAAACATGAGCAGCTTTATCAGTTTGCATGACAGAGCAAAATGCCTGAGCAAACTGTGACAATGGACACTGTTATGCAATTTAAACACTTAATATGGCCAGCAATTAAATGCTCCTCCACAGCTTTCTCGCATCTCTTTTCAGACACATATACAGCAATACACTGCAACATACAGAAAAATGATTTCTCTATTTACAAGAGAACATGAGTAAATATAAATTGTGTCCAATTTCAAATGTCTGGGCAGGATATTCCCACAGCCAGCTTTATTCAGTTAAGACACACGACTGACATAGAGCCTTGTCTGCCATATAGTCAGTGACAGCTAAATGACACTTGAATGGATTTACTCATCCTCTGGAAACTCCACTGACTCATAACTCCATAGGTCACTAACTCAAGCACCCACTTTTGTTCAAGTACACTAAAAGAATAAGATCCTTTTCCATGTTACACATCAAAGAACACTTGGATTTTCTGTCCTTTTCTACCCTAAACTCCGCAGGCTTTTACACAGAAAATTTTGCCAAACTTCTAACCAGTTTTCAGGAAGATTCACCCAAAAATTTTCATTCACCAAAATATAAATAGCAATATCTCTTTTAATTAGATATGGCTTGATTAGCCAATACGCTTCACAAAGAATGTCTGATTATATTACAGATGGTTAAATTTTGGAAATTTACAGGACTAGTCCTGTAAATTTGAGATAGAAGAAATCCTTCAGAATTCACAAGGTATTTCTAAGGCCATGACAATTATTTTCAGGGTATATGAAGTATTTTATAAGTTGCCTTATTTGGATTGTTGAGTTTTATTTTAATGTCTAAAGGAAATAACTCATTCAGCACAATAATAAGAATTTATTAACAGCTTTGTAGTACCAGACTAAGCAGAGTAAACAATTGATTGTGGGTTTTGTGTACTTTTTTTCTTTTTCTTATTTTTTTCCCCTACTGAAATGGTATATACACCAGGGTTTTCAGTGCACTGCATCAACTAATGAGTGAAGCACCAATTCAAGCATACAGAACAGCTTAATGCATTCAGCAGCAGCTCACTCAGAGCTATCAATTTTAGAATTTCTTCTGTTCTGAAGGACTAAAACTGATATCATTGTATATGTGACTAGATACATGTATAACCAAGCACAATTGAGAGTGAGTAGCAGAATGTTCAGCCAGAGAAATGCCTTTGGATTTTTCAAAAGTAATGAGGAATATTTAATAACCACTTCTGCAGGAGCTAGAAACTATGAAAATGCAATGCCAGTTTAGCATCTTATTATTAATTCATCATAATGTGCCTATCTCAGGGCCCAGTCAGTTTGCATTAGCAATGGTATAGGACAGACATTCCCTTACCACATTTCTTTAAAGCTGCAGGAATTCCAGAAATGCAAATATGATCATGTTTTCTTACAGTTGCTAGATTGTCACAGCTGATATATTCTTTAATGATATGAATACAATGAACTAGAGCTACTTGCACTCCCTAGTGCTCACTGGTTTCTTGGCCTTCAAGGGCAGACTTAAAAGCATCAGGCAGTGAAGCTATGAGCTGGGAATAGTGTTATATTCAGAATGTTGCCCTCACTTGCAGTTTTCTCACAGATTTTTTTAATGATTTGTGTGTTTCCCAGCAGCACCAAATGCCTGTAGCATCATATAGATATACAATTATGTAAGTTCAGTTTTGGAGTTTTCATTAAGGAAAAAAACACCTGTTGGTAACATTAGGTCAGAAGCAGTAGTATTAGAAAAGGGCTAATGAGAGAAATTAGGACAGTATTAAAAATTATAGTTGCATATGGCCTGTGTTTCACAAGAGTTTCAGTGGGCATTAACCCACAGATTCATAATTCTGGTGAGCAGCACAGGAAATTCCTAACATAGACAAGAAACTCCTTTACACAGGTTATTATTCTGACTCTACCCAAAGGGACTGCAGCTGTGAACATTCTGCATCAAGAGGTGGGTTTTTACATCATCTCTTTTAAACTAGATCTTGGAAAGATAAAGTAGCAATGGCTTAGCAATAGGAATCAGAACTCTTTCAAAACAGGCTTAAGTCTAAATTATCATCAGTGTCTATCTGGCAAAACAGCTTTAGTGGCATGGAAGTACTGAGAAAACAAAGGTTTCTCTCACAAGACCATGCAATATATTGGATACTTTCCAAATACACTAATTTCACCTATTTTCAGAGGTATGTCAGGAATGCGTGGCTGGATGAGATGCAGAAGAGCCCTTTGTCTCAAACCTGAACCTTCAGCTGAGCCAGCTAAAGCATTTTGACCTTGATCCTCCTTACTCAGTTACCAACCTTGCCTCACAGAGATGTCTTCTCACTACTGATTCTTCACATCTGAAAGACCATAGAGAACACACAATCTCTGCACAAACTGCTTGCTTTCTCCAGTGGTATTTTAAACATGCCTTTGTTTCTTTAGTTTGCTATATTTTATCATCACTGCAGCAGAAATCCCCCAGAAGGCCACAGCATCAGGCTGATTTGACATGGAGAGTGATCAGTCATCCACGGCTGCAAGGAACAGTGAATCCCAATTTCATTTCAAAATCTAATGAAGTTGGCCTCTCAAATCCACTTGATGTATCTAGCAATATTAGGCTTAGATTGAAATATAAGATTTCTTCCTCAAGACCTGTCATGATCATTCAACCCAGGGTTGTTTAGAATAGAGGAAAGGAGGGGAAAAGGGGAACATGGTAATGCTTTCAATGACACAGAAATCTACTGGAATGAAGGAGGAAATAATCTTAATCTTTATATCCACAGCAGACAGGGGCAAGGAATGAGTGTTGATTACATGGAAGACATAAGACACAGGATACAGAAAACAGGACACAGGAAGGCTTTTTTCGATTAAAAAATAAATCAAACCTCAATGACAGAGATAACAAACTATTGTCAGAGATGGCTTGAGGAAGTCCCAAGTTGTTGTCTTGGGCAGTTTCTACAGAAAATATAGTCATTAATAGCAATAAGAATGGAAAAATCCACCACAGATGATATAGGGGAAATATTATCATACAGGACTTGGTGACCCCATTAAGTTCCTTGCAGTTCTATGCACCTACCAATCAGGCCATTTGTACTCATATAGCACATATTATACCATCAATTTAGTCATAATTTAGTCATGTGTTTCTCACAAAAATAATTATGGAAAGATACAATCATTAACAACTACAGATATGAAACAAAAAAAAGTTTGATTTGGTCTTATACTGGTATTCGAAAGAAAAAACTCTATTAAGTGCAATCTTCTCCCCAAAAATATTGGAGCATTTGAGGTGATTTATTATTAAAGCCAACTCTGGGGCTGTGGTAGGAGCACTTGTTTATTTTCCTTTGCAGTATGCATTATTTATTTCCATTAAGTTTACTTTCACAGGACTAAGCACTTCTGCTTTCTGAGATGTATTGTCTTGTTACTACTTGGGTCATCTTACTCACTGCCATCATTGACTGTTTTATCAAGTGTCAGATAGAGTCATAGAATAGTCTACAATCAGTTTTGTAGTCAAGGATCCCAGGACTTTTGTCAAGCCCATGTGTCATTACAGCTGTTAAAATACTGCTCCAGCTTTCACAGCATAGAAGGAAGATGGAATAAGAGTGGATATTATTCACCAAGCTTTGCTGAGGTCTTTTTGCATTTTCTTTTGACTATCTCTTGGCTAGTTTCTGATATCTGAACAGAGTAAGAAGATGAATAAGCTGGAAGCATTAAGCATTAAGCATGTTCTCCAGAGGTCATTTCCATCCCTTACTGTAGATATAACTACAGCTGGATGTTCCAGGTGATTTGAAAAGAATTATTTTAATGAAATGAGTACTGCTGATGCCTTTGTTCACCATTCCCATTTTATGGGTTGAGAAAGTATTGCATCGTTTAGCAAATACAGCAACTAAAGTGAAAAGCAGCTGGTTATGATAAGGAAACAAACCAACACAAAGAGCAATAATAATTTAGCCCGTGATTGGAAAAAGAAATAAGTAATTTGAGACAATGATTGTGAATAAGCCTGTCATTTGGAGTGGAATATTCAATTGTCTGCTAAAGCTAATTATTGGCACGTTTCAGCACATGCCTTTCCCACTTTTATGGCCATATGGCAGCCTTACATGCACTCTGAGCACCTACAAAAGGTCTAATTCAAATTACCTCAAGCACTTATATAATGTTTTCTATATTCAGAAATCTGCAAGATTCTTGGCTGGATATAATCCTATCTTTTCAGCACCATCATGCAGAGAGAACTGGGAGCCAAGCAGAAGTCTCTCCGAGCAGATCACAGTCAGACCTTGCCCTGACAAAAAGTGCAGGTGCAGAAGCTCCTTTCCCCAGCTCTGCTGCTTTGTGCCAGGCTCCAGCAGCTGCTTCACAGCAGATACTTCTCCCTACCAGGAGTGTGAGTTTGGATTCTGAACACTATTCCTGAGTCCATCTAGTGGATAGTATAAGATAGCATATTTCTACACACATACATAAGTACATATACATGGATTTCTAAAATATTTTCCCTCTATTATAATCATAAAAATTTTAAACTATATTAAAAATATAGACATTTTGGCATAGATTGGGAAAATTTCCTACAGATTAAAACCTACCAAAAATGTTCAAGTACTAATCTTCCTGTACACTGACGTTTCCTGCAAATCTCTCTGATCCTTCTGCTTTATGTGCTGCTAATACAATATGAAGGACATCAAACTTCGCCAGCCAGCTGCCAGTTCAGAAAAAGGGGAATCGTTTAAATTTGACAAAACAACTTTAAACTTTCCAATTAAAAAAAAAAAAAAAAATCAAACCTAAAACAAGCAAGCAAAAACTGAAAGCCAGGTCACATATTACTTTATATTTTCAGAAAACTTCCTTTTGCCTTTGGCTAGTAAATTTCTACTATTAACATCTATTAATTTTTCCTTTAATACATTTTTATTTTATTTACTTTTTTCAGGCTATTATTTTCCATTGCTTTTCTTGTCCCATGAGTTCTTATTACTGGAAGCTAAAGCCTAGTTATAGTTGCTGAAATACAAATAATAGTCATTCACAGTATAAAAAAGTTGGTTAAAAGCTCCACCAGGTGAAAAAGGCACTCTGCATCCCTTTTATACTTTGTTGATCCTTGGCTGAGTGCTCCATAGAGGTGCATTCTATGTGAACACAGTGAACTTTTGAGTTTTTGAAAGAAATTGCCTTTCTGTTCTGGAAAGAGCTGAAGAGGTATGAATCTGTTCCTTCTCCACTCCTGTTCCAGCCCTGTCTCTGAACTGCAAACATTTCCCACAGCACCACCTGCAGGACTATCTAGCTGGAGGTTAGAATTTTAATATTTCAGGAGAAAAATTAAGCATCAAATATGGTGTGCTGCTGAAAGATGTCATTACTGTTATCTCTGCAGATAGACTAACAGTCAAAATTAATTAATGTAGCAATTAATTCACCGGTTTGTGTTCAGACACACAGACACTTAAAGTACCATATGGTGGAAGTAAGATTTATTGCTCTTACAGATGTTTGGCTAGAGGTAAATTTGGGTGAAACTGAAAGCTCTTTAAGTGTATCTTCAGATATTGTTCATTTGGTTTTGGTTGGTTTGGTTTTTTTGTTTTGTTTTTATGAAGAATCTTAATTTGCACTTTAGTCTTGCATTTGTTAAGAAAATCAGAACAAAACTTATGAAAAATGTAGTAATAAAATGCATTGGTATTTCCAGAATTTTGAGGGAAGAGAGGTATGAGATGCCTCTAGAAGAGGAACACGAATTATTGACTGTGTTAAAAGCCATTTTCCATGGGTTTCCCACCTGGCTTCTTGCACCTCCTACAGAAGTACATGCTACCAGACAACTTCTTCTTTATTTGAGATCATCATTATTCCTTACTGCAGGTGGCAGCCATTTTAAAATACATTCTCCAGCTAAAAGACACTCTTAACTTTGTAGCTGCATATCAGCAAAAGCAGATTACACCTACAGGTTCCACATTACTATAAAAATTACTTTTCCATTTCTGCTTTCTCATGCTTGCCATTCTCACGATAGTATTGAGTTCAATTCATTTCAAATCCTACCAAAATTGCTCCACTTTAAGAAATTAAATTAGACTATTACCCAAAGTAGCTCACTGACCCCTTTAATATTACATTTACCACTCCTTCTCAGTGGTCTTAAGCATAAACTATCTGCTAATTTGTTTACATACAATATTGTAAATTAGTGTTGATGACAGCTACATGAAAATTTCAGTAGTTGGTGAAAGAACCTTGTTCTTAAAGCTGGGTTTTTTTCAATAGTTCTTTTTTGTATTTTAAGAAAGAATGCAAAATTATGTTGTCTGTCGCAGAGACTAATCAGACTAAACCACTGTTTATTAATCTTTGCCTTGAATTTAAACCTTGTATTTTTTAAGCTGTGATGAATTATTGGTGGAATTTTTATCCCATTTTGCCTTTTGGTATATGATTTCTACTTCTGTTTCTAATTAGCAATGTCTTGCACAGTTTTCAGTGAGGTTGGAAAACATGGTTTGAAGAATAATTTTCAGGTTTCTCTTATTTACTGCCTCAATGCTATGACTGTGAATTCTGGAGCAAAGCTAGGAAAAGTCAGAAATGATGAATGGAAAGGGGAACAGAGAGAGGAAAAATGGATATATTTCTGATTCCTGAAGCAGTTCCACTGTCCTTGGTCCCTCTTATCTGTGGAGCATCTCCAGAGCAACACTTGCTGAGAGCCCTTGCCAAGTGCCTGACTTCAGGTCTTCTCCTCTCTGTGTTTCTCTTGGTTATAAAGCTAGAAAGGAGCTAGAAATCAGAAAATAATTCTCTGTAACATCAGCCTTGAACCCTCCCTTGCTTATGGAAAAAGGTGTGCTACCAACAGTACTGATCTTCTGCTCTTGTGGGCCTGATACTTCTGTAAAAGGAGTTTTGCAGACTCACAGCTGCAAACTATACCCTTCTATAGGAATCAAATGATGGGATCCCTTGGGAAAAGAATATGGACTGACAATGAAAGGGACCAGGAATAATGCAAGCTAACAGGGGTTAGGAATGTACTTGAAATCATTGAACAGCCGCTGGTTATACAAACCTTCAATTATTTTCACATTCAAAATCTCATCCACAGTGAGTGAAGGATGAGAGAATTTAGGTCGTCCAAGGCTCACATTGCAATGTACAGATTTGCAAACAATTTATTCTTTATCAAACCATGGGAAACCTTAATTTAAATTGGCTAATTCTAGAAAAATCTCACTATTGAAGTTGATGTTGAAGTTTCAATTTTTTCCACACACATAAGACAGCCATGAATATTTATTGTTACTTGTGACTATAAATATTTATCTTTATTTGAGGATTATATTTACAAGAACAAGGAAAAGACAAAGAATAACATGTGACAGGCAGTTCTATCATGCCAACTTAAAAAAGCAGTTTTAATTAGGAAGTGCTACAGGGCCGTAAGGACTAGAAATTAACTACAATAACCAGCAGAGCTAATGCATGGCCTCACTTAGCAAAATATTTTTATTGATTTCTAATAAATATGCTTGTCATCTGGTAGATTGATTTTTGGTAGATCTGTCATTGCAATTTTCCTATGGTCTCAAATGCCTGTGGAGTTCACAAGTGCTTTTATTATGTTCCAGAAAAGATAATACATACTAAGATATGCAAAAAATGGAGGAGTCCACTTTCTTTGTATGTACTCTCTCCTAATGAATCCAGAATAGGTTCTTTAATGCACATTTTTATTTCTAATTTGTGCTTTAAATACAACAAAATAACCAACACAGTGAATCTACATTTGACGTAGATACTATATTTTTCAAAGCAATTAACTTTCATCAGAAAAAAAGGAAAGTTTTTATAAAAAAAAAAAAAGAGATAAGGGAGTTCATAGATATTTTACATAGAACCTTTCAAAGAGGCCAGAATTTTTTTTTCATATTCAACAAAATGTAGACTATACATTTTTTTAAACGAAACTCTGTGTGACTGCGGGGCTGTGTAAAAGAATGGTTAGAACCAAGCATTCACATGGCTGGGTGTGTGATTTATCAGACAACCAGTAGAGTCCTTCTGAAAGTCTGCCATAGGCAATTTAGCTGCAAATGACTATTTCATTTTCTTGAGTGTGTGTGCATTTCTCTGGAAAAGGAGCTGGGCATTGATTTTGGGCCTCTGTATGAGTGTCGGCATTATGGCAGAGGGAATACTGCTAGTTTTGTTAAAGTAAATGCTAAAATTCATACTAAAATAAATTGGGGGGAAAGGGGAAAGGTCTGACATGTCACTTCACACAATTTCAAAAGTCGTTTTGCTGACATCCATAAATGGGGAAAAGTGTCTGAACTTTCCTTTAAATTATTCTTCAGAGTACAGGTTTGTTTGGACATCCTCCCTCAGAAATTTTGTTCTCACATGTTAGCATGGGCTTGCATGTAGAGAAAAAGACTTTTAGTAAAAGTGTCATGTCTCTGATTTCTCAGGTCTCTGATTTTTCATGCAAATTATTTCAATATGAGGTCCAAGAGCTACTCGTAGCTACTTGTCATTCCAGTTATTTTAAAGGAAATTACATTAGAAAGGGACGGGGCAGAGGGACAATGGTGTTCTTTCTTTGGCCAGCAGTATCCTTTTAATTACCTGTCCTTTTAAGAGTTTGTTAAGTAACCTCTCACCTGTGCCTTACTCTTTGAGTAAAAGAGTAAGGAAAATGGAAGTAAAGGTTAGATCTATAATTTCAATAAAGTGTTTCTACCTCTTAAAATTTTAAGAGAAATGACAAAACATTGGAGGAAAAATGAATGATCTGACACATTCACATGTACTGAGATCTTTCTATTCCTTTATGTTTATAAATTATACTCCATTAGTAATACGCTTTAATGTCCTGAGTTGATGCTAAATTGTATCCCCATTCATCTGTTTCGCTCAGAAATAAGTGTTGTACCTTTAAAAATTAGATCTGAAAGTGAAGAAGACACACTGGAATTCCTGAGGCAGTTGTTTTCAAAACATAAAGATAAGGGTCTGCAGTTTTTTTTTTCAGACTCACACAGCCTGTGCTTTTAGCAGGGTGTGGACAGCACAAGAGAACTCTCCTTTGCTTTTTGTTAGTTTTTTTGCTAGCCGAGGCAGAAAAGTTCTCCGAACTGCATTTTTTAACTTTTCTTAAATTTTTTTTTTTTCCTGCTCTGGACTAAACACCCAAAAGGGCACCAGGAGCTCAGCCCTTGGCCACCAGGCCTGGCCTGGGCCTGGCCTTTCCACCAGAGGAACCAACAGCAGCTAAACCGAGCAACAGCCCGAGAGAGACTTTCTGGCATCTCTGCGGAGCAGCGAGAGGTTTTTGTTGTTCAGGGTTGTTCCTTCGTTTGTTGGGCTGGGGAGTGCTTTATCTGTTAAATAAACAACTTTTTCCACTTTCTACCAAGGAAATTTTTTTCCTATCCCGATTCAGCTAAGGGGAGGGGTGGTTCGTTTAGAGGTTTGTTTGTTTTCCTTTCTTCCCCTCTCCCAAATTTGCCCTAAACCAGGACATTTATTCATGCCAACAGATCTTGATTTGATAGGGAAAGCAGGTATCACATACAGATACATGTGCATGAGACCACCACAGCCAACTCATGTTGGGCACTGAAAGCTTTTTAGAGTTCCTTAACAATCAAGACACAGCTCATCACCACCAGCACAATGCACATTGAGATCATTGTTATCCCTACTTTACTCTCATCCAGACTCATTGTGCTTCAGATCCTTGATCCCAAATATGAAACCTTCCTGCTCACTCCACTCTACCTCCATCAAGCCAGAAGATATATGACTCAAGAGATTTTCAGTTTTTCACAAACCACCAGCAAAGCATACACACATGAGTAGGATGCCAGGGGAAAACAGGGAAAGAATTAAATCACATATATGCATTCATACACATACTATAACTCCAGCCCACAGATCTCAGTTTTACTTACAAATAATTGCCACAGCTCCCAGCACTACTACAGCTTTATCAGTGCTGGCAGCCCTAGTGTAGATGGCACCCCAGCAAGTCTCAGCAGCACCATGTCTATGAAACCAGCTCCGTGCCAATCTAATTAGCACAGTGTTGAAACAGCTGCTGGTGCTGGAGAGCTGTGAAAGTTGCAGCTCGTCCTACCACTAATGTCAGTGGAGCTGCAATAGTGGGAATGTTCTGTAAATGTTCCCCAGTGCAGAACAAGTCCATGTTGGCAGTGACCTGGATTTCTCTCCTTGTTGGACAGAATACCGAAAGTAAGGCATCAAACTCCACTCAGCACTTAAAATCTAATTAAGGACTCCCCATCCTACAGGTTTCCTTTAAAATTTTGATGTCCTGTGTTTCTGATGACAGTCTTCTTCCTAGTTCTGGCTTTAGCACTGCCTATGATCCCCCTGGTTTAAAGAGAGCTGTACCTACAGTGCAACATGTGCAATTCCTGCTCAGCACTGAAGAGAGCCTTGTGAAGAGGCCAAAACTATTCTGCTAACAGTTCCCAAAAGGACTTTATCATTTCTTAATAAGAAAAGAAGGAGAACTCACTATTTCGGAACTAGTACAATGAAGTAGTATATACTTGAAGAGAGGACACAGATAAGCTTCAATATCGGATGCCTCCCCTCTGTCATTCAGATTAATAAATATCTGTATCTTCAGAGAGGCTTTCAGGACTTATCTGAGGAAATTACTAAAATCACTTCTGTCTTTTAAAAATGGCAATTATGTAACAAAGATTCAGGGTGAGAAAAAAAAGACAAAATGCCAATTGAGTATAATCAATCAGAGAAGAGTCTGTCAAAACAAAAATAATATTTAACCATCCTTTCTTCCTGGGGGAACAGCCTCCACCATTATGCAGCTCACGTGTTACACAGAGGGTAGGAGGAAAAGACAGGTCAATGATCGCACTGGAAGAGATAAAACTTTTAATTTATATAATTCTCTCCTTGAACAGAAGGGATGTGGGAAGATGACCTCCTCCCTGTTTCATGGGGAATACCCCAACAGTCTTTCCAAAACAGGGCTTGCAATAAGGACACAAGAGAAATTTCAGAAGGGGAACAGGAAGACGTGTGTCCAGAAAACACTTAGGAGAGTTAATATTTTGGAGAAGTGAATTAAACAGAAGAAAACTCTTCCTGGTCTCTAAATTCATCAAAACAACCTTTCCTCTTGGCATACAGCAGAGATATAACTCGGGATGGAGTATGATTTATTACAGTGGAAACACACTCCAGACAAGAATTGTCTCTTTTCCATCCTTGCATAGCATAACAGGATCCTCTTGAGTACTGCCACTATATAAACAACTGGTGACCCTTGGCTGCAGCTGAAAGCTCCACGTTGTCTGCAGTGAACCGCAGAGCATCAGTGATCCACTTAAAGCACTACTGTGAAAATCTGCCTCAAAATCTCCCATTTATTTTTCAGTACTTACACAAAATGATAATAGACCTTGCATTTGTCTTTGAAGGGTAGGCTGCATGTGTGCTGTATCCAGCTCTGCAGTTCTGGGAATAAATGGCCATTTCTCATATAGCAGCGTTACCAGGGTCTGTGAGATCTTTGCCCCTGTCCCATCCCCAAAAACACGATGGCCAGAAATCCCATTCTGGACACAGAGCCATTGCACCATATCAGGATTTCAGAAAGTCTGATCCCTAACGTAGCAGGCCGTGCAGATGGCCTTCTTCTAAAGCTCCTGCTGGCACAGAGTAGTGACAGATTGTTCAAAGAGAGATTTGGGGAGCAACAAAGCAGCCAAGGATAAAAGTCCAGCTTTGTTCCACGTGCAAAAGAAGTCTATTATGAGTCTCTTTTGTTTCCTCTGTTGCAGGAAGCAAGGGGTTTTAAAGGAGTGAAGTTTAAAGACAGGTGATATAAAAAAGTAAATATTTTTCTTCTCTTGGCTCCACAGAAATTAGGAGTCCACAGTCATTCCACTGAGATTTCTTGGAGAGAATTTTTAATGTAAGGCTCTGATGGTTATGCTGCTTCACAGATATGAATACCTGTAAGGTTTGAATTCTCATTTCTCTTTTAATCACTTAACAGATCCATTGTTCCTGAGAAAACTAAAGATTCTTTAAGCTTTCCTCTGTGGGAATATTTGAGCTATTGCCTTTATATATCTAGAAGTGATATGCTCTTTTCTGCTAGCTGTGTACTTTAATCCCATTTATGTCTGTGTGGGAATGTACAGATCTACACAGGCAAAATATGTTTTGCTTATGTCCACACTCACTGAATGTCCTGTTAACAAACCCATGTGAGAAACAGGGAATTGCTTTTAAAGTATATCCACATGATTACTCTGACCAAAGAAAACTGCTCTTTATTCTGAAAAAGAGAATAGGAAATTTAAAAACCAATCAACATTAAATGGTGAAATCTTACTGATCAGCCATGAAAATTCCTTATTTCAGTAGCAGTCTCATGGCTCTTCCAACTCTTTCAGTTTCACACTGATGTCTCTTCACTGATTAGTAATTTTTCACTGTTACTTGCAAGATAACCAAGCTTTATTTTTAAATACCCTTTAAATGTATGTTATATAACTTTCATTATTAAACTGATGCGTTAGGAAGTATAAATGTATTTGTTGCTTGTATGATATTAAATTAATTACATGTCAAATTAATTTACTCATGATATAATTAATAAAACTTAATGATGATATTTGCATTACAGCTATCTTCTAGTTAGCATGAAAATGTCAAAGCAATGGAGGACCTAAAACTAAGTTTGGGGTTTTTTATTGACAGACCTAAATAGAAATACACTCCAGTAATGCCGAGAGTTAATAGATAATCTGCCAGCTAAATTTTATGGTCAGTAAAAATGTGTGAAAAATATTCTACCTTCAAAAGCTTTCCTTGCCACCACCTGGTATTTGAATGAATATGGTGATGCTAAATGTCATGATTCACCCATAAAGTACAAATGGAGGAAGACACAATGGAAGTCTTTCACTTCTTTTGGCAGAGAAAGACAGCAACATATTAGCATTTTGGTTACCTGTGCTGTCACCATGAATGAAGATAACACAGTTTATTTATTAGTTTCACCTTATGAAAATAAGAGAAAATGTTCTGTTCCTCAGGGCGAAAGAAGGGAAAAAAAAACAAAAACAAGAAACAAACTTAAAGTGTATTCACTGCAAAAAATAAAGGATTCTTGCAATTTTTTTCTTTGAGCAGACTGCCCAAAAATATTCCCTGATGGGGGGGATTATTTATTTATTTGCTTGCCATCTCCTGGTGTTCTCCATTTACCTGGATTGAATGATTCTGACAAAATTAAGTGAGAGGGAAGATACAAATGAACATTCAGCAACAAAAGGCAAATCCAGCAGCCCTTGACCGTGCTTTTTACAGGCACTATAGAAAGTTGAATCCAACATTCCGAGCCTCTCGAGACAGCAGAATTTGCAGTGGGAGAGCAAAGGGGCAGAAGTGCAAGTGACGGGAACTGCTGGCACTCTGACCCAAACACAATCTGCAGAGCTTGTGCAATAGATTATAGACCTATCCTACCATACTTCACTTTCTATTTTTTCATACACTCTGGAGCATAAGTCAAACTCTCAGAAAACAGTGGGATTTTTGTGTCCGTGAATTTCCTACTCACTCTGCAGCTTCTTTCTCACAAAAGCTTATTCTTGTTCTTTGCTCAGGCGGCAAAATGCATCACTTTTCCATTGTATAATTTGTTATTTGTTTGTTTGTTTGTTTTATAAACTGTGCTATGAAAGTTATTCTGTAAATAAGAATTTTTTTGAGTCATTTTTTGAATGGAATAATAGCTAAAAGGATTTTTTTTTCTTCCCACTCACAGAAGGGTGATAGAGATTCCCTTTAAGATACTTCAACAGAATAAACTTATCTTGCTATAAATTACCTAGTATTTTTATAATTTCCCGTTTAAAAAGACAGAGAACATCTTCTTTAAATCCTTCCCTTATGCCTCAAAAATGTGACAGAATGGAAAGAATACATTTTGTCTAAATTATCTGAATGTTGACAAAGGGAATTGATCTAATTTTGGGACTTTATAACAAGTCAAGCACTAATAAAACATGTACAAAGGATTTTTTTTACCTATTAAGCCATATTTTTTGGTATAGAAATGTACTGTCCTGACAAAATAGTCAAAGACCACTCAGAAAAAAGATTTTAGTTCTAAGTGGTCCTCTGCAGGTTCAACCAAGTTGCCTCTGCCTCAGCCAACCTAAAAAAAACACAGGAACTTGGTGGGGTGTCTGGAGATGAAGGTGTCTGAACATGAGTTGCCCAAGATTTGCTGAGTGAGGCATCTTAAGCCCTCATCTCAACCCAAGGTACTCAAATTGGTGTGGGCCAGACCACTCCCCACTTAAAAAAGTTCTGTAATCAAAGCTAAATGGCTGAGTGTGTTTAAGGACTTTAGGGGAAAATTATTTAATGAGGACTGAGATTTGAAAGTGCTGGGTTTGAACTTATAAATTTTTTAATTCCATGCTTTGTGTGTAAATGATTCTTCAGTGTGTGTATGTAAATTTGAGACTTGTGCTATAAGTCTAAACTTAATAAGTGGCACATCTAAGTCAAGAAGATTGTGCTGGTACAAAAAGAAAATATACTAAATTTTTCTGCACATAATTTAAAGACTAAACTTTAGCCTGTTCTCCTGACCTAAAAACTGTCCCTGCTCCCTGTCATCTCGTTAGTGGATCCATGGGTTTGTTAAATGAGTCATCCCTTTATGAAATGAACTACTTATGTGCTAAAGTCCAGTTTCAAGAGAGTTCTAAATTTTAAACCAAAACTAATTAAACATTATTCCTGCAGCACTCCCAAAGAGACAATGATGGGATGAATGATGACTTGTTTGTTTGGCACACACGCACATGCACACACTTTTCCATGAGCAAATGAGTAGAGGAAGGGAAGGGGTGGAAAAGACTTGCTTATCCCAACAGATGAGAAGGCATGCCACCTTTGGTTCAAAAAAAAAAAAGTCAAGTAAATTAATTCTCCTTGGGAAAATGCAGTGATAGGCACTGAGTCACAGCAGCTGTGGCAGAGCTGAATGCTGCTCACTCCTCAGGGATGAGCAGACAGGCACAATCTTGCACCCCTTTGGCAAACTGAAGAGGAAGACGAGACAAAGAACTCCAGTCTCTTTCAATATTAGGCTTCATCTTAAATGTCTGTTATCTTGTAGCTCATTAGGTGGTATTATTTTGTCATAAAGTTCCTTAATGTCACAGAACATTGCTCCCAAAGGTGAAGAAGGTTTCAGTAACAAGCAGGGGCTTCTGTGCTTTGGCTGATGATTAAAATAACCTGCCAGCCTGTAAGAACAAGGCTCTGGTCATCAACTTCTTTCTGTTCCGTGATTTCACCTTTTCATTAGAAGAGAGAGCTTTGTCCTAGGCCTGTGGTGGCGAGCTGGGAAAATAGGGCTTCAGCAAAATACTGCACATTCAAAAACACATAACAGAAATTGCAGTGAATTTCTTCTCTGAAACACCTTCTAACAGACTGGCTATACATCGTGTCCTGACATTCAGCATTATACTTGCAGAAGCGGTAAGAAAAATAAACTGTGCTTATAAACCATATGCAATAAAGATCAGAGAAAAACAACCCAACAAATTGGCTTTTCATCTCTTTTACTGATGACTTATAGTTTTAACTCTCTTGATATAGAACTAGAATTCATAGGAGGTAGCTTCTTTTGCCTTACTTTGTTTCAAACTGCTAATGCATCCAGGTAAATTGATTTTTAAATGTAGGATCAGGGAGAAGAATTCGTCTCTAAACACAGAAGTTCTAATTTGAGTGATGTGGCATGGAAAGCTCATAGTGGCTGAGAGCACCAAGCTGTCACCTAATGTCAAACCTCCTGCACTGCTGACAATAACCATCAATGTAAAAATGTCATCACTATACTCACAACACAACAGGCAAGGATAGGCAATTTGACCACATCCCCATAACAGATGAGTGAAATACTGAATCAGTTATAGGCAAGCAAAAGTTTCAAATAATTATTCAACCTGGAAATAATTTATCAGGATATAAGTCAACTTTTCAAAGACGTGTTGGAAAGGATACAAAGGTTTCCAGCTTAGCTAAAATGTGTCATTTTATATTCACATTCCAAGTTAAATCCTATACTTAAATAAAAAGTAATGAGATCACCGATTACTAGAAGTACATTTCACCTGCTTAATTCGGTAAGAATTCAGAACTAGAACAATTTAAAAGTGTAAAAACCACAAAGAAGCACTAATACAATTTACATGATCCAAGCCTCAGGGGGGGAAAAGATGTTTAGATTTTGATTGTAAGGGGTTTTGCCTACTTTAATCTGCATTCCTTTGGTCTTAAATTAGTTGAGTAAGTCTTCTTTAAGTACAATGGTTGTTTTCTTTCTTTGAAAAAGGGATACTGTGTATTCCCTATGTTTATTTTTGTAGTTAGTTCTGCTACATCATCAATTTTTTTTTCTAAAACTTTGCATAGTATTAAGGCCATGTTAACAGAGCTACAGCTGCCTGCAACTTCCATCCCCTCCCACCCTTCCTTAAAAAATTTATTTGATACATTTGCCATGTTTAAGTCAAATGGAAACAATGCTACTAAAGAACTATTTAAAATAAAACTTACTATTACAAATGCATAGCTGTTCATGTGGTTCTATACAGCACAAAGAATATTTCTTTTCCTTTGCCTCAACTCTAGATATGTAGCAATAAATCCACCTAAGCACTTTTTCTACCATCTTCACCACCTATATGTCATCATCCTTACTAAATATCAAGGCAAAATTAGTATGCTTAGTTCAATGTAACAAGTTTAGTGTGTAAGCCACTTTTTAAAAGCCTGGAGCTGCAATGTGCCTCTAATTTGGCCTCTAATAAATAATAATAAATAAGAGTGTACTTGAGTTAATTGTGTTGACAATGAAAGAGTTGGTGATACAGAAACAGAAAAGGATTCTATATAACTCATTCTCTTTAACTTAGAAATAAATGATTGTCTTTTCCTAAATGAACTGACCTAAGACATTAGCTTTGTTTGTGAACCTTCATAATCCAAAGACAACAAAATAGCACATTATCAGAAGCTTAAACCAACATCACTTATATAGCACAGATATGGAAAAATAGCAAAAAGAGAGCCTGCATAGCTGCTCAAGATCAAGCAAAGACATCATCAGAATACACTGGTATTTATTCCATGCTCCTGGATGTATCATTCCCACATAGCCATAACTCCATATCACACACATTTCGACTGACTGCTCCGTTGAAGTGTGCTGCCTAACTTGATCAAAGCATTTGAGGCCAACAATTGCAATGCTATCAAAGAACACCCTCTGTCTCACTTGCTTTGCCACAAATATTTTGTGTGTTGACTTTAACTGTGACTTCCAGTGATGCACAAACTCATTCAGGTGGTAAGCAGTAACATTCACCAGGTTGAAAGCTGGAACTATTTTAAACACATAAAACAGGCTTATGTCCCTTAATTCAATTGAAATAAAGATGTGCTGTGTTAATAGAACATCTCTTTATAATGCCTTGAGCATTACTTTTATGCAGCATTTACTGTGTAACAGACATTAAATCTTTGGAGAACTCATGGGTATTACCAGTGTGCTCTTCTGGCCTCCCTAAAATATTAAAACTCAGACTTGAGGAGTTGTTTGTTTTGTTACTGAATAACCCTTCCTTGGAAATAAACTGCTTGATCACTAGCTGTGATCTCCTCTGTGTTCCTTGATGGACCTGGTGCACCCAAAATGAATATTGATTGTTTGGTTAGAGCACCAGCCTGGAACAGAAGGGTTGTCTGTCCTCATTGATGTCCTTGCTTTAATCACTTCATGAGTCTTATTGTGACACGGGGCTGAGATGAATTTCCCTAGATGATTTTTATTTCCAGATGAAAAATAGCATATGAGAACTTTACATTATTATTAATAACACTAAATCTGAACATACTGACATAGAAGCCATTATTTTCTAGATAGACAGTTACAAGTATTTATGCTTTTCTTACTTTCTAAAAGATACATGTACTCTGAAGTTTTAAAAATTTTAGTCTCAAAAATATTTAATCAGTTTTAGCATCACATGCAATGCTAACTTAAAGCTGTTAGTTTTGCAGCAATAAAAGAAGAACACACTAAATTCTTTCATCTCTCTCAAGACATTCTTCTCAAGTAGAACAAGACAGTCGCAATTGCATTGCAAGCAGATCTTGTAAGTGCTATTTTATAACTGCTCTGTTCTGTAAATGTCATTTTTCACTGAATATAATTCAAATAATATTTTTGCAGTATTCATACTCATGTAATTATTCAGATAATAATGACAATATTTAGCAATTTACTCCTTTATAGATTTTTAACTATTCCTAGCTGCAGACAAAGTAGGCAGAATGCTTCAGTCTATTTATAACAAAGAGTTATGATTACAATTAATAAAATGTGGACATTTCTATTTGTCTTATTTCTTATGATACTATGATCCTACTCTTACCACGAGTATAATGAAGCCTTCTCCAAAGTTTCTGGCATATTCCAGATATATCCAATGATTTTCATGGCCTTAGGATGAGCTCCTGGTGATTCTGACAGCACACAGATAGTCATGCTCAGCTTCAGAAAAGCATCCCAACTCATGAAAAACACAAAACAGGGACTTAGTTTTAAGCAGCCATTTAAGTAATATCCTAGGAAGAAAAGCAATGTGATTTAAGCTTATTCTAACTAATAAATACACACTACATTACCTGTGTCACTGTCAAAAATAATTTTAACTTATGATCAAATGTAAATTGCTGCTTGACCAGTCAGAATATCAGTCATTTTCAAGACTAACTACACTACCACAGTTTTACTACCACATTTCTTCAATCATATATAAAAATGCAGGTATTTGAAGAGAAGTAAACTGCCAGACCTGGATACCTATTACACTGAGGAAAATACATACCCCTAGCCCCTCCTGCTCAGAGGTAGATTCCACTGCCCCAGCCTCAGCCTACAGCGCTGTCAAACTCTCACACAAATTCCCTCGGAACAGTAAAACTTTGCCAACATTTCTGTCTAGGGCTTCCCCACACAAACACATTGCAGCCTTTGTGTTTTGGTGATTGTTCCTAGCTCCTCACAGAGCTGAAAGCATTTGTTCTCTGCAGTGAACAAACCAGATGATTTATTCTTTATTCTTCAGTCAGGATCCTTCTGCATTCAGCATGAAAGACCTGGTGAGGACTTTTCCTGCCACTAAGAAACAAACTTCATGAAATGCAAATCAGACCCATATCCCCAATCCCACATAGAAAGAGTTAAGAGAAATTTTATAATAGCTGCTATATTTTCAGCCTATATCTCAAGAAACCACTTTTTCAGACTTCAAGCAATACAAAAAGCAGGACTGAAATACCATACCAAACAACACAAGATCCAACATAAAAATAACAAGTTTTTTGCTGGGTATCATTGACACCTTATTTTTTATATTCTTAAAAGTCTTCCATTTTTCTACCAATTTTATTATTTTTCAATGGAACAGAAGTGTTCTAGATGTTGGTCTTTAAAAAAAGGTTTAGTGAATAACTCTAGCTTTAAAGATTACAAAGAAATTATATTTTTCTTCTTTCCTACTGAGCTTCTGACTTTTCTAATACTCTGAATTTCATCTCCCACTATGGGAAATAAAAAATAAAACCTTCTTGCTTATGAATTTTTAAAACATGAAACACAAGTGCAAGATGAATAGAATTTTGAGCACACTATTACACTATGACTGATTAACCAAAAAATGTAGAGGAAACATACAAATACTTACATATTTAACATGATTGTTAACCCTGTGTCTCAAAGCTGTTTTTTTCCTGGTGCTTTATTCTTTAATCCCTTGGTCATAAGTTAGCAGGATGCATCCTTTTTTTCATTGTAGTTGTTTTCTTCCTTCAGAAAGGAGGGAAAACCCCTACATTTGTTCTTTCTATTTGTGCACAAGTAACATATCTATACCTTCTCTTCTATTTCCTTTCAGCTTTTTTTGCCTCAAACCCACTCAAAGTGAATATTTCATATAAACTCAATTTTCCCTTTATAAACCATAAGTAACTCTTATATGAAATGTCAATTAAATGTAGGAATTTCTGATATTTTGAATCATGAAGCAAAAACAGAGAGTTGAAAGCTTCACAGTGTGCATTTCATGTCTAATTGTCTAATTGAGCTATTTAACTCATTACTGATGCTGGTAATCAAGTTCTTTCATGTAGGAATTTCCAACTGAAATAAGCTCTGTTTTTAACATTAATTCTGCAGGACAAAAGTTCAGGTGGTGGTGTGTTTGTTCATTTGCCTTCACTTTAGATCAGTCTTCTTGATTTCTTGAGGAGTCAATGATGAGAGAGCACCCCATGATATTCTAGAATAGGAAGATTGTGTTTAGACATGAACCCCACTGGAGGAGTCTGGGACCATGGACTGTCAGAATCCTTTCCAGCTGGCACCAGGGCTGAGTTCAGAGTCTTCCTGACTAAATAACTCAAAGAATAGCTGAGGCTGGAGGTGACCTGTGGAGCCACCTAGTCCAAGCCCCCTGCTCAAGCAGGAACCACTCTGAGCTTCTTGCCAAGACCATGTCCAGAAGCATCCTAATCTCTCTGGACACTCTGTAAAAATGTGCTTTCTGTTTGCCTCCTTTACCCTCCAGGGCTTCGAGCCTTTAAATCATCAAAATATTTGCATATTCAAAGAGGCCTTGAAACTGCTGGGAATTATCTCTAACCAAAGGACAATGTCAACAAAAAAATCAAAAATCCAGACTAGACAAGCAAATGATAAATGGGTACAAAATGTTCTCTCTATCTTCTTTCTCCCTGCACTAAGAGCAAACATGCAAATTTAAAAGCCTCCTGGCTCAGGTAATACTCCTGTTTCAGGTTTTTCTATTTTGAAGTACTCACAAATTCATAAAGGATATTACACAGAAGTCATGAAAGGTAGGGAACATTTCACTACTTAATGGTAATAAGACAGGAATGTAAACTTGTTTTCATTGACAAGAAAACTGATAAATTCAGTATTTTCTCCTCTGTGGTACATCCACCAATGTTCCTGCATTTTTTCAAACAATCGTACCAGTAGACTACACAGGAAAATCACTGATGAGGATTTTGTCATCTCAAAGCAGTGGGAATTTTTTATGCTGATAGCATCTCAGCACCCTCAGGAGACAAAGGATTGGCTCACATAATCCTGAACCAAATATGCTACTGAAATATCTATCTTATGACTCAAATGGGAGCACAGTGGCATATTTTGACTATTTTTAATTTACAGGAGGGGATAATTTCTTCACACTAAATATAGGAAAGAGAAAAAAAAAATTCAATGATAGTATTGCAAAACCAATTCCTTGTCCTCTTCCTTCAGAATGTTCAAACTGGATGAAGTACAATCTACAAAGATTAGGCATGGGAGATTTCTAAACAGAAAGTTTCCAAAATGGAGAAGAATATGAAGCTGGAAGTTCAGTCAGATACTCCACACAAAACATGCATATCTGACACAATGAAAGTAAAGCCCAAGAAAAACACTTATGTTTTATTCCTCCCACCAATGGGTTTGGGATTGTAGCAGGAAATCACTATTTACTCAGACTCCTGCAGCATGCAACCTCTATTTTTTTTCTGTTTTGATACATGTCTACCTCCAAGTAAAGCTCAACATGCCAGCTGTATCACTGAGGATGGAGGATTTGTTCCACAACTACTTCAGCTGATTTCCCCAGATGGGGAAGAAGAAAGCTGGGGAAGCCCTTGGCCCTGCTGTTTCGTGCTTTTCAATGTGCTTGACTCTGATCCTGAGTGAGGATAATGCTCACGAACCTCGTGTGTGCCTGCACTTCCTATAATTTCTGCTATGACTCAGCACTGCTCAGAGCCAAAAATAATCAGCTCCTGCACAGTATTAAACCACCCAAAACACCACGAGGTGCAGTGCTGCACGTCAGAATATTGCTAAAACTGCCATTCAGGGAAGGCCCTTAGGCAAGTCTGGCTTGCAGAGGTTCTTTGTGTTTCAATGTGCTAGTATGATGAAATTCAGCACATAAAAATACTCTGTGGTTTGTTTGGGAGATGGGTTGTTTTTTTAAAACAAAAACAACCAGCAGTACCATGTTGGAAAAAAAATTCCTCAGGGACTCTTCTGGATGGTTTGCTATTTATGCCACATGAGTCTAGATTTTATCTTTCTGTGTATTCCTTCCCGCAGTCCAAAATTGTGCAGATTTTTTCACTGAAACTACAAATTTCAGTTAGGAAAAAAAAAGCTAGAGACTTTGAATTACCCACCTGTCTTAGTTTGGAAGACAGGTGTGTCTGCTAGGAAAAGCTGGAGCCTCTCTTAGAATGGATAATGCAAACCTCCTCTCCAAATTGCTATAATTTTTGAAATTAAAGGGGCTCTCAGGCGAAGATATTGGGATAGGAATAACAGTTCTTTACTAGTGAGTCTAACAAGATAAACAAAATAATAACTGCAGCATTAACAACAAACAGAGCTAGGGAAGCAGTCACAGTTTTCTCCGATGCTGGCACCTTTCTGGAGCGAGCAGGAATACCGAGGCACGAGGTGTATCCGAAGCTCGGTGGCTGTAGCTGGAGCTGTAGGAAACATCCTGGCTGGGCAGGAGAAACAGCGTGGAGAAACCCAGAGCAAAACTGAAGCAGCAGCAGGTGCAGGGCAATGGGGCAGCAGCTCCTGGCAGGGCAGGGAGAGATCAGGTTCCAAATTCTCGGGGGACACATGAAAGTAAATCTGAGCTCAGCTCCAGGTGAGGTCCGATGAGATCTCCCTGCAGTCAGAAACTGAATCCTGACTGTTCCCTCCGAGAGTCAAAAAACTCACTGAGAGAGAGAGATGTGTGGTCAGTGCCACCCTCTCCCTGACTTAGCTACTCCCTTTGTCTTTTCCAAGTACTTGTGAGTACCCAGAAACACTCAGCAATCAGCTTCCTAACAAATTCTGGGAAAAAATTCTACAAGAAAGCAACCCAACCCCCAACACCACCATACTTAAAAAAGATCTTCTGACTGTTGTACTAAAAATATTGATATATATTTCAGATGATTAATAATACTCCTTTCAAAATAACCCTGTGTTCTCAAAGGAAGTAGGGCAAGTAGAAATGATTGAAGATAAATGGTCAGTTGTCCTCAAAACAATCTACTCTGCCCACTGCAGTTGAGTCATGATGCCTGAACCAAGGGAAGTCTTGGATTTATTACAATGATTCAATGCAGAGATCGCATCATTGCCTAAGCCAGTAATGCAACTCTCAAGCTACCACTTGAGCTACATTTGGTCAAAGACTTCTCCCCAGTCTCCAAAAAAAACACAATCACATTTTGGGCACAAAGTTACATTAAGTTTGACAATCAGAATCCATTCTAAGTATTACCTTTGCAGTTTGGAAAGCCATTCAGTCTCCCATTTATAGTATCTATAAATGCTTTCTTGATTATGGATTTCAGCACAGGCTGAAGCCTTTCTGCCTCCCCTTGGGTTTGAAAACACAATTAAAACACATGCTTAATTCCATTTTGAGCAGCACTTCTGCTCTGACTCCAGGCTGTTAGTCAGTCCTATTTCAGATATGAAACGTTGCTGAAATATCTGAGGGAATTCTGAGTCAAAACTCTATGACTGTGTGGGGTCTATTCTTACTGATAAGGAAATTGTAAAAGTATTGTTCATGCTTCTCCCTGTAACAGCATAATCTTTTTTGACACATAAAATACTCTGCTTCTATCACACAGAGAACTCCAAAAGCAGCTCCTAGCTAAAAATCTCAGCTATTTGCAGACCAGCTTTATTTTCATCATATCCAAAAACTATAGAGAACTATGAGCAAGAGACATACGGTGAGTTCTATATAGAGCAAGCAACTGCCTGCCAACAGAGTTGTTATGATTAATTGCCAGTTCAACAGAAGGTAGGAAATTCTGAAGCACAGAAGAAGGCAAAATAGTGGACTGGGAAAATTTAAGAGGGTCAAGCAATTTAACTGGCTTGAAATTATTTGGTAACCAATTAATGCATGAAAGAGCATGATAAAGGTGGGTTAATTCACAATGCTTGGTGGATAATTACAAGTAAATGATGTGCATCCCAGACTAAGATTCCTTAATTTTCTTCTTTATGTTGGTGTAGAGGTGAATAAACAGACTAGGTAAATGAAACAAATCTAATAGTAACAAGAATTACCTATACTTATAAAAGTAGATACAAGAGACTTAACATAAAGCTAAAAACAACTTTAAGAAATCAGCTGCTCTTCTGTTGCTTCAGTTCACACACACACACACACTCATATTAAAAACACATCTAGCCTACAAACTCAAAATTACCATTTTAATACATCCCACCCTTATTCATATGTGCTGTGATATAGTTTGTCACAGTATTTTACATTAGTTCTTTGCTTCTATTCCGTACACAAGGTCTATGAGAGCTTTTGAATAAACACTTAAGTCTGTTCATCATTCTCAAAGTAGCCCTGAAAATTTCAAATCATGGAAACATTTAGGCTGGAAGGGACATTAAGTCACCTAGTCCAAACTCCTGCTCAAAGGAGGTCAAATTATATTAGGTTACTCAGGGTCATGCCCAGAGAAGTCTTGAACATCACCAGTGATGGTGATTCCACATTCTCCTACGGTAACAGGAGTTGTAGACAACCAGTAAGGTCTCCCTGAAACATTTTCTTTTTAAGGCTGAGCAAGTCCAGCTCATTCAGCTTTTCCTCATTCTTTATATTTCAGGCTCCTGAGCATCCTGTTGGCCTCCTGGACTTCCTTCTGCATGTCAACAATATCCTTCTTGTGCAGGGAAAGCCAATATCAGACACAGGATTGCACCTGAAACCTCACAAATGCCAAATATGGGGGGTGGATGTCTTTCCTCAACCTGGCTAAGGACTGAAGTAGTAAGCTGTCCTCAAAACAACCTTCACTGGCAACTGCATTTGCAATTTACACATGGAAACAAAAAACAAAAAAGAAAATCTACATTTCTTACTAGTGTATTGATGGATGTCTCTGCTGCAAGGCCATGCTGTTCACCCATGACTCGTTGCCTACCAGGAGCTCCAGATCCATTTCTGCAGAGCTGGATCCTTCCCTTAGGCAGGTGAACCCCCATCTGTGCTGGCACTCAGGATTATTCCATCCTAGATTCAGGATTCCATGGTGATTTTTATTAAAATTCACAGACTCCTGTGTGAAAAGCTTGTTGGAGACTGTGGCAAAGGTCTTGCTTCAGCACAGAACAGCCACTGCCCTCCCCTTCCCTACAACCTCAACCCTGTCAGCAAAGGAAGAAAAAGTTTGGTAAGGCATTATCTGCTTAATTTGCCCTGGTTCACCTAAACCCACGTTGGCCATTCCTCACAACAATCTTGCCTTTCATGTGTTTAAAACATGTCTCCAACCTTTCCAGGGACCGACACTAGACACCATAAAAAATCCAATTATCCTGTCTTTTAACTGTGATGTCCACATAGTTCAGAATTTAATTTAGGATTACCGAATTTAGGAATTGTGGATGAAACCCAACTACCTCTTCAATTCACTGAAGGGCTTCTTCCTCCTTCAAAAATAATATTAGTAATTCTAAAGAACTACAACAAGGCAAATCAGCTGAGGTAGAGCATGAAATTACATTCCTCAAATATCATAAAGACCGGGTTAATGTTGTACCACTGGTCATTCTTGACTTTTGGTCAAGAGTGGATTCACTTGCCGATTTCTTGGTCAGTGGGTTAAACCTGGTCACGATGATTTTAATCATTACTTCCCTGTGAAAGGTTGCTATTACTCCAAGGTGACAGGAGCGGAAAGAATAAATAGCTTATTGCTAATTTGTGTCAGTTATATATGAACTCAGAGCTTTCCTTCGGTCTCACCCATGTGAACTTAAATTGCTTTCAGCAGGCATGCCTAAATTTGCTATTTAACATGGCAATTACTCTTTTGTCTGCCTTTCTCAAAACTGTGCCTTCTTTGCAACTGGTTTCTTTTTTCCCTCCCCTCCTTCTCTGCTGTGTGACACCAGAGATGTGTCTATTTTACAGACAGGAAGGTAGGTCTTTGCCAGGAATTCACAGTCCTCTCCTCCGGTCAGTATTTATCTTCCATTTCAAACTCCTCTAATAAACTTTTCTACATTTGGCTTGCTTGTACATATATAGAGTAAAAAAAAAAAAAAAAAAGCAAAAAAAAAAAGCTCAATTTACATACAACTATGTAAATTAGACATTTTGCAAACTGATTCTTCCAAGGTGAATAAAAATGTTATTATTAGCTTGTCTAACAAATGTCATGGGGACCACAGCTGCATTTCATGCCAAGTGCTGGCCCTGAACACCTTTCAAGGTGATAATACTGACAGTAAAAACAGCACTTCATCACAGGAAGATTTTACCAGGTTAAGTGGAGGATTTTTGACCACTTAGGAAATTTAAATCAGTGTGCACTTTTGTCCAAACCCTAGACAGCTGAGATAAAGTGACCAGTGTGTCTGCAATTTGCAGAAGTCCAGACATGTTACTCACAGTCATCTTCCTGAGTTGGAAATGGCAATCTCCAGGAAACCTAGGTTATGTAAAGCAGGAAAAGAACAATTCTTACCATGATTATAGGTATGCTAGATTTATCAGTGATGAGAAGAGTTGTATTTTTTTTCTTGTTTTATTAGAAGGATAATAAGTAGCAGTTGAAAAATTTTCCTAAAATAATTAATATTCTGGAAT
This sequence comes from Thryothorus ludovicianus, assembly GCA_013397245.1. Taxonomy (NCBI): domain Eukaryota; kingdom Metazoa; phylum Chordata; class Aves; order Passeriformes; family Certhiidae; genus Thryothorus; species Thryothorus ludovicianus. Next base: position 83,241 of record VZTB01012668.1, read on the forward strand.
AAAAGTGATTTTTTTTCTTTCTTTTTTTTTTCTTTCCCTAGGTAAAGAAATCATTAGCCAGTACAGAACAATGGATATTATTTTCTTAGTAAATGTGTAGCAGTGCAAATTCTTTGAACTCCAGACCTCTCACAACAGAGAGCTAAAACAGAGTCCCACAGTGCTCTATTTTAATCTATTCTGGATCAATATAAGTGAACACTGAATATTTCTATCCATTTCATTTGATTTAGGAAGGAAAGAAGGACCTAGATACTCTGCCTTGTAAGTCAGATAAGTCTAAATTCAAGACTATTTTTAAATCTGGCAAATTTTAGCAAATATTGTCCATTTCTAATTGTGAATGGGCTTAGGTCCAGAAGCACAAGCATGGGACATGACAATCAACTTTTGTACTCAACTTATTAATCTGAAACTATGGAACACTGCAATTTTTAATCAGAAGCCTGAGAACATATCATCAGACCATTTTTTTTCCATTTCTTTTTAAAGAACACTTTGAAAAGCACAGTTAATTTCTGTTTCATATGTTAATATCATATTAAATTGCTTTATTGCTTTGTGATGTACAGAAACTTTGACGTTAGCCTCTTTATTTTATTTCAAGAATTCTTTTTTCTTGAAAACTTGAAAAAAGAATCTTCCTCTTAAATAAGTTGATTGCAAGTAGTTTCAGTAATTGAATCCCTAGATATTTGTCTTTGTGCTAGGAGGCTTCGTTTAACTTTTAATGGATTTTTAATGCTGAAACAGTTTCATTTTAAACTGTTGTCATAAAACATTTTAGAATTTTCTGGGTTTGCTGCGGGATTTTCCCCCAAAAACTTTTTTTTTTTTTTTTTTTTTTTATTAAGGTGGAAGTTCAAGATTACATTATTTCAAGAAATACTATAAAAACATTCTGAGAGATGAGAATGATTTCTGTAAGACAGAGCTGCTAAGGCTACCATGCTGTCAATCTGTTGCAGAGAATTTGCCAGAAATACTTGGTTTACTTTTAAATAATACAGCAGATAACTGGAATGCAGCCTTCTCTGCTGGGAATTGAGGTCAAGAGAGCAAGCAGTCTGCAGAGGGGAGGAAGAGTGCAGGAATGGCAGCATGCTCCCACAAGCCTGACCCACTGAGGCCAAGGACAGGCGGGCTCCCCAAAGCAGCACTTGGGAAACAAGAGATGCTGGTGAGGGCCCCTGCACAGGACTGTGCTGCACTGTCTGGGGGGGGGAAGAGGGTTGAAGACCTTGATGTTCATCAAGATGAGGGCTTTATAAATTCATATACCCAAGAACTACTACCTGAATGTATTTTCTGGGTGCAGAGAGGAGGAATGCAGTTGGTGGTCCCAAGCCATCAGGTGGATTCAGTTGAGCACCTGTCAGCTTTGCAAAGCAACTTGGACAGGTGAGCATATTCTGACAATATTTCAAGGACAGGACAAGCCTTCCATGACTGCCTCTTCTGTTAGCCATTCACACAGATCGTGTTTTTAACATACAGTGAAAACATTTGGAAGTGTTCTCAAGATATAGGCCAAGTGACTGCTTCATAACAGCACAGATAGAGCAGATCTGGGTAGGGAAATATCCAAACCACCTCAGATATCACAAACATGAAATTTTGTTTCTCACAAAACAATCACAGAAAAGTCACACTTGTTTTAATACGAAGACAGTGGGTGGTTTGGCTACTTACTTATATAATCTGATCCTTAAAAATATTTCCTATTTTCATCATTCTTGCAGTGAATTTGTTCTCTTTGTACATCTTTCAAACTCTATACATCAATGAACAAAAATCAGAGTACGATAATCTTTGAGGAAGTGCTGGTAACTCACTCTAATTTAACATTCAAAAATCAGGACTTGCACACATATTGACAGAGATTTTTTTCTGGTTGTGGATTTCTTTTTCCCAAGTAAAGAATTTCTAAAAGGATCTCAGCTCTTCCTAAGCAAGTTTCCAACAAAAGCAATCCAAGTTAAGACATTTTACATCACAGACAATGTGCTCTCCAGTTCCTGTATTCTGTTCATCCTTTGTCTTGCTTCTGAGTCATAGGAAAATTGTTTAACAGGAAGAAAACCTGCTTTAGCTCTTTCTTGTATCACTCAGCTAATCCTGTGATCATCCTTAGGAAGGTCTTCCTCTGAAGTCAGAGAGCAGGTACAATGATATCAGAATTCTGGATTTGGCTTCATTGTGCACATTCAAAGAGTGTCTGGAAGATGAATAAGCCAGACTGATCCTTACAATGATGCATAGCCATTCCCAGACATTTTAGCATATTACATTATTCCAAAATCTTTTGAAAATACCAGTTTTGGGACACTCATAAAGTTTTTAACAAAGAACCCTCTAAATGCATTTTAAAACATTTTAGGCCTTATATCACTAAAAAGAACACATGAAAAATTAAGTCAATGTGACTTGGCCATTAGGGCATACATTTATTTCTGACATTTACTGGTTTTCCCATGAAATTCATAAATATTACAGAAACTAGCTGGTTGAGCAAACATTACATAGCCTAGCTTCTTCTATAATTTAGGGGGTTTAAGATAGGATTTGAAAAAAAAAAAACTTTTTAAACATTTCATATTTATTACTTTGCAGTCTTCAAATAGAAAACCATGGACCCCATCATGTTGTGCTCCATCCAGGGAGCAATCCCTCAAAAAACAATTCCTATTGCATCTAATCAATTTTATAATTTACAGATTGATGTCAAATATCTTTATTACTTTGGCCAAATTGTCTCCTTCATCTTATTCTGGCATGCATCATTTAGTAATTCAAGGCCATCACAGACATTTTTGCCTCCTGCAACAATGAATTACGCAGCTTATTTTTACTTGTCAAATATATTTCCTGATACTTCTAAAATGTGCTTCTTCTTTTTCTTTCCCCCCATTCACACTGCTAAATACTACAGTTAAAGGTCTTCTAAGCCTTATTTTCCCTGCTACTGTTTCAGCTAGTCCCACTGTTTTAAAATCCATGACACTTAAAAAAGCGTGTCAGATGCAACAATAGCATTGAAGAGTATAAAGTTATATGTTTGATTTTCCTCCACTCCTTTGAAAATATATTACATGTATTGTTCTCTTCTGCTGGAGATTGGGCAGAAATTGATACTGTTATTTAAGCTTGCTCCCATTGAGATGTTCTGCTTACTGGGCATAGTGCTTGTGCTCAGTGATTGATGGATGGGATTATGTGGGCTAATATGTGTTTATTTACTTCAAGTTAAATTTTCCTGTCTGTTACTTCTGCTTCCTTGTGAATTGCTTCTTAGTCCTCCATAATTTCTAACATCTCTGATGGACTCTTCTCCACTCATATTACTGTTTTTTTCTTCTTTCTTTACATCAAATGTCTGAGTTTGATTTGTTTTTTATTAGAAGTTATTTTTTATTTAATGCTGATTAAACTAATTAATCACTTTCCCTGTTACTGAGACAGAGCCATGTGGCTTTTGTGATGAGCAGTCCTTCCTCACCAATCTAAATCTTCTGGAAGTTGAGAAGGGTATGGATACAGGCTTAACTATTCCTTTTTCAGAAGGGTTTTGGCCTTCACCAAATGTTCTTAAGAAAATAATGACAGTATAAGGAGAAGGACATTTGCATGGGTGTATAATTGGGTAAAAGATAAGAAAAAGAAAGTAAATGGTCAGAAGTTTGTTTATCACCTTTATAAGCAACTTAGGAATAGCTATCAGTGAGAGGTGAGGTATCACTATTTACAAATAATAAATTATTCAATATGGAGCAGCTGCCAGGAATTGCAGGAGGTGCTAAAGAACAGTTTAAATGTACCTTGCACCCAGATACTGCATATGCAACTTTATTTGCATCGTCTTAAACAGACAGAACTGACAAAATTTCATAGAATGGAGATCATGGGTGTCTCTCCCATATAAAAATTAATAAAAATTAATGTGCAGACCAGGACTCTTCAGCCTTGCAAAAATCAAATATGTGAAAGAGGCATGTAAGCCCATAAATATCCCCAAAATCCTTTTGTTTCTTTTCTTTCACAATGGATTAACTACAGTTCATTAACTGAAACTCCCAAGAAGCAAGTTCACCCTGTAAAAAGTAGGTGAATCCATGTTGAATGTGTAGTTAAGTTGTTGGAAACTCTTGCTACAGGATGATAAGAATGCTAACCATTTACATGATCTCAAGGGAATGATGTATAAAAATCATGGACAAGAATTCCAGTTGGGCTGCTAAAAACAAAGCTTTATCTTTATCTCTGGAGAGGTCCCCAAGCTGAAATTCTTGCCAAGAGTGTAAAGCAGGAGGTGTCTCTAGAGACTTACAATCCCCAGACACCTCCTGTTGGCCACCACCGGCAGCAAGACAAAGGATGAGATTATATACTGATCAGCAAAGCCACAAAAAGACCCAGCAGCTGTATAGTGAAGCTAAGAAAATTCAGACTGACATAGATTTTAAGTCCATGAGGCCATTTATGCATGGAAGCCCTTAATACCACTACAGCACACTCCTGCTCATTGGCAGCTCTCAAAGAAATGTGGATTTTCTCAAATCCCAGTCTTGTGTGCAGATACCACAGGGAAAACCCACAGAAAGGTTATAGGTTGGAGGTGGATCTGCATTCTAACTGGGGGTCTGGGGACAACTTCAGTCTGAAGAGCCTCTGAAGAGTCTGAGCACCTGTCCTAATGTGGCTGGTGAAAGAGAGCTTAAAGAATTGCCCAGACAGCCCCATGAACAGCATTCAGAGAGGCCCTTCCAGTGGGAGTCAGGTCTGTGGTTTTGGGGTATTAGGGTAACTATTTACGATAATAAGTGTAACATCACAGGCTTGTGTATTAAAAAAACTAGCATTTGCAGATGCTACTCAATTTGAAAGTGGCATTTATTAGACTCCTTTCCACAATGAAGATCAATATGTGGGGTTACAAGCTCACCTTTGAGGGTCTTAGTCCCAGGAAAATCAAGATGACTGTGTGTAGAACAGCTGTTTCATATTAATACAAAGAGTATAAATGGGCTGTGAGTGTGCTTTATTTTTCACTTCTAGATATAAGCAGGTTCAGACTCTGAAGAGTTCAAAGCATAAAATTTTCAGAAAAGCTTGAGAATTAAGGATTGTGCTTTTGGAAACTCATAGCAATCAACAAAAATTTTATATCATCCAGAAAGGTCACATATTTCTAACTTTGCAGAAACAATATTGCTGAGAGACAACTTCTACGTATACTTTAATCTTTAATCATGAAGATGCTTTAATCTCTTAAATGTCATACATTTTCTTCTAAAAATAGTAAACAAAACAAAATTACAGAGAAAGAACATAATTTATTTCAAGGATTTGCTAAAATAAATTCATTGTAAAGGTTTGCACTTGAAAATCTGTGTTATACATTGGAATCTTGATAATGTTAAGTTCTTAATGAGTTTAATAAGTTTTGCATCTCAGTATAAAGACAGAATTCATTTATATTAATCCTAGTAAAGTACAGATCACCATGAGACTATTATCTAATTCCTTTTTCACAGTGTACTGCACTGGCAAAATTGTGATCTCAGTGAACAAATAGAATCTGTTTTGAAATATGGCCTTGATTTTGTGAGCAGCTCCCCAGCACTGTAATCTCACAAATCAAATCCAGTCTATATTTGTCTCCCTGTATGTAACAAGAGGATAATAATTTACTTCACAAGAGGGGTGTAAGGGTGGGACTAATCCAGCCAGCTCCTCTCTCTGTAACTTACTCTATAGGCAGAGGAGTTCAATACCTGGAGGAGTGCCTGGTAGAGCCCAGTGTTAGCAAGAGGGTTTGGAGATGAAACACAAAGTACTATTTTTAAAGGTTATATTATTCAGTCTTCAACTGTGAAATCCCTGCTGCTATGTAAAGAAAACATTAATTTTCCTTTAAAAGAACAGTGTGTGGGTTAAACCTTTCTGGTGGCAGGGCTATGCACACAGCATGTGGGCTCTGAGCACAGATATACAGTCTAGCCTAGAACTCAGTTTCATACACAGTGATAATATTCTTAGTTCTTTGGTTGAGCCAAACACTATGAACTTTGGGCCTGACACCTACAAATGTACATTGACATCTGACTCTTGTAGCAAGCAGTGGTCATTAAGCACGTAAATACCTCATGGGACCTGGACCTTATGTCTTGTGGCTGTTACTCAGCTGGGATGTATATTTAGATGATCAAAGCCTCCTTCCACAGAAATTATTCAACTCCTGTCTAACTCTGGAAGTGCTTCAAGTTCTTGATGAGTTTGATTTTTGACCATGGAGCTCCAAGGAGACATACAAGTATGTGCAGAAATTTCTCCTCCTTAATGTTACTCAGAATTTTCCCACACACAAATTCCAGCCAAGTCCATGAATAGTGCCCTGCTTTTATTCCCTGTACTAATCTTGCAAGCAGCATCAAATGAACCAGCTCACACTGCCTTAAACCTAGGCTTCAAAACAAAGCCAATGGAAGATGGTTTTGTCCTCCATCCCATTGATTTAAGTATCAGCTCCACTTTTAAAGCTTTTGTCCAAAGAGATGACAGTCCATGTGGTCAGTCCACCTCCTTGAATTTCAGTAATCAGTCAGAATATTTGTGCAACAAGGAACACATATCCCAAATATTTCCATCGAAGTTATACTCATAGAATACACAGATATTTGAGGCAGACTTTGCATGGCTCTGTTATTGTTTTTCTCTTACTGACATGAGATACAGTGACACATGAATCAGAGGAGAGTCCACATATATACATTGTGACTAAGGAAGAAGAAACCCAACTGTAATGCTAATTTCGTCTGGTATCAAGTTGATTAATTTCCTTTCAGTTACAATGATATCACTAACATCAGTGAAATGGAAAAAATTAGCAACATAGAGCACATTTACATCTCACAAATACAGTCATCCAAGAAGTTTGATCATGAATACACAGCAGGGAAAAATTGTGTTTTGGTCCACTATGGTTACATGGCTAGATCTAGTCCATCCAAAATACTTTGGCAGGTAATCCTGTCTCTGGCTAGCACATTGCTCTTTCAACAGTTTTTACAAATAAGACTTTTTTAAAGATAAACATCAAAAAGCAAAATACAATCAAATTCTTAGTAGCTTAATTTTCCCCTTCCAGTGTTTTGTTCTGTACATCCAAGTTGCACTTGAACCAGAAGGGACCTGCCACTTTTAATGTCAGAAACATTTGAAAAATTGAAGAGACAGAGCTATATTAATTCTCCTCTCTGTGGCTGTCTCTCTCCCGTTTAGGTGCAAAAGGACTGCTGGTGCTAAGCACCAAAACTCCTGTCTATTACATTAATAATCATGTTATCTCTTCCTCTCTGGTCAATACAGGGTTTCTCTATCTCAGACTTTGATTTGTGTGCTATAATTTCCCCATAGGTGTCACTCATCCAATGTCACTCATCTGACAGCATGAATCCAAATTACATTTCACTTCCTTTTGAGTGCAAAAAAAAAAAAATCCCTAGTCACATATAAAATATTCATGTCACAATCTCTGCAAAAGTAACTGTGTCCTTAAAGTTCAGACATCACCTCACCCCTGGGGGTTGTATGTACCAGTTTAGATGGCATACACTGTTTTCAGACACTGCTGCAGGTCAAACACAACTGCTGGTTTGATTTTCGAGTACTGTCACTGTCTACCATGTGAATAAAGAATGCAAATTGTCTGAGAAGCTGGTATTGCTGATCTCATTACATAAAAAGAGAGGTTTTGTTTTTTTAATTAAGGAAATTATAGAAAAATTAAATGTCTACAAAGCTTTCTTGAGAGCTGTCAGGCAATCACTGCACTCATGAGGAATCTGGTGCAGAGTCTTCCTTCTGTGAAAATCACTCTTTTCTGTGAAAATTACTCCTTTCTGTGAAAATCACTCCTTTCAAATCTGTCTTACCTATGAAGCTCAGCATGGAAATACAGATAGCTGCCTGGAACGGCTACAGCAGTCACAAGAAACATGATCCAGCTCCACCAAATCCAGAAGTGACAGTCTCCAGACCTCACTGGGATTTCGAATAGGTTTGTGGCAGACCAGGTATGATGGTTTAGACTGCAGCTGAGTCTCTGGGAGGATTTATGTGGGAAGCTGAGCTCCAGTGGTCTTCTCCATCTAAATTTTCAGCTTCACTTTTAGGAACTTTTAGCTTGATCTAAGCACATGGCAGGGTCACCTGTGAGAGCCAGCAGAGGACAGCATATGCCCTACTCAGTGCTGCCATGACAGGATATTTTCAGTTTGTCAGCTTGTCATCAGCACAACAGCTCCAAATCTCCTTCCCTCAAGGCTTCCATCGCTGCCCAAATGTGAAAATGTTGGCCCTGCTTACACTTGTGAAATCTCTCCTGTGTTGCTTTAGAATCACAGAATCCTTGAGGTTGGATAAGACCTCTGAGATCATTGAGTCTAACCATCAACCCAACACTGCCATGTCCACGACTAAGCCATGGCCCTAAGCATCACATCTCTATATTTCTGAACATTTCCAGGGATGGTAATTTTCCCCACTACTGCTTTAGTACAATTTGAGACATTTTGCTACCCATACTTTGACCATTGTCTCTGTGTTTCCACATCTGCCAGAGTTTGGCAGTGTTTGTTTGAACTCTTGCTGGTTAAAGTTTAAATTCTGTCCATGTGGACATTCACTCCTCTGATGCAAATAATCCTGTGTGGTCTGACCCACTGTTCTGGGTCAAGCCCATAAATGCTGCAGTTCGTTGAGTTATGCTTCTTTAAGTAACATCCACAGATATAAAGACCATGGTACAGCTCTGTTGAAAATGTTAAATCAAGTATTAAACAGTGTTGACACAATTAGAGCCCATTGGGGTTTTATTCTTTATCCAACCCCTATGAATAAAAGATACCTTTAATTGATGTCTCTGGTTTCTAACCATTCCTTATCCATCTTAATAATGTATTACCTCACCCATATTTAGCGAACTTTAACAATAGTCTATCAAGGGAAACTTTGTCAAATAGCTCTCTACAAACCCAGATATATTAGATCTATTAATTTAGTTTAATAGCTACTTCAAGTTGTAAAAGCAACCACTTCCTTTTTCTGTAATGGTGAGAGAAAAAATACTTCAAGCCATTACATTCAGCTTCATACTGTTTAGATTATTGTGACAAATGACATTTTTCTAATAAAAGCTGTCAATTTGCTCTTGCAGGAAAAATGTGCTTTGGTGGTTGATGTTCTTCCTTTCCCTCCTACAATGCACATTCCCATTGAAGTTTCAAGTCCATCATCTTAAACAGCTCCTTAACACCAAAAAGAAAAAATGGCAAAGAAAAATACCATCTCCACCACCTTCTCTGTGCCAGAGATCTCAATGTGAAGGAGCTCATGGATTACTTACCTCTCTTATTTTTTACTCTACATACAGCCCCAGACATGAAAATCTCAAGTTGCATTACAAAAAGAAGTACATTCCAAACCCCTGCAGCTGCTTAACAAAAGTTTACTGTGTTATCCATACATTTTCAGCATTCAGAAGACAATTAATTTAGTTCTAAATTCACTATATTTCTCAATATAGTGTACAGATTAATAAAATTAATAGAAAGGCCTTTACAGAAGAATCTATTTTCAGTTCATTGATTCAGCAGAAACCTGCAGATGAACCCTGTCATGGTGTCTGGCATCTGTAATTTCCATAACATTTGGTAAACTCTGCATAGAATATTAAGAAGTGTCACTCTAATTTCTGATAAATGAAAGCAGCTGATGTTTGAAAACCTTCTGTGGAAATGCCTGGCTGGCTGTTCACATCCAGGCTGAGAATCAGCCATCAAGCTTGTGGCATTTTAGTGACACTTATGTTTGAGAGTTGACTGTTATATGAAAACAAAGGTTAGATTTTTAATGTGCTTCCAATGTTTTGGCTAGGACTTCTCTTTATATCTCATAAATTCATACCATCAGATTAGGCTATGAAAAATCAACCAAGTTTGAGACCAAATTAATTTTTAATGTAGTAAATTCACCTGAAGTCAGTGGGACAAAATGAGATATAATTTTGATTGAATAGATTTATTTATTTATTATAGTTAAGTCTTAGTTTAGAGGTTTGGGTTTTTCTGATACTTGTTTGTTTTGTTCTGATAGGGAATTATAGAGAGGTCTTTCTATTAATAAAATATAATTGTTATAATAAATGAATGTTTAACCTTTTTCTATTGTTTTTATTGACATGAACTCTCAGAAATAATTTGTAGTTTTTCAGGATAATGCTTAATTATTTAAAATTTTATTAGAATGTTTTATTAGGGGTCCAAACTCTACAGATTTCTCCCTCTGTTTCAAGGAAACACAATTTCTAGGATTTAAAGCAACATTGTTAATACCAATCTTTTCTTTTAAAAACTGAAGAAATTTCAGACTACAGCATTACTCATGTGTAATTTTTAAAGAGTTTGTATCATCATCCCTTCCTTTCCAACAGGTTAAATGATTCCTTTTATATCTCTATTGTTATCAACTTCTCAAAAGAGGCCAGGGACTTCAACCATGGCTTGTATGAACCTACTTTCTCCTACAGCCTGTAATACTTTTGATTCAGTAATCAAAAGTAAGGAGACAGGAAATCCACATGCCAAAATAAGGCAACATTGGAGAAAGGACTTTTCTTGCACTAATGCTCTATGGCTGATTAAATCTGGATTCTTTTCACACTGATTTTACTTCAGACAAACCACTTACCAAATCTCAATGCTGGTGTTTTCCCTCCTATAAAATAGTAGCATCCTTCAGTTGCCTTTCCTTTTGTCTCTCACACTCTTGTCATTTTATTAATTCTTAAGATGCATCTCAGACAGTATGACCAAAGGAAAATAAAGGTCTTGATTTTAAACAGAGCCTCTAACTGGAATGTGGAGTGCAAATGATGAATACTAATTCATGGTGGAAATCCTTGGCTTTTTTCATTGTTTTGTTTTGTTGGTTTTTTTTTTAATTTTTGAAGGGTTTAGGTCAAGTTCAAGATCATTCTTATATTACCCTGTGTAACTGTGGTGGGCTGACCATGGCTGAGTGCCAGGTGCTGACTAAAGCTGCTCTGTAAGTTACCTTCTCAACAAGACAAGGGACAAAATCCAATGAAAGGCTTGTGGGTCAAGACAAGGTCAGGGAGAGATCACCAAATATCATCATGGGAAGAACAGGCTTGACTCAGGGAAATTAATTGAATTTATTATCAATCAAATGAGAGTAGGATAATGAGCAATAAACCCATGTCTTAAACAACCCTTCCCGCCACCCTTCCCTTCTCCCAAAGCTCAACTTCATTCCTGAATTTTACCCCTCGTCCTTCTCTCTCTGGGGCCCAGGAGACAGGGAATGGGTGCTGTGGTCAATTCAGTGCATGATGTCCCTGCAGCTCCTTTCTCCTCAGGGGAGAATATAACAACTCTTCACACTCTTTTCCTGCTCCAGCATGGAGTCCCTTCCACAGAAAATCATCCTCCATGAATTTCTCCAAAGTGAGTCCTTCCCATGGGCTGCAGTCCTTCATGAACTGCTCCAGCTTGGGTCCCTTCCACAGGGTGCTTGGCTGCCTGCAGTTCCAGCTATGCCTAAAAAATATTTGGCACTGTGATCTTTAATGTTGCCCACTGAGGTGTTCTAGGAGCATTATGAGGCTGATTGTGTCCTAACTTCAAGAAAATAAAACAAATATTTTTTTTCTAAAGAAATATTCTTTTTTATATGCTGCTGTGTTCAGAAAATAGTATTTCTTAGATGTATCTTTCATTTGGTTCCTTCCGATTCAAGCTTAAAAGGCACAGTCTTCTTTCATTTAATAGGCCAAACTCAATGTATTGTAATTAAAACAAAGATAATCTTATTTTTGTGTAAAATACATCTCTGAATTTTATGTTCCCCTACAGTGTGGTTGACAAACTGAAAGTTTACCACTTGAAAGAATGAGGTGGGCTTCTTCATTTTGCATTCTTATTCTTTCATTAACTGAGGAAGGAAAATAAACAAGAAATACCTCATCCAACAAAGAGCTTATGTGTCTAAGGCATTGGAAAAAGGTGCTCTCCTTTTTTCCGCTTACAATTTCTGGTCCCTCAGGATTCAAAAGTGCACACAAGTCTCCTTTACAAATCAAAGTTCCTGCTTTGAGATTTAGCATTATAATAAAAGCAAACTATTTGTAAGAACAAATTTCTCAGGCCACAAGTGGCATGTGGCTCTGTATCACTTCCAGGAAAGGAGAGGAGGTTTTTAATAGCTACTCTTTGACACCTAAATTGAGATATTGGTGTTTAATGGATAGATTACTGATGAGATCAATTCATATTTTTCTTGGATCCTGCTCTGGAAAACTTCCTGCAGAAGATACTTTAGACACTATCTAAACAGAAGCCCTATGGTTCCCAGGTAGGTAAAATACATAACTAACTTAGGAGTTCAGTAAAATAACTTTTTCTGTAAAGTTTTCAGCCAAAGCATAAGTTGATATTGCCTGAAATTGAATCCTCAGATGAAACAAGTGCTCTCAGACATCCGTGCTGCATCAAAGTATAGACTTGCTAAAGGAAGTGTAATGGCTTGATTCCAAAATTCAAGTAGGAAATTTTCTTGTTTTTTTTTTTTTTCTTTTCAGGAAATAGGAAGCAACTTAAATGGCATACAGAGAGGAGCCACAACAGAGTGAAATTTCTGTTACATTGTGAGCCATAGCAGAAGAGTCAGTTACAAAGCATAGTGATGATTTTCTTTCAAGTCTGCTTCTAAAACAATTCCCACACACACACACTTGTTGAAAGATCAAAAAGTTTATTTTCAAAATCAAAGATTCCAGGAAATTCTCTGCCTGTTCAGCTCTTCAGGTCAGGTATTCCACTCTTCATATCTTTTAAAGGAGGCAATACATGATGCTTCAATGATAGAGTAAAGTAAAAGACTTGCCCAGAGAGATTTTTTTCCCCTATAATTCAGAGTTATTGGGCTGGGTTGTGTCTGAAGGCCCCACCTTTATGGCCTATAGAAATTACATTATCTTTTACATTATTCTGTTACAACTCATACTTTTTCTGAGACCAGAATCAAAACAAATAACAAAATAGTACGGGAGCCTGAAACTGGGTTGCCTGGATAAAATTTAAATACTAATAAATTCGAATTCTTAAATTTTACAGATTATTTCATTGACAGAAAAGCAGTGGAGAAACACAAGCTGACTGATATTAGGTTTCCAAAAGAAAATTCTGCATCTTTTTTCTTGCCATATCCACCTGCTCTGTTCTGCATCACCAATTTAAGGCAGAAAGAAGCATTCCAAGATTTCTTCTCTATTTGGAGCAATAGATTCACAAGTGATTTTAAAGTTGTATTTTTAGAAGATGCTCTTTCCCTTTAGATTGATTCTGTGTATCAAGGGTGCCACTTTAGGGAAGCTTATTATTTTACTAAATGTCAGAAACTTATCAATAGCAGCTGTGGCAGCAGGAGGAGAGTTCTTTGTCTGATCATGAAATCTGGGAATGGTTTAGACAGAACAGGAGGAGAAGTAAAGGAAAACACTCTGGTTATTTTTATTTCTATTCTTTCTCTTCTCTGCTGGAGTTAAATTCTACCTTTTTATTTCATTTTTCATTATTGTTATTTAGCAATGAATAACAAATGAAGGCAAAAAAAACCCTATTGAGATTTTTGGGGTTGATTTTCAGAGATATGAGGATAGAATCAAGTTTCTCAGAAAAAAAGAGAATTTTAGCCCTTGTGTATTGATTAAAGTCAGCAGGCAGATTTGTTGAAGTATTTGCATACAGGAAATCTCACTCCCAGAATCAGCCACATCACACAGAAATAAACACAAACACAGAAATCACTTAAGGTAGAATGAAAGCCCCTGAAAAATAGGGTACTGGGACTTGGATTTGCATCAAAATTGACCTCTTTTTAGAGGCTGTCATCCTATTTGGCTGTCATTATTTTGCATTATGATGTGACAGAAAACCCTTCTCATTTATCCATCCAGTCATCCATCAGGCCATGGGTGGAAAATTTCAAATATCCCCTCCATACATCTGTGACTCCTGTACAAATAAACTTGCAGAATGCAGTCCCACATCACCACATAAAACCCTTGGCATAAAAAAAAAAATTAAAAAGAAAAGGGTATTGAGAAAGTCATATAAAAGTAAAAATTATACAAGACAAAAAAGAGAAGCTTCAGAATTAATTACTGCAACCCAGACTGTGTGGAAAGACTCACTTATCAAGTCTAAGAGGGGTAAAATGAAAAGAGGAGAAACAGAGAAAAGCAAACAGAAGTTGTAGTAAGAGTCTGTGGTTTGGGAAGGAAAAAGCTGCTCCTTAAATCCCCTCCTGGAGCTCATTTCTGTAAATACAAGTATTTTGTACTGCTTGTTAAAGGAAAGGTTACAGCTCATCATGAACCAGAACCACTGTTAAGAAAGCAGAACACAGACATAAAAAAGGGGAAACTTTCACTTCACTCCAACAGGAGTTTAAACCTAAGGAGAACATTTCAGATGTAAGAGCACTGAACAAATACTCTGACCTTGAATGACAGGAGATGTGTGAAGAAAGATCATTTTAAGCTCCTTGACTAAGCCTAAGCCAATCAATTTGCTACCTTGCTCTTCCTGTGCTTTTTTTTTTTTTTTTT
>VZTB01012668.1:97946-164386 GCA_013397245.1 Thryothorus ludovicianus
TTTTTTGGAAGTGTGCTTCCTTATAAAAAAGTCGGGAGCAGAAAATATAGAAAAAAAATGATTCATAGTCTTGGAATCCTTTAACTGCAGCACAAGTATATTTCTAGGACAAACACAGAACTCCACTTGACATTCTTACATGTATGGGAGAAAGAGAACTTCTCTGTCTTTAGTCCATCCAACTGTAGACAACAAGGGATTCAGCACTTAAAACTGGCACAAAGAGCAATTCACACTTTTCATTCAAGTCCTTCTGTAAAGAGTGAAAAGAGAACAAACATATATGCTACTAAGAAAGGCCATACAAATATTTAATGTTCTGTTTGTACTAAGATTTTGTAGTATGAATGTAAAATTACTGCTTCTCCTTCTCTTCTCTTCTCTTCTCTTCTCTTCTCTTCTCTTCTCTTCTCTTCTCTTCTCTTCTCTTCTCTTCTCTTCTCTTCTCTTCTCTTCTCTTCTCTTCTCTTCTCTTCTCTTCTCTTCTCTTCTCTTCTCTTCTCTTCTCTTCTCTTCTTCCAGTGAGGGAATGGCGGCTAACTTGGAAACTGCTTTACAAGATAAAGGAAAGATACCATGACAGCCAAGATTCATTCTTATTCATGCTTGCACACAGATTTTAGCACCCATGCAGGAAGAAATCTTGCCCTGGGTTTCAGGTTGGTTAATAGAAAATGGTTGTTTAGTTTACAGCTCCCAGAGAGATCTCACCCCTAACTAAAGTCCTATTGTGTTCAGGGTTCTAATCCAGGATGGAGTTCCTGCTCAGCACGTTTGCTGTGACTGCACACTAAGGGATTAAGGGAAACACTGTAAATCACAGAGCACAGCTGATGCAGACTCCAGTTCTCCAGAGTCACAGTTCAGTGTCCCATCCAGCGGGCCTCTCAGACAATCCCAATGTGCAAATATTTGGGATTGTTTGATTTTTAGACCTTCTAGTCTCTCAGGATTTTTCCAAAGGCTGAGTTTGTGTTTATTAAAAGTCTAAAAGAAGGGTGTTCATGTGAGCTGAACAATGAACTGGTTGGTCATTGTACCATTGCAGGATTCATTCCTAGGTGGGGATGGGTTACCCATACAGATCCAATTATGTAAAGTCATGGTTATTAAACAGCTACTGTGTTGGATATAGAAGTGTGTGGTACTGGAATAAACCCCTTCATCATTTCCTTTTCACCACCTTCAGCAACACTTGGCTGTTACTGCAGCTTATAAATACTGAGGAAGTCATACCAGTTAGAAATAAATTTGCTCTTGTAGTTCCAGATTTTGATAAGCCACCAATTTTGTGGAAAATAATGTTGTTCTTTACACAGGCTTCATGTTAATTCTATCATTATTCCAACATGATTCCAAGCTGAAAAAAGAGTTTATCTTTCTCTGTCATGATTGTTTATACACATTTGTCTCCTGTTAAGTGCTTAATGGGATCTTTGTCTACTTGTGTCCTTCTTAACAGTCAAGTGGCACTTATTAAAGTTAGGGAACTCTGCATCCTTGTGCCACAGACATAAAACACAATTCAAGTTCCACATTCTTTACAGAGAAAATCAATCAATCTTCTAACAAAGCAAAACTTTCAGCAACTTCTTATCCAACTCAAAAACCACATTGTTTCAGCAGGCACAAGATGAATGACAGATATGACTGAGCTGATTTCATGAAAATGTCACCCAAACAAAAAACCTCAGATGGCCTGTTATTCCTGAAACCACTGAATTTACATATTCATTTGTCATTATTTTGTGGGGCTGTGTCTTTTTATATGGCTAGGATTATTATTGTACTGTTAGATATTACATCAATAGAGCCATCTAATGCACCATTACCAAAGCCTAATCTTGCAAGTGTGTTAAAATATTGGTGTTATTCCAGTGTAAATCAATTAATATTTTATTTGGTCAGTAGATTATAAATGTATTTATTTTCCACACAACCCATACTTTCTTGTTTTGTTTCTTTCCTTTAGTTTTGTTGTACTGCCCCAGTAATAGAAAGATATTCTCCCACTCAAGACCACATTGAATCATTGCACTGCTACCTTAGATTTATTTATACAGGAAAAGTTAATAAGAAACTTTGTTAAAAGTGATTGCTTTCTGCTTACATACATACAAGCCCTAGTGCTGGCAAAAGCTACAATTGGATGGTCATGGCAGAGGGCTTTAGTGATTACAATTTGTCAGTCTCACTTGACAGAATGCTTCAATAGTTAAGAGAATCCCAGACCACAAAAATTCCTCGTTAGGAGTGGCAGCCAATACCATCATTTCTGGTGTCCTCTGATAGCTTTCTTTTCTTCTTCATTTACATATGTCTCCTTCTCTTGTGGCAGACTGCAGAAATTCCTGACTGTAGCAGCGTACATGAGGGCTTCACTACCATTTCTGAAGCTGCTTTCTGATAACTTTTTAAGTGAAGTTGATACTGATATGCTGATTTCACTGAGGTATCTATAAATTGTTTATTAAATGAGTACTCACAACGAGATGCCACACGTGAATCCAGCCAGCACAAATCACTGAGACTGCATTTAACAAGAATGGCAGCACCACAAAGACAGGATGCCAAAGGAAGTTCTCACTTTCACTGCAGAGCAGAGAAATATGGTTAATATAGCAAGAAGTCGTGAAGTAAAACAGATGGAAGAAACATTCTGAGTGTTAGAGAGGAATAGAGAGCAGTAAGTAGTAAAGAGAGATGAGCTATTTTGCATGAGCAATCAGCATTTTGGTCAGACTTTGGGATCACATTTTATAAATATTAATTTTCCAATCCTATCTGCTTTATTATTAAGCCATCAATATTATCTCAGAAAGATTAGTTCTGAGAATGAGTGTTTATCTTTTGTCTGGTTAGATCGAATAAACATTAAAAAAAATATTGTTTGTTTGTTTGTTCTACATAGTTGCAGGAGGGATGGACCAGGGAGAGGGCTCTTACTCCTGTTAATTCCTGTGCAGAGGTGGTGGCAATCAGGAGGCTGGGATAATCAGAGGTTCATCACTCACTGAGCTCCATCCACAGCCTTGAAGCTGTGGCATTTTAGCAATAACAGATGACTACAACAACAGTAATTTTAGCACAATTACTATAAGGATACTGTGCACATTAACTAAAGGATAATCACCTTTTCTAATTCTCCAACAGGTGTTCAAGATTTTAGAGTTGTTTATCCAGATTATAAAATCAGTAGAGTAAGGTGTAACAGCACTGGAACTTGTGAAAATGAAAATCACAAGTATCTGTAATGGTGCTGTAGCAAAGTAGGGGAGTTTTAAATTGTTCTTATAAATCTTTTTCAAGTCCCAAGTTAGTCAAGAACACATAATATCTGCTGTTGTTTGTCATCATCATCACCTAGGAATTTTCAGATACCTGACAAAATATTTCAAAATTATTTTATCACCACAAAGCCTTGCAACTATCGCTTGCAACATTTGTGGCTACCTATCTGAATTATAGACAAGGAAATTCAATCAAATTAACAAAGGACTATAGATTCTTTGAATAATTTTTTGGAAGCAATAAACTCTTAAAAGTTCGATTTGAAATTACTTATCTCTGACCACTACAAAATCCCCCACAGATAATATCTGGCATAATAATGGTATCAAGAATTCAAGTGGAGAAATATAGGTTTGAGACCTATTTGGCTGCAAGGAGCACTTAAAGAAATGCCTTATTTAAATGGAGAAAAATTCTTATATTTAATGTTCTGGATGTGATGACACACTTATCTGTCTATTTAAGAATTAAGAATCACAGAAACTGGGTTTCTGGGACTGCTCATAAACTCTGCAGTGCTGCTGATTCAGGAACTTCAGGATTTCTTCTGTTTCCCCTCAAATACCTAAGAATGTATCCCCTGATTCAGACTGGTATGTGAACAGTAATGAGCAGACTACTTCACTTGAAATGGAGCCTGTCTAGACATTCTTACAAAAACTTTTATTATCTGTTTTATTGTTTGTCCTAAAATATGTATAGTACAAATCACCAAACACTGCAGCAGAAATAGCAAAGACAAATGGCAATCTTAGTGCTGCGTGGGCTGGCAGAGTCATCACACCAAGGACATTTCAGGTGGATCTGTGGAGTTTAGGGAGGAGAAGCATGATGAAGTGTGGGTAGGATGGGGAACTCAGCTCCTTCACTGTGTTGCTGTGCTGCTAAAGGCTCTCACCAGGCCCTCTAGAGGGATTGCTGAATGCTCCAGCGGGTGGATATCAAAATGCCAACTGCTGACTCCCAGGAGCTAGCCAGGACAGGATGCTCTCTTACCTAAAGGTTCCTTCATACCTATCCTGATGAAAGGCAAAGAACCACTGCCAGTTCAGCAGGATGAGTGCACGTCGGTGCAAAAAAGAGCCTTCATCTGCTTTTTCAGAATGCAGAGCAAATGTAAATCATGCCATCCTGTTTCCAAGTCTATTAGAAGGTAGCAGTGATGTATAGTTGAACCTAGCACCTTTCACAGTGACTAATACACAGCTTCCCTGCAGTGCACCAGGATGACTGGTGATAATGGGAATGATGAATATCCATGCAAAATATCGGAGAGTTTTGGAAAATGATTCCCTTTGACTCATTAAGTACACAGGCTTCATCGGCAAGATAATGTGTCAAAACCAATTTCAGAGGAACACAAACTATCACTTCATTTAAACAATCCAGGATAATTTTAAGATGACAAAATATACCTGAGGATTGGAAATGTAAGGCAAAAGTGAATTTTCCTCCTTTAAAACTTGGCTTACATTAGCCAAGAAAACACTAGGAAAAACACACTCCCTACAGTCACATCTTAGAATTTTGTGATGATAATAAATTCTTTCAAAATTGCTCTCCCCAATAGCTGATGTGCTACCTGCATACAGAGAGAACCATGGAGGTTTACCGGTAACATTTAACCTGTAAATGTAAGTAAAGTACCTCATTCACTGCCTAATCCAACACAAACCACAAACCTCTAATATATTCAAGTTTGAAATATATTGAAATGAGTAATTGGCATTTGCCCAACTGTCTGTGTTAAAAGGATGCTCAGCAGAAGTAGTGGAAAGCAGGCAGAAAAGCTACCAATGTCTATGTGATGCTCTTTTCTCCCTGGGAATTGTAAGAAGTTTGGACAAAAAACAAATAACCAGAATAAAAGCATAGAAGAGCCAGTGTAGCCAATATCAAATGAAATGGTGGAAGGGCTATGAAAAGGCAAGAGTGAGTGAGGAAATAAAAAAGGTTAAATACTACATTAATAATTGTGAAAAAATAACCTTTTCTCTAAAAGGAATTGATTGTATAGAGCCATTCGTCTTCTGACACTGTCAACACACACTTCTGCTTCTGTCTTAGAAAAGCTTCTTTAATATTTATGGAGGGCCACTGTCATTTTCCCTCTCTGCTTTTCTGGTTACATCCTTTATGACTGACTGCTTGTTGCTAATGTCACCATCCTCAGGGAGAGGAATCATCTCTCCCACCCCCACCAGAGCTCCAGCCTGAGGTTGATGAGTGTGAAGAGAGATGGCAGCTTGAGGGACTCTGCAGCATGAAAACATGTCCAGCACAGAAAGGCAAGGACTGCTCAGTAACCAGCTCTTTGTGGTTTTTCCTTCCAGTCTGCGAGGGAGATGTGCTATTGCTTGCATTTCCTCCTAAATGAGAAAATAAAGCAACATCTCACCTTGCTTTTATTGTTTCAAACAGAGAAAGATGACCAAAATGTGTTGTGATATCCTTGGAATTAAAAATACTGCATTTAAAGTGCATTATAAACTAAGCACATCTTAACTTGCACTATTGCAAAAGGAAGGAAAAATTACTCAAACTTCATCTGCCTTTCATTATCCATTATAAATGCATTAATAAAAATAGGTTTACCAGATAAATGCAAGGCCCAGAGATAACCACAAAATGTAATTTATCTTTACAGTTTCAAGGATATGTCTGCACAGCCCCTGAAGGGACTGCCTCTGGTCCCAGCCTGCCAGTTTAACTATGGGGAGCTTGAGAAACACAACTCCTAACAAGCAAGAAAGGAATTTCCTACAAACACAACTCTGAACAAGCATAATAGGAACTCCCTGTAAAATATCCCTGGCAGATATTAGAAAGGATCCCTCTGCAAATACACCATCAATGCCATCCTGCTTTCTAGCCACAACCAAGTATATTTACCAAGTGGCCAAAAGTAACTTGCTATTCTTGCATGAACAGCTTTATCCTGCTGTGCTCGAGGTTGCTTTAAAGACACTGAAAATACAGACCTCATGGGTATGTGCTGCACTAACAGAATTTGGACCCTGCTGCATTATGGCTCAAACTTAACATGATATATGATGTCAAAGCTAGAAAATCATTTTGTTTCCTAAAGTCAACAGGAGATGGGATTTAAACTGTCTTAGTTGGAGTCCTATAATCAGTCATCCAAAATAAATTGTATTATTTAAGACTTATTCAGAGACAGACAAGCTGAAAACCTATTTTTATGGAATAAAAAAAGGTTATAGTCTCCCATAAACATTTAAATTGCTTCTTCATGCATGTTCTGCATGGTGATTTTTTTGTTTCATTTTTAAGACTTTCTGTGGTGCTTTGTGACTATTCACAGCATTTTGGATCTGCAAACACTGCACACTGGGGTTTTCCTATTTTCTAACAACATCTATCTAAAACTACTCCACATGCACATGCTGTGATAAAGGAATCACTTTGGTACACAGGTTTGATATAACACAGGATATTCCACCAAAATTCTCCAACAGACCCTGACTGAGTAGATAATTTGATAATGCAAATATATTTTGAGATTTTTCTGTGATTTTGCTGCAAATGGGTGCAAGTATGGTTTGGCTGTGTCTCCTGTGTCCTGAGCCACATTGGCTGGTAAAAATGTTAATGCAGGTCCATGGCTTTGAGATAGGAGTGCAGGAGATCCCAGGTCCCTGCCCACATGCTCAGACATGCGAGAAGTTCCCAAACAACAGCAGTTTCTGTGGCATGAGCTCCCAGCTGCTGTGTCCTGACAGCACAGGGCCATAAGAATCTGATTTTGGTTACACAAGGTTACCAAAATCATAACAATCTGATTTTGGTTACACAAGGGCACAGAGATGCCTTGATCATTTCTCATATTCCTCTGTAAACTGTGGCATATGGACACAGCATAATACTCAGTTCTCCAGGTTAACTTGCTTCACGTGCAGAGGGAGCCCCAAGGGACATCCCATCTTAGGGAACAGCAAAGGAGCCAGAGCAGATTTATGAGCCTTTAGTCCTTCATTGGACTTTACTTAGAAACTCAGCTGCAAACCTTTCCTCTCCAAACCTACAAACACTCCCCTCCAGATCTATTATCCTAAATTAGAAGAAAATAGCATTCAATGGTATAAACTTTTCAACAAAGCCAACATAAAGTGTGCTACAATGTTTTCCAAATTTTTTACTCGAAGTCAAAAGAATTATTTTTTCAATACAAGATTTATTTTTAACCTTTTCACAACAGTCTGATTTCTTGAGTTTGAGGAAAAAGCAAGAACAGCTAATAACTACTAGATATGTCTTACTGGTCAAAGGCATTTTCAGAGAAACCAGCAAACCCAACTATTTTTATCTCATTTCATGCCCTCATGGGTTATGAAAATGAGCCAAGTCTTTTAGAAATCTGTATTGCACTTAAATTGGCTTTTGCTTCAAAATGCAAATCTTCCCTGCCAACACACACAGAATGTAAAACTTGCCAGCTGGATGACAAGGGGGAAGAAGAAGATTGCAAATGATGTTGCAAAGACAGGAGATAAAATACACAGCCTAGTAGGATATACATGTATAAATATTCCTGCCATGTATTGCACACCTGTGTAATCTGGAAATGACTGAAATAACGACAATATTACATTACAGCTGTTTATGTATTTAAACATTTCTTTCTTTTTATTTTAAAGGTTTACAAGCAATCACAAATAAATGTGTTTTTTTCATGCTATTCTACTACAGGGAACAAAAATAATCTTTAACTAAATAACTAACTGTTAAATCCTTAACAAAACTGTTTTAGTTTTGCTTTCAGGTAGTAATAGGGCTCCTAAACACATCCTGTTGCTACAAGTTTCAGTTGTCCCTCTTCCCTTTGTGAAAATGTGAGGACCCGAAACCTGCAAATATCCATATTTGTATCTCTGGACATTTTGATGCAGAGAATTGATCAGATCTAAGATATTACACAAAGACTTGCTCATCTCCCTAACGGATTGTTTTAAGATGAGTCAAATTCTACCAAATTCAGAGTTTTCTTTAATTGATTTCATGGGATAAAAGATATATGTGATTATACTTTTACCAGTTTCTAGTAAAGGAAAATTAGAAAAGAAAAGGAATTTTTTTAATGCAAAAAGTTTGCTCCTGTGTTTGAGAAGCTACTTCTATTTTTTTTCCCTAAGCAAGTTTTTAAGTTCACAAAGTTCAAGTGAATTTCTTATCTACCAAATGAATTTTGTAATCCTTATTAAATATTAATGCTCAACAAGAATCACCACTTTTCTGTGCTTATAAAAAATAGTTGTCTCTAGAATGTTTCAGACAATTGGGTTTTCTTCCTTTTGAGATTGATTTAAATAGTTTTAAATGTGCTATCACTCGAGAAATATTTCATAGGAACAAAGATGCGGAGGTCAGGAGTGTGTCAAAATGACATTTAAATGTCAAACCAGTACTAACTTTATTGAGATATGAAGTAATGTCTGCCTATTCACTGAAAAAGTGTTTAAGTCTACTTCAAGTTTTCAAAGAAAATTCTCCAGTAATGATGCCTTTGAGTGACTCTGTGGAGACATGGAACTTAAATTGAAATAGAATTAGTAGCGGGGAATAAAATTAGGAATTTTCTACTGATCTGACATGAAATCAATGTGACCACATTACATCTGTATTTGCACACAGTATGAATTAAAGCAGAGGAAAATCGAATAAGGAACCTTACTTCTGTGAACAATAGCTTAAAAATAACAGAAAAGATCAAATGCTGCGAAGTTGGAGACAGAAAAGACTCCTTTACCACAGCTAAGCCAATATTGCCTGTGTTTTGCTGTCCCTTCATAATGAAAAGTAAATGCAGAGGAAACCAGTGCTGTTGAAATGCAAGCATAAATAACATAAATAAAGACTATTAAATCTTGCAGGGAGAATATTTGGAACTGCAGTCTGATTTTATATCTGACAAATAGGAAACTGCTTTACTGTTCCCACCCCCAAGTACCAGTCTGAGGTGAAGTCCCTCCTCCTGGTTCAGGTCTTCCCAGTAAGGAAGACAAGATGGATTTCCACCAAGCATCGCCTGGGACAGGGTGACTGTGAGGGACACACAGGGACCCTGCTCCTGGGCTCCTGGGCCACAGCTGGCACCACAACCATCAGTCAACCCTGCCTCTTCTGCCTCATTTCCAAAAACAGGGGAAGAGCCTGCATCCCTGGGAGAGGTGCAGAGTTTCTCCTCCATTCCTTCAATGGCCTTGGACGAGCATGTGTTGGCACCTTGGGATGAGTTCTGTTTCCATGGCCAGGATATCCTTGGCTGCTGCAGGACCACCCAGGAGGCCACTGACCTGTTCTGGATGCCTGTTCTCAGCTACCTGTTTGCTGAGAAGAAAGAGGACCACACTCATTAGCTAATTTCTCCCATGCACGTCACAGAACAGCTGTCTGTTAATTACTTTCCCTGACTGGTAGCCAAAATGTGTTTTGAACTGTGAGTCCACAGGTGAGAAAAGTTGTATACTCCATTCCAAATCTCATGCTTTTTCTTTTTCCCTACATTGTTTGGGTTAGAATAGGGAGAGGGTGGAAAGATTCCATATAGTCCTTCCCCCAGACTGATAGTTTTCACCTCAGAAATTCATACTTTAAAGTTTTTATTATCTTATGGACAACTATCAGTGTGGTTTTTATGATGTAGTTGAGATCTCAGAAGTTGTGATCTTGCTGTGTTGTACAACACTTTAAAATTATGGGATGATCTTCATTCCTGGTGTGTAGTGAGCTGACAATATATGGGCACCTCAGCTGACAGGAGGACACTGTCCTTGTAGTCTAGTACACTTTATGCTGGCTCTGGCAAATACAGCGAGCAGACATTAAATGCTGCAGACATTCAAAATTCCTGAAGAACATTTTTCATCTAGTATTATTTCACACAAATATGCTTAGGTGACAGCTTGTTTAATATACACTGAATAATATGGGTCGTGCCATTTGCCAGCAAGTGAGAAAGCTCCACCAGCAGGCATTTTTTAGGTGCCTTGCTATTTTGTGTTCACACCATCGTAATCTTGACGTTTGCTTTTTATTTTGTGAAATACTAAGGCTGCACTGTGGCATTAGATTGGCCCTATAGGAATGGCTGTGTGAAAAAAAAAAAAGCCCCAGGAGGGTGCATCCATGAAGGTCACACAACACAAAAGAGTGTTTTTCTTAAAGAGATGAGGGCTCTACCTTAATTTTGGGGCCTGAATCTAAAAAATGTTATGGGTACTGAGGCCATTAGCTACTCTATGAATCTGACTATTCTTCTGACTAGGAGAAGTTTAAAAGTTCCCAGATTTTAAGGGACAACAAGCTATGGTTTAAGTCACTTAGACTCAAGTTTCCTGGAAGCAGGTTTTTTGAATATAGGTCACTGGGCTAAGTCATGAGCATTTTAATGGCAAGTAAGGGACAAAGACGCTCTTTACATCGTCTCCTCCCCTGCTGTATGGCCATAAAAAATCCATTGCCTTACAGCCAAGCATAATTTAAGGAGCATGCACAAAATAATTGGGCAAAGCATCTGAGGATCTCCATCAGGATACTGGAGTTCTGGTTCACCAAAGGTCATGAATATCCCCACATATTAAGTTCATCAGCTTCTTATTCAGCTTCTTATTCATTTGAAAACAGTTCTGCAATCACTCGTCCAGAATACTTTAAAGCTTACAGAAAGAAGGAAAACCCATTTTCTCAGCTCTTCTAGATTCTGGGTGTGTTTATCCCACTCAGAGACTTTCTCATACCAGTACCCACAGGAGATGTTGCACCACGTGGCCAAGAGTCATGCCACAGAAGATGCTCTCCCAGAGACAAAAGCAGAAGGGACACATGAGCTCTGTGCCCCACGCACATTAATGAGAGCTGTCACTTGCCAGCACAAGAGAACACAGGCTCTGCTTTGGGCTGGCACAGCTCAGTTGCTCTTGAAGGCACTCACAGCAGTCTGGGGATCTCTGCAAGAACTCTATCTTTAATTCAGACATTACCAGACACGCAGTATCAGGCCCATCAAAATGTTTCTGTCAGGATGTACTCAAGGACCCAGAGGCAGAGAGGAATAAAACAAAGCTTTTTTATTTTTTAGGCATGGTTCTGACTTGCACCATTCACAGGTACTTTTTCTGTCAGACAAGTGATTCAGATGATCTGCCTCTTTTAAATATTGTTTTCTAATTCTATTTTATTTTATTCACTTTTGCCAATGTAATATTTGTTTCCTATTTTTCTATGCCATGAGCATTGAACACATTGAGCATGTGTCCAACATAGAATCACAGCTCTAAATTTTCAAATTCTGTTCTCTGGAATAGATCCGGTATTGCAATTTTGAACTGGGGCCATAGGCAACTTTTTGAACCCAGTTTCCTTCTGCCACAACAACCTTTCAGACTGTCTGAAGATTATTTATTTTTTTTTTTTTGCAATGCAAATTAAAACCTAGTTTACTGAGTTTTACCTACCTCCTAACACACCTCTGCACCACCTGCACTGCCCACAAGGATGTTGCCAAATGCTTATTTTGGAATCCAGAATTCCAGAAATCAGCAGTGTTGAAAGTAACAGGCCCAAAGCTCCTATTTTTATCATGAGAAAATTTCTTGTCCATTGGTGTTCAGCTAAGTCCTACTGTTTGGACCTTGCAGAGTCTGACCCATTTAGAAGAGGCCGATTGAGATCTTAGGCTATTTCTTCACAAACTTAGTGGCATCTGTGACTTCATAATGTTACTAGTTACATGTTAAAGGACTTTTGTTTGGGTATTTTTCTCTTAGAAAAAAAAAATTATTGAAATTATGATTTTTTTTTTTTACAATGGCACTTAATACTCTGCAGCACTTTCGACAATCTTGGTCTAAGTAGTGTATTCACACTACATAAATGCCTGCAATTTCTTTTAAATTATTATTTTGCTCATGGAAAATCATTGAAATGATAACTTCTGCTAAAGGATGTTGTCAGCCTACTGATGAAAATGAGAGATGGTGAGTAATGAAAAAAATATAATAAGGACAGGAAGTGGGAATAAGAAGCAGAGATATTAAAATGAAAGGCACAATTTTCAGCATTAAGATTAATTGCCATTATAATATATTACTAAATAAAATGTCAAGGTCTCTAGCTCTGAGTTTGTCCAAGATGTCTGTTTTCCTGAAAGATTTTCCACTGTGTGTATTTCTAGGTGTAGGTGGGAGGGCCTGACAGAAACCAAAAGGTCTGAGAGGACCTTTACCTGGGAGAGGTGGGATGAGAAGAGTGGGAGGCAGGTGTTAGAGCTCAGCAGTGGCATAGGGAGGCAGCACAGAGATCCTGAGTCCCAAGAAATGTGGAATTGAAACTGCTGTGCTGGCCTTTGTTTGGCAGGTGTGCAGCCCACTTCACAGCCTGTAAATCCTCACCACAGGAAGGGATTGAGAACATCTGCAGCTTTGCCTGGGATTCTGCTTTGCCATGTTGTCTTGGTTTAAGTTAAGAGGGTGGGCACTAAAAAATGAGCCACCTCCCCTTTAGTTCGATCTAATCCCTTTCCACCACTGAGACACGAATGTGAGTAGATACAAGAAAAAAAAAAATTAAAAGTTTGCTCTAAAAACAAACACCAAAATAACAGCAGTAATAATAAAAACAGTATTAGTCACTAGTTATAAACTGGTTACAGTAGTTACTAGTTGCTGAAATTTCCCAGATTCCCTGGGAACAAAGAGAAACTCAAAAGAGTGAATTGAAATTGTGTGTTCCTCCAAGCATGTGATAAACTTACTCAAAAAATTCTGCTCCTTTGCCTGAATTCTGAAACCCAATAAGTTATCCTTTTTTCTTTTTATAGAAACTTTGTTATTAAATTTCTTGATATAACTTTCAAACATTAGACTCTGTTGAACTTGTAGGTTCCTGAAAGCTTATGATTGACATCAGCGATGAAAGATGGTAAATAGTGTAATTATAATTCATAAATGCAATGCTACAGCTAGGAGATGCTAAAAAAAAATGTGGCTTCTAATTAACTTTCAGAAGCAAAGAATAAAGTAGTTTATACAAAGTTTTAACAGAAATTAATGTCTCTTTTTTCTTCAGAAATTAATGGTGAAAATCAATTATCTTTGCAGAAAAAATGCAAGATTCATTTTTTTATCAATCAATAAAAGTCTGGTTACACCAAAGAAACAATTAAGAATAGGACTGCAGATCTAAACTAACATTTTTTATTAGCTTTGCTATCCTATTCATTCTATTCCTATGAATAGAATGAACAGCAGCACTGCAGAAGAACACAGTTAAACCAGTCTGCTGTTTTTTCATGGAGCAGAGATTCAATTCCAAGTAGAGGATACAAATACATTACCTATTGCCTTAGCTAAACATCTGTTTACAGCAACCTGTCTGAGAAAAGGTTATAAGATGTTTTGCATATAAAAAAAACAAATAAATGAAATAAACAAAAACTATTTCTCTGTAGAACAGTAAGCATTGTCAAGAAATAATTTATCGAGTTCCAATGCCAATATTATGGGTGAGCCTGTAAATGACATAACCTATACAAGGGATAAGAAAGTGTAAGAGCTCTTTTTGGGGACCGTTCAGACCTTGACTATCATCAGCATATAAATGAAGCCTTTTCACATCCTTACCTGTGCTAAAGTCAGTTTAGACAGTCCGTTCATTTTATAAATCATCTCCACAGGGTATATCCAAGACAGCTTTCCTAAGATAAAACCATGCAAACAGGTCATCAAAGTTACAGGCTGAAATTTCCCCATAATTTGGCAAACTTCAGCTGATATTCCTGACTGGTGGAATGAAATGATTAAGCCAATTTTTATAGGTAGACTTTTGTTTCCTGTTTAAGGAAATTCACACACATAGTTTCAGTCTACTTATTTCAGTATCTCCTTGTCTTGCTTGTCTTATTTTCAAGGATTTGCATCCAAGAGCTGTCATGCTGCTTCTTAATAATTTTGACATCTGGTCAGGTCATTTTTCAAAATTAAATGACACACAGCTTTCACGTTTTCATTTTTCACCTAGAAAAATAAATGCTGAAGCTTTCCTTTTGTGTAAGGCAAAAGCATTTCCATATCAAGCTCACCCCTCCTCCTGCTGAACTGAATTGCAATGTGACAGGGATACATCACAACATGCAACCCATACCAGAAAAAATACTTCTGCTCTCAAGAAAGTTAGATATGTACTATATGAAATTAAAAAAAAGTAAATTATATGTCTTCTGTGTGAATTTTGGAGCAAAATCCTGACCTATATTTCTAGAGGATTGCCAGATGAACATGTGAGCTTTTTTCTAACACAGCTATGCAGACATTTGCAAGTAGTTTTATGAACTGATTAATTTGGCCAAAAATTATCCCCATGAATCACAAATGAGGACAGAACCACCACACCTTTATAAACTGTGTCTGCTACTAGAGATCAAGCCAGCTTATAGATTTAGCTTATAAACCCTAAGTATAAAAGTTGATTCACTTGTGGCAGCCATATAATCACTCTGTTTGGGCTGATGTGGTCACATTCCTGTGCTAATATCACACTTTCAAAGAAACAACTAGCAATGCATTTATTTATCATCTTAAGGTGATATTTATCATCTCATCTTTGGGACTCTCCAAAGTGCTGCTTTCAAACCAATCAGTATCCTTGTACCACGAGCTGCTGTTCATCACAGGAAAACATCTGCAATCTATTCTAGTATCATTAGCATGCCTTTGTAATGCTGTAGATACTTTTATTTCTGGGTAATTTCTATGCTAATGCCGAAGGAAGGGAGACATCTCCCTGCTCACTTTCTCCCCATGACTGAGGCTTCCCCTCCAGCCCAGCTGGGAAGGGGACAGCAGCAAGGGAGGCAGCGTGGCTGGGCCTTTCTCAACATGAGAGGGAAAGAGCCAGAGGGTACAGAGCAGCCCTGGCCCAGCCCAGGGCCACGCTGCTCCCTGGCAGTCAGGCCACCACCGAGACATTTGGCGTCCTGACCACACGCTCATGAATAAACCAGTTTCTTGCACTTTTGGGAGGTGGCAAAGGGAGAGGGACTCTTTTTAAGGGAAGAAAGAACCATTCTTTTTCTCAGCCTTGAACTGTTTCTAAAAGAAAAAAGTGTAGTCTATTATAACACTATGTAAATCACAGTTTTCTTGCTTAAATGGTAATTACAATAAGTGTAATTCATACTATTATTTGCACTGTGTGACATTAAGTTAAATTCTTTTTCAGTTAATTTATTGTTTGCTACTAATCTCTAGTGCCCTTCAGACTCGCTTGAAAATAATTATTTAGGTCTCTATTACAATATTTTGATGAATAAAATCACTGAAGTACTAGCTGATGACCACCAGCTATATTTTAAGCAGAAACAGGCTTGGGGCTTTGGGGTTTTGTTATTTTTAACATGACTGGAAGAAACTGGAACAAAGCTAATGGTGAACAAGCTTTCTAATGCTCTCTAATCTTGTGAGTCAAAATAACACTGACTACATTACTTTACACATAGGCACTATTCTGGAAAGCTCTTGTCTGATTGCTGTATTAAATTATGGAAAAACAAGATTAATAGAATCACACAAAGGTGTTAGTTCATATCTCTGCCAATGCAGTGTGGTTTTTAAATCCTTAATACCTTAACTCCTACACTGATTGTTGTAAAATAAGGTGAGGTTGTGTACATTTTACAGTGTAAAAGATACAGCTCTTGTCCTAACTTTCTTTCATGCATGGGAATTCTGGTGCCCCCAAATTCTTGAACAGAATTACATTAATTTTGATAAATTAGAGCAAGAGATGATAAAGATCAATTATTCTTGTTGGGACATCTATCTAGGAGAGTGATAAAAATAAAGAAAGAAAAAAGAAATAAAAGATGGCCTTATGTTGGTTCAAAGTGGATGGAACTAATTTGAGTGGAAAATATTTTAAATTGGAATTAGAATATCCACAATCCTTGTTAAGAGGGACATCTCAAATATCACGAGAAATAGTTACTTATAGTGGCAAACTTTTGAAAACATCTGTAGAAAAAATCCATTTTACAAATCAAAAGTCAGAAATTGCAGATAATCAATAATACAGCAGCTAGTTTTAGCTCAGTGATTTTTCCTCATCTATGTTCAGGCTGCTGCTGAAAACCGTTCTTACCCTCTGCTCTGAATTGCAGGAGATCAGAGAGTTAATGACACTACCAACACACGTTACATTGCAGAATTTCTGTTTCACAGCATGTCAGCTCTACTCACTCAGCCATCTCCACGAACCAGCTTAGGTTGTGCCTGCAACAATATGCAGCTTGAAAATAATATTAAGGAGTAGATTTAATCATAGTCAAATTTCAAAACTAGAAGTTGCCTGCTTCTCTGAGTGTTTCTGAACTGCATTCTACCTCAGCATGTTAAAGATGAACAGGAACACTTTTTGCTATGACAGGATCAGCTGAAGTGAGGGAATTAAGAGAATGGGATTTATTTGCTCTAATTTTCCTGAAAGCAAATAAATGTGTGCTTTATATAGCTAAAATCAGCATGTGAAGGTCTATGTATTTTCATAAATCTAACACCTTCCTTGCTAACTTACTGTTTGCATAAATGGACATGTGTACTTATGTAGGACAAAGTCAGTAGTTTAATGTTTCTTCTGCATTACAAGAAAGGCTTGAAGGAGCTGGCCTATTCTTAAGGGAGCATGTCAACAGTGCAGTGTCAAATCATCACATTGTGACTAATGCTCCATTTTGCATCTTAAATATTTTTAGCTTGTATTTGTTTTGTGCTCTGTGAAGCTAGGTTTCTGAGTGGGCACTTCAGAGCAAATATAAGCCTGTATGCTTCAATGCAGTTCAAGAGTGATTTTTTTTTCTCCAGAAATTCCCTCCCACTGCCTCCTTGCCATCCCCTCAGAGCCTGAGCTTCTCATGAAAGAGCTCCCTGAGTCATTTAACACCCTCCTTTTAGAAGGCTCAGCCTCTATCACCTTCTACATGTGAAACAGCACCGAGATACCCTCCTCCAGATGCACTCTACACAGGCAACCTCAGGAACTTAATCTCCTTCTTCTGGGAATCTCAGAAAATGATTCACCTATTTCTTTACCCTTTCTTTTTATCTCTCTTTCTCTTTGTGTACTTTTCACCTGGTAATGAGTTCATGGGGGTAATGCTCACAAGCCAAGTTTTCACACAAGGCTGCAAAAAAGACCCTCTGGGCTTGACAAGCCCTTCAGGTCAAGAAGTCCCACTCTGGAAAAGCAGCAGGAGCCCATGCATCACAACCACTCCATTGCAGTGGCAGACAATCAATGGAAACACAATAATATGGATAAAATATGTATGAAGCCTATGATGTTCTCTCTTCTGGGGCCACAGCATCGATGAGATGTCACTGACAAACCACCAGGAGTTGCCACAAGGCTCTGACACATTGATTTTCTGAGGCTGGTGTCTCCAGCTGTATTTCTAATGAAACAAAAGGTCTAGGGTTTCTTCCTGCACACCTGGGAGCTGTTGGCTATAGAGTCAAGCAGCTCAGAACTTGTGCTGGTTCATTTTAGCCCTGCAAACTACCTAAAGCTCTTGTAGAATAAGAGCTCATTAGGGCCAAAATTGACAATGAAGATATTTTCTGCACTAAGCTTACAAGCCAAAATGTTTATTTCTAAAAAGATGGGGGGAAGAGCAGGTGAAAATGAGCTAAAAATATGTGGTCATGTTTTCTCCATTGCAAAGAGTTGTTTAATATGCAACTGCAGCATAAGATTTAATCCCTCTCTGACAAGCAGCCTCACCTAACATTTTAAGATGTAGGATTTCAGAATGCAGTTTTATTTTCTTTCTGAAAGATTTCCAGATTCAGTGAATACAAAGCAACTTACCTATATAATAAAGGACTTAAAAGTTGGATTTCCAACTAGACACAACTTCCTTGACATTCTAGTTGTGAATGAAATGTAATTAGCATGTGAAAATTAAAAATGGAATATAGCAGTGCAGAGATTTGACACCTTTGTCTGTGCTCTGTGATGATATTTCTGCTGCTTTGGCAGAGTTGACTCTTGACTACGTTTTGGTGACATTCTGTTTGAAAATGTCTTGTCTAGCCATCTCCCTGTGTCATGAGGTTCACTCAGCTCCTAAGAAGAGCAGAAACATTCCAAGCATCTCTGACACTTGCTTTGTTTCACATGGGCAGAATAAAAAAAAGACTAAGGAAATCAGACTATCACGCTGCTTCTTCACAGGTAAGATATTACACACACACACACCCACACACACACACACAAACATATATATACAGGTTTGTTTTTTTTTAATGCAGCAGCCTCCAGAAGGTATCTGAGAATGAAAATGCAGCTGAAAAAAACAGCTACCTGAATTGGGGAGGGTCAAAAAACAGAGCAACTCTCATTCAGGCCAACATACTTGTGACAGGCAAAAATAGGGGGTCAACAAATGCCCTTATTCTTGTTATTTTGGAAGACAAAAAGATTTGCCCTGTCAAAAAGTGGGGAAGAACCTTCTTCCATTGAAGTCATCCAACCTCCATTTCCTTAGTCCAGGCTAGTAGCATGCCCTTGAGTCAGTATGGCCTAGTGGTCTATTTTAATAAAATTTTGCAGGCTCAAAATCATATTTCATGATCACTCCTGTGACTCCAGAAAAGTCTTTACTTGCTGAGCATAAATACATCCTCATCAGTCCTTTGATGGAAATAGATCTGAAACTCTGGAGCTGCAGGAAGATCTAGTACTTCAGGGACCTACACTCCCAACTAGCAGTGCAAGATTTGTATCAGGCTCAAGGCAAAAAAACAGATATGTTCTTTTAGACAAAAAAAAATAAAAGAGTTTGTATCTAATGAGTCCTTGTTTTTCAGCAGATTCTTCTTTTTCTGGTAATTTCAGTATGCCCTATTAGTAAGAAACAGTGGTTGAAAGAAAGGGAGGCAGAGAAATACTGAATGACAGTGGTAAGCTCAAAGAACTTTCTAGCAAAGGAAGTTCATAAAATATGTATCCCAGCTGTTCTTTATTTTCTAATCAGACTTTCTGATATAATGAAACTTCATCCAGAAAGACACTTGCTCATTCATATGGTGGTTCTGTCAAAAAAAGGGGAAACACAAATAATGGTAAAAGATCAACTTAATCCATTTCAGCTTAACTGTGCAGATGAACTCAGGAGGAAATGATATTAAAATGAAATCTGTGAAATTTTTGGCACTTGAAAAATGCTCCTTTAGACAGCAAATATTTGCTGAAGATTACCCTGTATTGTTGACGCTGCTAATTAGCAAACAAAACACTCAGGTTGTGCCACCACATCTGGCCCTTCTATTTGCTGAAAACATAAATAACCATGCTGCTGTCCCCACTCCTAATGGGATTTAGTGTCATGTGCCCTATGTTAAATGTTGTAGAGCACAGCAGCACCTTCCCCTGCAAGCAGCAGGCAAAGCCAGTCTGTCACTCAGGGACTGCTTGTCCTGGTGGCACTGGGTTTGCAGGGTGTGCCAGATTTAGTCATGTATAGGAGCATCACCTTGCTGACAGCCACGGGGAGGTACTCAGGGCAATTAGAATGGTAATCAAGAATTAATATCACCTCTCACTCAGCCCATGTTATTCAATATAAAAATAAGCTCAATTAGTTCTGCATTCAGGGTTTGGGTTCACATTAAGTTGTGGAAGCGGCAATTAATTCAGACTTCTCATTTTGGCAGGAGAAAAAAAAAAGAGAGAAGCATTTGGGTTGTTTTCACTTTTAATAAGAGCACAATTTACTCTTAAGGTCAGAAGCGTGACATATGTTCTGTCTTGTGTTACAAAAATAATGATGTATTGGGTCATTTGAGATATACAGGGCTGAGGGGAAATAAGCAGAAAACAAGAGAGAGAGGCAGCTCCTGGCTTGCTATTGACATGATTCTCTCTTTCTGTGCAGCCATCATTAAAACGCCAGGCTGCTAAATACCTCAGAAAATAAAACCATGCAACTAAAAGGAATTATTTATTGGTTTGGATTGCAAAACAAAACTCTCTTGTAGAACAAGCATTTTAAACAACTGTTTTGATATTCAGGCAGCACCTAGCAGTGAGACAGCTTGTCAATGCTTCCTTTATAAAACACTCATTTCTTAAAAAGCGTCGCGTTTCTTGTCAGCTAAAAAGAAAAATGGTTAAATCAGCTTGTCTATTTTTGAAATGAAGATCAGCAAAAATCAAATCAAAACAAAACAAGATGTTTCAACTATTTTCCAAGTTCTATTTATGCCTCTTCCTAGCAAAGAAAAATTTTATCTTCCAAAGGAAAATCCAGGAAAGCTCATATTAAGAATAATTTTATTTAAAATCCAATACTGTGACTTAAACTGTTTAGTTGGCTCAAAGGATGGACTGTGAATATGTATTAATTTTAAGAATTAGGAAGGCATCAGCAGTATCATTTCCTATTGTTTTCTGGGAAGCACATTGAAGAGCATGTTCTCAGTCATCCTTTCACTCTCCATATCGAGCACTCCATTTGCGGTGGTATTTTCGCTCCCAGAGGCAAAGCAGCCTGCAAAGAGGTGTCTGATTGCCCCATATCCCCCAAAGTGGGCAGATTGCTCAAGTAGTAGGCTAATTTATTCCTCTCCAAATGAAGTGCTGCAGACCAGACTCCAAGAAAAAGAAAAATCCTCAGCACCTTACTCCATGAAATCAATGAGACTATTTACAGAGCAAGAGTATAGGCAGACAAGAGAGTTTTTGTCAGATTAATAACTCCATCAGCTGAAAGGCTTGGAGAAGGAATCAGCATAGTCTTGCTGATGCACTCCAACCCAGTGCACTCTGAGTTAATCAGTGCAGTGCCCATGCTCCATCAGAACATTTCCAGTGGTGTGATGCACGTTTGTTTGGAGAGCTGCTCATTGACATTGGTGTTCAAAGCAGCACTAAGCCAGTAGGGCTGCGCGAGCATGAGAAAGGAACCAGGCCAGCAGTACTTCTGAGGGAAAGTGCTAGCTGAGACTAAACCAATGCAGCGTCCCACAGAAAATTCCTGCTCCAGAAAATATTTTTAGAAGCCGCCCATCAAGTGTCTCCCTGTGCTGAGGCAGCCCTGGAACCACCTGTTCTACCATAGGT
Source organism: Thryothorus ludovicianus (assembly GCA_013397245.1). NCBI lineage: Eukaryota > Metazoa > Chordata > Aves > Passeriformes > Certhiidae > Thryothorus > Thryothorus ludovicianus. The sequence continues at coordinate 119,373 of VZTB01012668.1, forward strand.
CAAACCTGTCTCTAAAGGCCAGGCCTGACAGGCTGGATGCTGATCCAGGCCAAGAAATGGAAATCTCATTCCATTGTGGGGCTCTCTTTGGCTGCTTTTGGACTGATGACCTTTCTGAGGCCTATTCCGAGGTACACTGTATCGATGTTTGGGGTTTGTTCGCTGTGATTTAATGCTGCCTATCGGCGAAAATTTCATGGAGTAACCTCTGTTGGCTAAGTGTGTTTTATGGTATTTTGGTAAAAGGACTGTAATATGACGTAAAGTACATCATTTGGAAATAATTACATCCATTTAAAAACAGCTCAAGTTATGGCATGCAAAAAACAAAGGAGAAAGCCAGAGAGTACTTCAATTTCATCACAGTCTTCTAATGAAATATTTGATAAAGAAAAAAGATTTTTTAGATTGTTAGTGTGTTTTCATAACAACCTTCATTCCTGTAACTTCCATCAATCCTTGTTTATCTATGGAAAGTTAAAAATTACAGAGTACAAACAAAAAAGAAAAGAACAACGGGCCTTCAAAAAAAAACCCAAACAACAAAAAAAAACAGCAAACAACCCAACAAAGCAAACAAAAAACCCAAAATAAACAAGCAAAACCAAAAAAACCACCAAAAAACCAAAAAAACCTCCTCAAAACCATTTCCAGATTCCAGACAACCAAATCAAAACACAGCCACCTAAAATTCCAAAGCAGGACTCTGATTACAGTGGGTCAGCCAAATAACTGAGTTTGAGAATAAGAACCATAGATAAATATTTCCTAGCGTCTCAGTTACTAAGTCATTTAGCAAGAAAGTGATTTTAATTCCCATCTCTTCAGGTGCCCTCAGCAGCACCAGGCAACCCCATAAACGAGAAAATGAGTTTATGCATTTTTCTCCAGCTTCCTTTCCACCAAATCATTATGATGACTCTCAAGTGAAGTTCTAATATCTGTGGATCACACCATTTTTCTCCCTGGGGAGTGTCTGCAATCTACTTCTCATTCCGATTCCCAGGAAAGGAAAAGCAGCTTCAGGAGCATCCCTGTGGACCTGCAATTACCATGGGATTCCCAAGACATTGTGCTGCAATATTGAAATTCCTGCTGCCTAATCTCTACCTAACTCATGTCTTGACCTGAATTTCATCCCCCAAACTTGGATCTAAATATTTAAAGACACAAGAAGCAAGGATTATCTAAATGAATGACCTAAAAGCAAGGATCTGAAAGCAGGTTAAGGAAAATCTCTAAACTGGCAGGTAAAGGTTAAGCACTTGAATCATTATTTATTGTCATGTAGATTTTATGGCACTGTCTTGATATTGAGACACTTCATAGATAACATGATAACATAGATAATATAAATGAATATGGTGTTATTATAATTACACATAGGCTATACTAATGAAATTCTAGTTTGAGCTAGAATTTCTAGTTTGAGCTATTTGTGTGTTTCAGAAATTGAGAGATGGGGAAGATGTGTGACTGTTTCTAATTATCTGAATCCTCGTTCCACCTGAAAGGCTCCTTTGCACAGGAAATTTATTTGTCAGTTTGTTGTTGAATCCAAATGTCTTCTTTGCAGCTTTGAGCAGATAAATCCACATGACAGCTCACTGCTGTGCACACATTTGGAAATAGAGTAGCCATCCATGTGTGGGGGCACATCTATGTGACGGTTATAAACCTTCTGCAATTAGATCAAGTCTACTGCTGGGAAACATGGCTATGCTACTTCTTAAGCTTCTCTGGCTTGTACAGACACACTGCAGATACTCGCAGAGTGATCACCACTATTTCCGGTTCTGGGCTACTTTCTGTGTCCTTTATTGTGGTGTCCAGAAGTCTATTTCTCCCTGTTTCTGAATTTTGAAAAGAGTACAGTAATTTATGGTGAACCAGAAGCACAGCTAGGGGCTGAGGAACAGAGCACTGAGGGCAGTAAGTCAGTGAGGAAAAAAGCACATTTTGGTGCTCCTGCCTGAAGCTTTGCTGTTATCAGTAATTCCTGACAAGCACAAGGTTTAACTCCAGAGAAGATCCTGCCCAATCATCACCACATTCTTGTCACTGCTGCCACAGCTGTGTGTCACTGCACAGTGAAGTAGAGTAACACAAAGCACAACTGAGCAAAAGTTTGTTCTACCTGAGGAGCTCCATCTCTTGCTGTGGTTCAGTCAAATCCATTGCTCCTAAAAAAGGATGTCCAAGAGAGGATCCCTAGTGATGTGACAGCACTGGCAAAAATGGCTGGCAGAGGACAAGGGGACATTGCTGTTTACACAAGGGTTTGTACCATCAGTGAATGAAAATTTAATGAACACATTAATCTCCAACATGTTTTGTTTTCATCTGACCTATAGAAAGAAAGCAGTTTCAACTACAAACCAGAACAGATACTTTCTTTGTTATTATTTTCTACACTAGGCCTTTTATTGCAATCAAGTGACTTTCTGGGAGAAAACATGTCTGGGAGAAGACAAGTTTTAGAATATTCATCAGAAGGGAAACAATCTTTTTCATTCAGTGCCAAGTCATTCTAAGTTTAACATGCAACAAGGAAATAATTTTGTATCTGCAGCAAGTAGTCTCTACAATTAGAGAATTCAGAAATTTTCCCTGATAAACTTACACGAAAGATATAACCTATTTAGTTTAGCTTTTAAAAGGAACTGTTTCTCCTGAATTGCCATTTCCTAGTAGGAATTTGCAAATGTTAATTTCTAACACCCACTGTACCATTATGTATTAAAAGAGTCCATCCCAAATGCACTCCAGCAATATAAGACTATTTGCCTGTGTTCATCCAGCTGCCATTTTTACACATGACAGTGTGGGTCCCAGGCCTGCTTTAGTAGAAAAAACAAATGCCTGCATCTTTTTTTCCATTTTTTTCTTTTTTGGTTGCTCCTGACAAATAAGAAAGTCAAGGAATAATTAAAGCACAGACTGGAACAAAAATAACCTCCTAGTAAACAAGTGTGCTCAAGCAAAATAAATTATAATTTATTTTACACGGAGAAATTAAAAGAGCTTGGCTTGTTCAGCTTCTCAAAACAATAACTAAGCAGGGATATGACTGTTCCCTATAAATATATCTGGGAATGTAAACACGAAGGGAGACAAAAATTACTTAAGCAACCAGTAGAATATTGGCACAAGGACAAATGAGTATAAACGAGCCATGAATTAATTACGGTGAGAAATTAGGATAAGTACCTGGAAGGAGAAGAGCTGCTTTCAGGCTAATTTATGGAAAAATGAGCTGACCAGTTGCTCTGTAGTCAGTATGAAAAGGAGTATATTGGTCTTATTCCTCCCCTCAAAGCTCAGGTGTGGGAATGTGGGGCTGTGTGAACGTTCTGACGTATATCCCATGACACTAGAGAACTGTAGAGCTTTACTTCATTTGGCATACAAAAGAGGAAAAAAGAAGTGAAAATCATTATGCCATCTCATTTTTAGAGAACTACTTTTAGATTCTGTGAGGCCAGACGCTTACTAACTTTTCCATAGTGGAAGAGAATGAATAAGGAGCCTGCCCCTGGCATCCCACACCATGAAAATCCCACTTTGTCCACACACTTCTCTAAACTGAGAGCACTGCTATCCCCACGAGGAAAAACATGCTCTAATACAAAATATAAAGCAATAAAAATCTTATTCTGGTGCACCCAAGAGCTTTTAGAGATATTATGCTCCCCCTGGAAGTAGGAGTCCTTGTTTTTCCCTACAATGAAGCAAGTTTGAGCTTTTTTTCAACAGCTAGGAAAATCAGGGGCTCTTTTTAAACAAATATTTCTTAAGCCTGATTTTTTTTTTATTCCCTACCCACTTGTAAACTGTCTGTAAATGGATTTTTAAAATAACAGCATTCATCCTAGACTTCAAATTATTCACAAACATGTCTAATAAATAATTCTTGTTCTGCAGACTATTTGTAAAATGCGTATTTATCTGGAAATGAAAATTCATGCCATGCAGCTAATTAACCTTCACAGAGGGCTTAAGCAGGCCTGTAGCGCGCCTAGGGCTTCTCCCAGCTCTTGGCATAGGCTTGCATTCCCTCTCACTGAATTTACATTTCCAAATTTTTTGAGCGGTTTTATCTGGAAATCATACCTCTCCTCCACCCCCAGCTTTCTACTTGTATCTCAGTACAGTATTTGTTTGTTTTGATCCATCACTCCTAGAATAATGAAATGCACTCCTGCTCTCTCAATTAATTAAAGCACACTTAAATCTGTACCTTAGAGACAATTTAGAAAAAAAGTTAGCCAGCAAAAAAGAGTATAAAGAAAATGGATGTCTGCCATTTAGTTGGTTTTTTTTTGTTAGAGGCTCATCTTTAAATTCCATTTTCTCCATATTTACCTCTTTTAGTTTATTTTTCTTTATTTCTACATACACTGGGTGTGCTTCGCTGTACAAAATTTAGACCTCTTGAAATGCAAAGAGACTTAGTCACTGTTTAGCATGACTACTATTCCTTCAAAACCTATTCCACTTATTGATAATACCTCATTAGTTTACAATGAAAAAACAAGATAGATCATTTATGAAAAATTAAGAAAAATTTGTTCCGTTCCAAAACCTTAGAAATCACTCATGATCTTCAGTCAAAAATTCTCAATTTTACCTGCTAAGAGATACTAAACATCATACAAGAATGACTTTTGACTCTTTTCTCCCTTGTAATTTTCATCAATATTTAGAAAATTCATTAGTCATTATCTTTTATTTTTCAACAAAATACAATTTTTTTCAATTGTCAAAGTTTTCCAGAGCAATTTTGGCTTGAGTATTTTTGAAAAATGTTTGGAAGAGTGACTTTGACTGGACAGTTCCGGGACCTGCCAGAACTTCAGGATAAATTACATTTTCCATGTGGTAGTATTCTGAATATTTGGGTGACAATCTCTTGAACAGATCTCCACTGAACTGGACTTTGGTCAGGATTTAAAGTTACTGACTGATATTTAGAAATATCAGCAGCAACTGTGCTCAGTTGTGGATACAAAGGTGAACTCTTAATTTCAGAGAAATCAGTGGTTCTTTTAATCAAACAAATAGCCATATATGCATCCAGCTGTTCTAGAAAATGCTACTGAAATTTAATTTAAGAGAAGATAAACCACCTTTCAGATCACCTGGGTCTATATCAAAACATCACTGCTGTCAAATCTGAATCCTGCTTTGGTAAGGAAAGTAGGACCAGAAAAACTGAGGAAGCTCTAGGTTTAGGATCACCTTCTCAGCAGGGTCTGCTTATTGACATTCCTAGAAATACTCAGCTGCTTATAGAGACAGAACTGTTGCCCAGTAAATCTCAAGTAATTTCATCTAGCATTGAATACCTGCTCTTAAAGGTGTTACTTTAAGGAATGAGTCAAAAGGTAGAAGCTTAGATCACCTGAACAATGTAATTACTGAGAAAAAGCAGATGGAGAGCACACAGAATACACCTTAGTTTATTTCTGGAGCTGACAAAAGCTGCAATTTGTTATTTAGTTAAACCTGGCAGACTAATGAGCTATCAAATTAGAGGTGCTATACACTGCATCAAAGTCACAACTAACTTATTCAGATCCCTTACTTACTAAATCAAATCCATAACCAAGCAAACCACACACACCACTAGCATCAGGCATCCCCTGATCCACCACACTGAGCTGCTAATCAATATCTTCATCCCAGCCATGGATTTCATTGCACTGAGGTCATGCAGGACAGCTGGAATGAGTTCCTTCAATGTAAATATGTTCTTCCTAGAAACATGTTCCAGTTATGCTTCATTCCTAAATTAATCTCTGGAAATAAACTGCAACTCTCACCGATGGCTATTTAAATCATGAGAGTATAGATTATGAAATTCAGAATATCCCCACTTTGAAACCAAATACAACATCACAAAATATGTGAGGAAATTGTAAAATATATTTTGACAGGTTAAGCTTTCTGGTCTGTACATGTACACAGTGTTTGATGCTGAAAGATTTTAAGTGAGGTGGAGAAGAATCAATATCCCTATACACAGCCAGCACAGAACCTCATAGCTATTGTCCTTGAAAGCTGAGCTCTGGAAGAACAATTTCCTGGATTAAAAAGTTAGGTGCAATATTAATACTACAGGCTTGGTCTGATCCTTAATTTTTGATTTGGAGTCACAGACAGGCAATTAATTTAAATTAAGTGGTATCAGATGGGATGCTGCTGTAGCACATTTCTCATCTGTTAATTTAGAACAAGCAGAAACAGTGTCATGGTTTAACAGCAAGTGTCTGCTAAGGAAGGCAGGAGCTCCCTTGGAATGAAGGATATAAACCCCCTCCCTCCGAATTATGAAAAATTTGGATTTAAGGGGGCTCTCAGGCAAAGATATGGGAATAGGAGTAACTTCTTTATTAGGAGAACTAAATTAAAACAAGCATACAGTGTTAAAGAAAAACCCAAAAACCCCCTGACAGAGTCAGAATCTAACCTGGCACCCTGTGGGTCAGGGTGTTGGTAACAATCCCATTCAATGGTGGCTGCAGCCCTCCTGCAGTGGCAGATGTGGCTCTGTTGAAGCAGTGATCTCGGAGAAAGGTGCAGCCCTCTGCTGAAGGTCCAGTGGAGAGATGGGCCTGGTCTTCCTCTGGGAGTCCAGTGGAAAAGGCTGACTTGTTGTTCCAAATCTCAGGTTTTTAGCCAGGTAAAAAGGCTTGGCTTCTCCCCCTGGATGGAGCATTTCCCAATGGGATGATGGAATTTTATCAGTGGGACTCAAAGGCCCATTAGCAGAAGATCTCTCCCTAGAGGGAGGATGGGTTGTGGAAGAGATGAAGAAACTGCCCCAGCTTCTTAAAAAACTGGACTATTGACAGAAGATTACACCATCCTCCACCCCAGTTCCAAGAGATGGTGATGGAATGCACACTGTTTTGTTTTTTTTTTTTGTGACATTTTTCCCTGCAATCCATGACAAATGGTATCCAGTCCAGTTTATTTTGATTTATGGACACCCTCAGCCTTCTGCTCTGAAGGAAGATCAAATGTGGAATTGATCTGACTTTTTCAATGTTGCTTTTTCTTCTCCTTTGAATTTTGCAGCTCTTACTTCCAAATGCCTGATATACAAACACAGGTGAAATCAGAAGCAGTAAAATTCCAAGACTGCTAAAATTGATCAAGATATGAGTATGCTGAGTGATGGTAGAATTTCTTTCCCTTTGTTAATAACCTTTCTATAGTCTACAGTTTGGAGTCCTTTTTAGTTTGAGCATTTCTTACTATAAATATATTCTCACAACTTCAAGAATATGTCCCATTATGTGAAATGGCTTTATTTTTTTCAAAATTACATATCTGTTCAGGTGATGGGTAACATTAGAGGTAAAAAGTGGATAGTGATATCCTATTTATCTGTATTTAATTTTGCAGATGGTAATTTGGATTCTGTATATGAGGTACATGTCATTAGTTTTGTAGAAAGCCACATCTGCATCCAAGGGCTGGGTCTACTGCTGAACAAAGTAACTTGCCTCAGCATCCTGCTTGAAAGATTGCTTGTCTTAATTTATTCCAGCACCCTCAGCAGACAATAAAAGCTTTACACGAGTAGTCTGGTGCATTAGGAAACTATATTTTTGACTTGCTGTTCATCTTTCAAATGTTATCTCATTTAACCCTGCCTGCAGAGGAGGTTTAAATATGCAACATTGCCAAGAGCTCTGAGTCTTCTACACTGACCCGGGCCCCTGAGTTACTCTGCATCCATCTTCCATCTCCTCATATGAAGAAGATGGACTTTGATAAGACAAAGCCAGGACCCTTCCAGAATTTTAGTAACTGTCTTGTAGACAAAGAGAGAAATTAGGCTGAAGAAAAGAGGGGCAAACTCTCATCACCAGTCCTGCAGCTTAGGAGAGATCCAAAGCCACACATCTTGCGTGTCAGGAAAAAGAGTGATGAACAGATAATCAGAGTAACCTCTTGTCCAGACTGAACCCCTTTAACAGGAAGACTGAACACCTTTAGCAGGAAGACTGACTAGGAAGAAATAGAATTAATGTCTCTCTACCACTGTTATTCTGCCCTAGGCAGCAGAATATCAAAACTCAATCTGGGAATTCCTAACGCTTCCTGTAAAGACAGATTTTGGTTTTACAGGAAGGCAACAAGGGTGCCGCAGCAAACTGATGTTGTTTTGAGGCACTAATTTTCACTTGTAGCCTTTTGTGCTATTTTTGTCTTTACTGGAGAAGAATTTGCCTTGACTGTGCTACTTAAATTGACTAAGATTTATTACCCTTTCCCAGCAATTTCTTTAATGTGCCTTCAGAGCATTATGTAAAAATTGAGCAGGCAGAAGAGGCTGCTCCAGAGCTGCACATAAGCAGATGTCTGGCAGTATCCTTCCAAACCCCTATCCCCTGTAGGAAATACCAGAGCTGCAGTGTCCACTCTATGAGACTGTCAAAGTCACCTCTCCTCAGCAAGGACAGCAGGACACAACTTTCATGGAGCAGGTCCAGCAGTAATAACATCAACCCCAAATTAGGCCCTTGGGTAGCACGGCAAACAGCCAAGCGAGTACAAACATTAGGGAGACAAAGCTCCACACTTCTGCTGGTTTCAGAGGGAGAGAGAGCACCACCCAAGATTTCTATGAAAGTTTTTTTCATATGTAAAACCAAGAGTGTGTTTTACTGAATTCCCTAGAGATTAAGGAAATGTTCTAAAAAGCACTAATTTACTTAGAAGACCTAATATATTAAAAAAAAACCAAACAACCTTACTTCTTAATGATCCAACCTGTTAAAAAATACATATTGTAATTCAATATTGCATATGTACTGTCAAAATAAGTCACCTATCCTCCATGTCAATGCTGGGAAAGATACCTTCTATACAAAATCATGCATGCAAAGAGAATTATTAGATAGTTTAATGAGGTCAGAGTTATTAGATAGCCTAATGAGCTCAGAGGAAAGAGAAAGTGAGCGTCTCTTAAATGACAGCTTAGATAAGGAAATCACATGCTTAAAAGTGATCCTGGTGAAGGACTAAAATTACAAATCAAATAAGTGGGAAAGGATTCATTATATTGTTTATTAAAGAGAAAGTTGTTATCAAAGTATCAGGAAGATGATGGATGTACTTTATTCACCAAATACTTGGGAATATTTCTTCTGTGACTTTTAAACTGGCTTTGAGAATTAAATCTTCATATGTGTTACTTAGAAGCTCTTTTATGCATCATGCAGTCATTCTGCAGTGGTCTTATTTTATTATGTACATTTTTACATATCTGTTTATTTTTAAGTATTGTACAATTTCAAAAGAATCCTTGAAAAAAAAGCCTTGCATTTTTTTTGAACTCCCAACTCTTTAGCATGAATGAGGATCATAGAACACAGCTCAGAATAAAAAGATAGATAAATATATGATATACTGAATTTCACACAAGTTTATAGAGTTCATTAGGAACAATCCCTGAATGATCTTTCTTTCAAACTTAACAACTTAGGTGTTTTTTTTATTAAAGAAATCTCCTCACAGAATGCAGCCTTAAATAATGATGCCACAAACAGTTTAATACTTTACTGTAGAGCTAAGGGAAATTTTGATCTGAAAGGAAAACCTGTTCATTATACTCTTTGAAATCAATTAAAAAGCAATAAAGAATCATCCTAGCGCATTCTATACAAATACAGACTAAAGGGAAAAAGAAATTGCAGTGTGCTGGTGTTTTAAGTCTGCAGTACTAGGTCAGTTAAAATTGAGCGAGTGAATATTTGCTAGGTTCAGTTATTCAAAATATATTGTTGCCTTTCCAAGTTATTAAGTGCTTAAAGAGATGTATCAGACAGTCCACATTAAACTGCTTTAGGCTATCTCTAGAGACAACTGAAAGATAAATATTCATATTTTAGCATATGTACAGATGTAAATAAATAATACAGTTACCCTTGTATATGAAAGAGCTCTATATTTGAACAAAAATAATTTAAAAGCAGATGACTTTTGGATTCTGAATATATTTTATTTAATATTGATTTCATTTGCTAGGGAATGTACTTGTTCCACTGCTTTTTGCATTTGATTTAGCAGATGGTAATTTTGATTCTGTATGTGAGGTGCAAGGCATGATAGGTGAAATGGCTGATAAATAGGGAATTCGACTGAGTAGGAAATATATTTCAATTCACAATTCAATGTCTATTTAAAATATTCTTGTTCAAGAGGGAAAAAAGTGTTTTAACATGGCCTGTTGATTTCATCACCAGCTGTCTTTTGAGATACAGTCATACTCATAAATATTTAATTACAATGTTTGCTCAGTTTTTTTCTATATATTTTAATGTCTCATGCATTCTGTATAATTTTAAATTGGGAGACAAGTCACTTGGGCTCCATGGTTGACTCAGGAGAAACCTGCAGTTAAATTCACAATAGAGTATGGGGTTCTTGTTAAAGAGGTAGGAAATCCAGCAAGGCATCCTCTCTGCTGCAGCCCACCTTCAGGGGAGGTGACAGATGGCAGCATCTTCCAATTTGCCTTGCACCACCACCCCAAAGTGCAATCACACAGCTGATGGCAGAATCAAAAGGAAGAAGTTTCTCCACAGTTGACTGAGAGATTGTGGAATCTCCACCCATGGACATACTCAAAAGTCAAAGGAGCATGGTCTTGGGCAACTTGTTCTAGATGTTCTTGCCCAAGCAGGGAAATTGGAGCAGACGATCCATGCAGATCCCTCCCAGCTCAGCCATTTTGTGTCATTCTGTCCTTTGGACTCCTAAAACACCTGAACTCAGCCCCTGATGCCTGCTGGCAAGGATTCTGGGGCAAGGGATAATCCCAAACCCTTCCCATAGGATTCATCACCAAATATATCCCCAATCCAGAACACTGTATGTCAGACACAGTCAGAAGGAAAAAAGGATCATTTCATTACAAACATCAGCTGCAGGGCTAGGGAGGGCTGGCCCAGGAGTCAGAGGGTGTTAGGGACTGGGTTGTTTTCTTATAGACTTTTTTCCCAAAAAGTTACTAGGAAGCTGATTGCTGGGTGTTTGTGAGCACTCAGGAGTACTTGGAAGAGACAAGGAGGTAACTGTCAAGGAGAGGGTAGCACCAACTACACCTCTCTCTTGGGGGCTCGGAGGGAACAGAGAGAGTGCAGTCTTTGACTGGGGGGAGATCCCACCAGACCTCACCTGGAACTGAGCTCAGAGTGACATTTGTGTGTCCCCCGGGAATTCGGAACCTGACCTCTCCCTGCCCTGCCAGGAGCTGCTGCCCCATTGCCCTGCACCCGCTGCTGCTTCAGTTTTGCTCTGGGTTTCTCCACGCTGTTTCTCCTGCCCAGCCGGGATGTTTCCTACAGCTCCAGCTACGGCCACCGAGCTTCGGATACACCTCGTGCCTCGGTATTCCTGCTCGCTCCAGAAAGGGGCCAGCATCGGAGAAAACTGTGACTGCTTCCCTAGCTCTGTTTGTTGTTAATGCTATAGGGATTGTTATTTTGTTTATCTTGTTAGACTCACTAGAAAAGAACTGTTATTCCTATACCAAATTCTTTGCCTGGGAGCCCCTTTAATTCCAAAATTATAACAATTTAGAGAGAGGAGATTTGCATTCTCCATTGCAAGAGATACTCCTACTTTTCCCTAGCAGACACACCTGTCTTCAAACTAAGACACAGGGGCTTTGTGGAAGTGGAAAGTCAGCAGCTGCAACAACAGAGTGACAAAGCACTGATGAACCCACAAAAGCAGGAATTGGTGTGGTTTGGTTCCCTCTTTTTGGGGAAAACAGCTGAAGAGGAGCTCTTTATGGCCCAGCAGAGAGAGTTCTTGCTGCCTTTGAGTAAGAGTAAAACAAAACCATCAGGGCAGAAAATAGCATTTAAGAGAGATATCTCTGAAAAGACATTGGGTCAAAGGCCACAAACATTCCAGGTTCAACAAAAGGATGTGGACTGGGAGGGCATCCCTTCACAGGAAGGTCAAGAGGACACAAGCTGATTTATAAGCCCAGAAGCACTGGAAAACATAACAAAATTCTTGTGAGTAAACAACAGAAAAAGATTAAATGTTTCCTTTGACCTCCTCAAACTATGGTTAACATGACATCTGAGGGAAATTACACTGCTCAAAGTGAAACCAGGTGACTCCAAGATATTTCATGAGCCAAATCCAAGGTTTCCCAAGTTGTTTTAATAATATAAAAGTGTTTATAGTCTGATGAAACCAGTTTTATGTCTGTACCATAAAAAAACAGCACACAATGTTTGAAAACACAAAGGCACTCTTTGATGGATATTGCTCTGGGAAACCTGAGAGAAGCCCAGGGGAGAGTGGGAAAGCAGCAGTGATGAGAAATAATGAGAAATGCACACAGGTATTGTAGTACAGCACACCAATGCTATTTAAGTGGCCAAGTAAAAGCTGTAGCAGACAAGGCTGGATGTTATGACAATGGCCTTGGACCTGGAAAATACCTTTTCCATGAAGCTAGCTCCAAGAGCACATATCATGATTTGAAGGCAAAACAAAACCCGTGAAAAGGAAAAGGCAAAAAAAATAAAAAGGAAAACATGGAGATTTGGTCCTTTCAGGTCAAATGCTAAGTTCATCATGCCTGAGCTCCCTTCTATACTATCATTTCAAGAAGAGAAAAAGATGAAACACTTCAGTAGGCAATATGAGTACAAACCTGAAAAATGCCTCAGATCCAGGTTTTCAAAGATATCTATGGACAGAATAGCTACATATAAAAAAAAAAAAAAATCAAGTATAAAGTCCTTTCATATCTCCCTTTTAAATTCGTCAGTGCCATGTTGGTGATTTTCAAAGTCTTGCTAAAAGCCCAGCTATATGTTTAAATATGCAAGTACCTTTAGAGAACATGAGCCAACATCTCTTAGAATCTTTCCAAAATGAAATGCAATTTCTTGTGTTACTGGGTTGGCAATTTTAATCCTTCCTGCACCAAAATAGAGGATCAAAACCAGAGTTTAAAATAGTATAATCCAATTGTGGCATTCCATGTAAATAAACAGAACTCCGAGGAAATACTAGTTGTTTTGAAATTTCTACCAGGAAATTAAGAGAAGTGGACTTAAATGCTAGAAAAAATAAAAAATATGCATTTTATCCAGTTATGCTTCATTACGTTAAATTATGCAAGTTGATAGTGGAATTATAATAAATGCATCCCTCCCAAAGGTTTCTCCCCTTAAGTTCTTCAAATAATTCCTATGCAATCCAAAACTGCTTTTCTCCTGCATCCCATAATATGCCCCACAGCTCCGTGATGGGCCTGGAAGCAGCTGTCTGGGTGATATTTGGCCTCCTCCTCCTGCCATTGTCTCTCTGATATCCAGTGTGGGTATATAGAAGAGTTTTTACCACGTAACCCAGCAGATACTATGAATAAATGTAATGTGTAATGCAATTATGCTTGACAATACAGATTCAAAGGTCCAGTAAAGAACATTATAAAGTCACATTGACTTTGGCTGCAAAATTATTTAATTGTATTTCTTTATTAATATTCTAAAAATATCTGCATGGAGAAGTATTTAAATTGTCACAAATATAAAGAAGTGTTATGTATGTTCACACGTGCTCTTGTATTGCTCTTCTATCCCTGGGAGGCTTCATTAGTGCCCAAGCCTAGACAGTCACAGCAGAGGCACCCACAAGTTTTCAGAAGTTCCCATGTGGAAGTACCCTCTCAGCACACTCAGAACCACAGCAGTCAGATCATCATATTTTCAGCATAAGTACTGCTCTCCCATATTTCTGATTAATGACTTTTGCTTTATTGTCCACTCTATCAACTGCCAAAAATTTTAACCTCGTATCAGATCAATACAAGCCTTTCCAATGTTCATTATTCAATTCTCAAATGTTTTTCCTTCCTTGTCTTGTTTTCTCTATCTTCCTTAGGTATATTAAGCACTTTGGAGATGCACTGTAAAGGCCCTTGCATATAACATAATTATTTTGCAAAGATTGTGTTTGAACGGCCTTTCTTTACAGTACTAAGTAAAAATTCCTTGAGCTGTAAATGCCAGAATAACTCTGAACAACTTCTGTGTCCCAGCTAGATCACCCAGGTCCCCTATAGATTACATGATCACAAATACACCTTCATAAGACAGTGAAAGCCATGACATATTTCTATGATAGGTCACTCCTTTGGTTTGTGGGTTTGTCATTAGGATAAAGTTAAATAAAGATAATGGATGGGATTCAGTCATATCTCCCAAACAGTTTAAAGAAGGTATAATGCTTTGAGCTCCATAGAAAACTTTTTTCTAGAATATATTGCACTGCAGTGACACTAAATTTGTATATACAAAATTATATGCATATATATAATTTTATATATATATATGTATATATATATAAATAATATATATATAATATAATGTGAAATATTTCTATATATATATATATAAACACCTAAACCTATCATCAAGAGGTTACATCACATCTTTGAGATGATTAATGGCTTTGGCAAATTTGACATTGGGTTTTGTCCCAAGAAAATGAATATCTTTACTCAGGAGGCACACCATGTTTAGCCTCATTTATCATAATTAGCTTAAGGTATTTCAATATTATAATGAATGCTAAACAATTTAATTGTTTATTTATTTTTGAAAATATATTTTTCACTTGTCATCATATCTGCTTTGCACTTGACCTTTTAATCAAAATGCTCACAGTCATTTCTTTTCATCCCATATTTACTTTCTGATTACTTTTGCTCAGGATTTGTGTGTTGCCTGAGTGCTGAACAACCAATAGCCAGAAGGGAAACTCATTAGCACAAAACACAATTATTATGCTGGTTAGGAGATAACTGAAGTAAAGCCCTGATACAGGACTGACCTCTTTGCATCTTCCTGAATCCTGTGGAGCTGTAAGTCATAATCAGATGGGACAGCTCCCAAGGAACTGAGAGGAAGTGCCTGAGCCCATGTCAGTGATAAATAACATTGTAATTGTGCTTTAAAACCTTTATTCCTTTTGTGATCGTTGCAGCAATTAAGATACATTAAAATTCAAAATCTGACCAGAAAGATAAGCCTCATTCTTTCGGAAAAAGAAAACCAATCAAATACAGAGCAAGGTATCTGTTTTGAAGCTATCTTTGAAAAGAATTAATCAGAATAAACACTTAAAAAAAAAAAATCAACCTAGACAACCTAGAATAAATTTTACATAAGCTGTACTTCAATACCAAGTGTAAAGTCACAGGAAGAAAATAAGTTTTCCAATAGCATTTTGCAAAAAATAGTAACTTACTCCCCTGCTATTGCTGATCAGTGTTGACCTGCAATGCCTCCTTACCACATCTAACCTGAAAATCAGATTTTTTATTAAGTAAAGTTTTTTTCCAGACAAAGGAAAAGAAACAAAACCAAAAAGTATCTCTGGAAAGTTTTTTAAAATTTCACCCAAAGGAGTATTTCAAGTCTAGATTGGAAAGAAACATGGTTCAGTATAATCACAAGTAGTTACAGAAGCACCACAGGCAATGCAGTTTTGCTCTTACTCAATATACATGGAGAATATTGATAATGGATCTCAATTATGAATGACAGAGAAATATACTGAAAATTAACCTGAATAAAATAAAGGCTATTGATCACTGTCAACACCCATGAAAAGCCCTCCCCCTCCAAAAAAAAAAAACAACCAAAACCCAGCTCAGTATATTTGGGGAGATAATTGGAATGAAGAACAATAAATTTGCTTTAATAATCACTTGGGTGAAATAGAAGTCAGACAATAGAAGTCAGGTAGAAAAGAATCAGTCTAACAAATCCACATTTTATAAATAATGGGACCATACAGGACATCCATCACGTAACATATGGCTCAGAAAAAACTGCAGAGTTTGAAAAACCATTTCTACAAGGTATAATAAAACAGAGCAGACTAGAAACAAAGCAAATTCCAAAATTTTAAAAGCTGAAACAGTGTGACTTTCCTCTAAAAGGAAACACAGATATATGGTTTCCAGCTTCTGAATAGTACAGTTCAGTAATATTGCTGGAAGCTTGTTACTGAAAAATTAATCATTCACTGACAGAGATGCTGAACAGAGGAGTTCAATACAAGTCACAACTTGTATTCAGCTGAGAGATATAGGAGAACAGAGATTTTTACCTGAAATCTCTTCTAAAGGAATTTTATCTGCACCTTAATTTAACTAGAGTGGAAAGTTAAAGTGCATTTTGTGTCTTCAGCCTAAGTAAAACAATGAAGGATCCATTATTAGACACAGACAAAATAAAATCTATCAATAGCCTTGTCATTATTACTGAAGATTTTTTATTCTTATTTTCACCAAGCTGCTCTTATTAATTGTTTTCATTATCGTGAGTTACTTATAAATAAAAATGCTGAATCAGAAAATGTAAAAAATGTTTAAATTAATATGAAGCATATTCACAATATATAATCTTAAGGGTATCACTTTTTAAATATTTTAAAAAGTATTACTATCAAAGGGTGGCATTTCATCACATTTTAAA
The DNA here is from genome assembly GCA_013397245.1 of Thryothorus ludovicianus. NCBI lineage: Eukaryota > Metazoa > Chordata > Aves > Passeriformes > Certhiidae > Thryothorus > Thryothorus ludovicianus. Next base: position 135,911 of record VZTB01012668.1, read on the forward strand.
ATTATTAAAGTACTTGTTATATGGTCAACAGAGCCTTAAGAGGCAAAAATGTAACTCCTAAGTTTACATAAATTATGTCTTAAAATGTTGCATATGGTCTTTAAGCAGTATTTAACTTTATTTTTCCACATTTGGGAAAAAATTACAGATTTCAATAGTAGTAATGTTTAGGGCAAGATTAGTCTTAGATGGATTTGATTGTGGTAGTGATTTGATAGTGATTGGAATGTATCACTTACTCTGTGAGGCACAGGTCTGACTTTGCAAATTAAGAGATACCATTGCTAATACAGATATTTGCTGAAATGCACTGGAAACCTGGCCTTTATGCAATTCCACTGCAAAACATGTAGAATGGGTCTCTTAATAATCACCTCAGGCAAATATCATTAGCTCTCCATCTCTTTTTTGTTGGTTTTTGGTGGTTTCACACTTTAGCACAACTGGCCACCTTTTCTCCCACTGTCACATTAAGTGTTCAGGAGGAAAGGATCATTAAGCTATGAGCATTTTCTACTTTCAACAACAAATATAAAAGTCAAATTCTTTACTAACCATAAAGAAAAACAATAGGAGGACTTCTCTGAAATTTCCTTTAATCTATGGGAGAGGGCTGTCTAAATGCAAATGAATCCACAAATATCTTTACAGATCTCTGAGAAATTTGGTGCTTCTAAAACAAAATATAACCCAATTTTTGTGAAGGGAACACTATCCTGTGAGGACTATTTTTAGAGGGCCGATCCTGGGGAAAGCTGGAGGAAAAAAAGCATTCTAAAATATATTGATACTCATAGTACAGCAGTACGTCAGTGATAAAAATGTAGGTAGCCCTATAAAATACTCACAGAAATACCTATATCAGATCTCCATACCACACCAAATTCCCAAGCATTCCACTGAAGGTGTGGATTTCCTTCTCCAGTCCCCAACCTCCCTTCCACAGACAGGTGTCAGACACTGCAGCACCTTGGTACTTTATAGGAGGGAAAAAGGAAATTAAAGTGAGGTGCCACAGTGAATTCAAAGAACCAACAGCCAGGAAAAAGGAGAACACAACCTAGATTTGACACATTTCCATTCACTCTATGGCACAACCTGCTTCCAGACTGTTGCAAGAATAATTTTTGTGAAAGCCTGTATTGAAATTAATATTCATGTACTTAAAAAATGACAGGAACCAAAGAAGACAGTTTCTTAATTTTTGTCACTTGTGAAAATAACTCTACATCATTCTTGTGTAAATAGTAAGTAAAACCTGTGCATCAACTTGAAGATGGTGAAAAGGAGTGTGGAGTGCAACCAGCTGGTCCCAGTTTCCCCTTTCACCTTTCATAAAGAGTGCACATTAGTCATGAGACTTAATCAAATTCTGATTGCAGATGTACAAATACTGGATATCCTTCTTTCTCTATTCCAGATTATATTAAATATTAAATTCACTTGAAAAATGAAATGCTGTTTTTGTCTTTGAAAAGGGAAACTTTAAGATGAACAAAACATTCAAAGGAGCTGTTTCCATAAATTTAGCATCTCACAGAGACAACGAATGTATGGAGAATTCCACTTGTCAAACTCTGTTTTTATGGTTACTCTGTTAGATTGCAGCTGGTAGAATTGATAAACAGCCTGCCCACTAACCTCCACACTTTTACTGCTCCATTTGAGAAGGTATTTTTGCCCAAGATGCAGTCAGTCAGCCCAAACAACTGAAAAAAATTGACTCCTCAGCTCTCCTGAAGCAGCTCACCTGCTGAGCCACAGAGGCTACATCATCCTTCAGAATTACCCTGGTCCTTTTCTCCTTGTTGAAGGAATAGAATTTACCCAAGCCACTGTGACAAATAATCACTCTCTGTCATAGCTGTTCTCCTACCACACCCAAACTTTCTGATAACATTGCAGGGTAAGATTGCAAAATGAACGGGCATTTTGGCATTGGAAAGATTTTTGACTTTTCCACTGTCCTCCAAATCTTTCCTCCTTATTTTTCATACTGGTAATTGCCTTGGTTTTGCTTCATGTAAGGGAGGTTCTTTTAGGTTTAATACTCTTACCTTTGAGCAATGTCCAGTATATAACACTGACCTGGGTTATTTGCTTATTTTGTATAAACTTCAGCCAAAATGCCAGGATTTGGTTCCAGCCTCACTTTTCCTTGTTTTACAGCACGGCAAAGAAACAGCCTTTATTACTTCTCTGGTGTGCCAATAAGATGAAAAAGTTCAAAACACATGCACAAGTCTCATTTATTCCTCTGGATTACTGGGAAACTGACTTTGTCACGAGCTGATACCTATATACACCTATATATATATATATATACATATATGCACATATATATATATATACCTTATATATATAGGTGTATATATACACCTATATATATAGCCTGCATGGGATTTTTATTTTTTCCAGAACCAGAACTCTTCCTGGCTCTACTAGGTGTCTTTCCCTCATACTTGGAGGCTCAAACCTTACCTAGTTGAAGTTCATGGAAGATAAAATAACCCCATTTGGCCAAAAGTCCAATCTCGTTGTTAGTTCAGGCAGAGATTAGAGTCATATTCTTCACATCAGGGTCACTCACATCTCATCAGCACAGTATAAACTCTGTCCTAAAAATTCATTCCAAGATGAAAAATGATTGGCATATATGTTTCATACTTTAAAGTCTTTAATGAAAAAGTTAAAAACAGTTATTTTTATAACGTAAGAAGAAGAAAATCAAAATTATTCAAAACTCAGTTCTCATTGTTAACCATTGTCATGGGTTGCAGTGAAAAATGTAACCAAGGGGTATGAATTCTATCACCATCTGTTGGAACTGGAGGGGGGATGGTGTAATCTTCTGTCAATAGGCCAGCTGATAAGAAACCAGTGAGGGCAGTTTCTTTCTTTATCTCTTCCACAATCCATCCTCCCTCCAGGGAGAGATCTTCTTTGAGTCTCACTGATAAAATTACATCATCCCATTGGGAAATGCTTCATCCAGGGGGAGGAGAGCCAAGCCTTTTTACCTGGCTAAAAACCTGAGATTTGGGACACCAAAGAAGCCTTTCCATCAGATTCCCAGAGGAACAGCTGCCTTTTCCACTGGCTCTTCAGAGGAGGACTACACCCTTCCACAGGATCACTGCTCCAGTCGAACTACATCAGCCACTCCAGGAGGACTGCTGCCAACACCCTGACCAACAGGGTGTCAGGTTGTATTCCGACTCTGTCAGTGGTTTCCTTTTTCCTTTGTATTATTGCATGTATTTTCTTTTTCTTTTCTTTTTTTTTCCTTTTTCTAATAAATTGTATTTCTGACTTGGAGTCCCTCACTGGTTTTGCCTTCAAACCAGAAAAACTATACATATAGCACGAAGTATATTTTTCCCTTTGAAGTTGAAAGTCAATTCGCTTGGACTCTGTTTATTAGATTCACTCTAAGTCTTATGTAGGTGGAATGAGCATTGCTGGGGAAAGAAAACCTGAAAATTAGGAAGAGGACTCAGAGCAGAGGGAAAGCTGAACTATTTTTCCCCCACTATAAAAGCTTGATATACTGATGGTGTGAGATAAAACTGTTGGACTGATTCCTCAGTCTTACTTTTGAGTCTTACTCTTCCTGGGCAGTTAATCTCTCCTGTGACCAGAATATGGTGTTTACATTTCAGACACCCATCCTGAGTGACACAGATTATATTAATGCCATCAGCATTTCAAGTTGAGTTGATTAGCATGTAACCCAGACAAGTGACCTGGTAGACTGCGACCATCACAGCAGGACTTTGATTCCAGCACTGCTTCCAGTGGGCAAACAACTTAAAACTGCTCAGCCAGAAAGTTTGGCACACTCTCAGTTTCATTCAGGCAGGCTTACTGGGGAACTTTTTAGATCAATATAATCAAAGCGAACGCACATAGAAGTCTCCCATCTAATTCCAGCCTGCAAGAAAACTACACTTAGAGATACTGGCATTTGCTTTAGAGCCTGGTTTGAGACACATATTTCTGTTGTTTGCAAAAGATCAAACTGCTAAAGAAAGCAGCCTATTTACACTTTTGATAGCAACCTTTTAATGCAACCCAAGCTGGATGGCAGAACTATTTTTCTCTGGCAGGTAAAGCCCTTTAGAGGAAACCAATTGACAGAGACTATATTCTCACAGTAAGATAAACTCTTGACATGGCTGGCTGGATCATGTTTTTCCTTGGCACTTGACATATGAAAAATACAATAAAATGAAAAAAAAAAACCACTGTACTTTTTATCACTGATGCCTAGAAAACCTTTCAAGTCAGAGGATGTGTTTCCAGCTTCAGTAAACAGCACGTTCTCTGCAATCAAGGCATCCAAGATGCTTGTAAAAAGTATCAGAGGGCTTCTTAGTTTAGAGGCTGCAGATGTAATTCAGATTCAAACACCCTCAATATCAAAAGGCTTTGAAATTGTCTGAAGTAGCACCTTTCTGGATGACAAATGTCCTGTTGGTGGGTGAGAGAGAATTCACAATGATGATTTCACTGGCACCTATTCCTTGGTTATTCCTGCCTGGCCCTTGGAGTTTTCTGCTACAGCAAGTGTTCTAATACCTCAGATTTCAGCTTTCCTCTTCCTGTTACCAGAAACCAGTCGGGATTCTTTTTTTTTTTTTCATTAGATGTCATGTATTCTCTCTGTATTTCTGCCAGCAGCAGGGATGTGCAATGTCCCTAATGAATTTTGCAGATTCACTTGAAAAAGAGCCAACTCTTTTAGCTACTTCATCTCAATACAAGTTGCATCGATTCCCTCACAGACCAGTGAATATACCACTAAAATATCTGACCTAGCAAGGTCTTGCAGTATGGATTAGTAGTGAGATAAATCATGATAAAACCTTACTTTGCTAGGTTTTAAAATAAAAATAATTAGACTATCCATAAAGCAGCCTTCTTTAGCTATAGGAAAAAGAAAAACTCAGTGAAACAAACAGACCTCCAGAAAGAATTGGAAATTTGTACTCAAAACCTTAAACATGCAGGAGAGTGCTATTGACGCTGCTCCATGTGCACATGGGAGTGCCTCTACCTCCAGAAAGTGAGTTGGTATTAATTGCAGGATAGCAAGGAGCTTTAGAAGGAAATACATATTCTTTGTTGGTCCATTTTGTTTTCCTATCTCATTGCTGTTTCCAGGAAATTGTTCTTATCTCTACTAATGATCTTTACCTTTTTGTGTTCCCAGTTCTCCTCTTCACACCACCACAAGGAAAATGGGGTTGTGTGAGTGAGCAGCACATGCTCTGAGGGTTTCGGTGAGAAAACTAAATTGGGGAAAACAATTCCCAACCACAATAATTTATTATACAAAAATTGAGACATGTGACAAGATGCTGTTGATGTTCTCACAGATCTTGCCTGCCCTGAGCTCAGCTTGATCTCTGCAGAGTGACTCCACATGTACAGACTTGGGAGAGGAGTTTGCAGATTAGGAGGACAGTTACTTTTTTCTTGTTTCCTATTAGAAATTGCTCTTATGAACAATAGAAGCAAAATTATCCCTAGTACTGATTTCTCAGCTAGTACAGAGAAGAATGAGAGAGAAGTTTACCATGAGAAAGCAGTGATATGCCTGAGTTTAGGCAACAGAAATAGTGGAGAGGCTGCTACGGTCCAAGACTTTGCTGAAACATCTGGCAAGCATTTTCCAATCAGCACACACAGAATAGTCATCTACAGAGAAGAACCACTTTCAAATTATTGAAAAAAACCCAAGCCAACAAAACGGAAATAATTTTGTGGCTGTTTTTGCCAAAATGTCAACATGAAAACAGCTTAATCTTCTGAGATAGCTCACAGAGCCTTGCACTGACAACACACATTTCACATTTAGGTTTTACATTTTGTACGTAACAGCGTATGATCCACTGCAGTTTTATTCCACAACCTTAAAGAATTTCACAGACATTGACTAATTGTTCCTGACAAGACTCCTCTGAGGCAGATGTGGATGTATAATTTGCATTTTATAGGTGAGGGATTTTAGACTGAAGAAAATATTCCTGTCTCACACTTTTGCAAGCCTACTGAAAAATAAATCTCTATTAACTAAGGGAGTTCCAGTTTCGACTAAACCAATTAATGTCAAGGTACAGTGCTGGACATTTTGTTCTTTTCATTGACATCTGTGCTCATTCTAAAATATCACAGTATCTTCCTCTGGTTCCTGTGTGAAAGCTTTCAGTGAGGATTCCTTCCTTTCCTGAGTAGCTGTTTGAAACCTGACACAATATAAGCCCTTGAGGAAACCAGGGCTTTGGGTTAAATATCCTTTAAAGTTAGCAGACACTTTCCAACTAGGCATGGGTAGAAGTGTTTTGATGGATGTGCCTTCTCTGGGGGAGACACTGCTAAGGGATGAGACATCTCTGGCAGAACTGCTGGCAGGGAGCAGGAGGGGGAACCTGGTGGTCGTGGTCCCTCTGGGGTGGCACCAAGCAGCTGGGATGTCTTGATTCCCAGCTGGGGAGTCACGGATTTCCCTGACTCTAACCCTGTCCCTGACAGCTCCTCACTAAGCAAGCTGCTGGGCTCCTCTGACTGCTGAAGGAGATGTGTCTTTGACCTGCTTTTCTTCCCAGGCAGTCACCACACACTTGTAGCTCCAGGGGAGATTTTATAATTGATGAAGAACCTGGGAACAAATATAGAGCCATTCTTTAAAGACCCACACAAGGCATTTCACTTTGTTTCCCACATAAAACCCTTCCCACCCAAATTTTCTTCTTTTAAAGCAAAATATAAATTGCTTCACTCCAATTAAATAATTTATATCTATATATATATATAGATATATACTAAATACATACATATACTAAAAAAAATTACTGTTTTCATCAACAATTTTTTCAGAAAAATACCATATTTCCTAATTTAGGACACCTAGAACTGTATTTAAGATTACTAACACCTCAAAGAAATTGCTTACTATATTTACTGATACCCAAACTTTGGAGCAAGCTTAATTCTAATGCCGAAAAATGAAGAAGTTGGAAAACTTAGGGAAGCAAAAGGGAGGAAAAATCTCCTACTTCAAAAGGTAAAGTCTCAATTTTGCTTTTCTACTGTCAGCAATCTATATCCAGCTATGAAAATAATTTCTCATGCATACCTACATCAACATAGCCAAATTTGATGAGGCTTTTGCGGAGAGAACTTTTCCTATTTGGTCTTATAACTCAAGAGATTTCTAATCTGTCACACCAAAACCATTGCAGCTCCTATGATTCTAATTTCATATTAAAAAAAAATAAATTCTAAAAATTATTTAATATATACCTTCCTGGAAAGTAGGAGTTGCCATGAACTTGAGAAGATGGGAGGAACAGGCAGGAAAGATGGGTCAAATAAATGGATTCTCTCCACTATGAACAAGAGCTGAAAAAAAGGAGTGGATTTTTAACTAAGCTTATGTGCATTAAGATAATATAAAATAGATATGTTTCCTTGCAACCCACAAGTCTCTGCAACAGGGGTACTTCATATTCCAGGCAGAGAGCTAAAATGCCCCTCTGTGATAGTACCTAAGGGCCTGTAAATAGTTTATTTCTTTTAACATTCATGGAAGGTGGCATGTTTTAGGTAAATGAAATCTCCCTGATAAATAATTTATGCAGAATCAAGGCATGTGTAAAGAGTTCACTGTGTGCATTCTCTTTTCTTGCTTGTATTTTACAAAATATGTGATGAAAGGTTTATTTACTGTGGTTTTTCACCCTTCTGAAGTCAAAAAGCAAGTCAACTGCTGCCTGATTTCTGTTCAGAAATGCAAAGATACAAAAAGATAGAGAAATCCTTAAATATTAAAAGTTATAAACTCACCTAGCAAAGGCAGGGCACTTCTACAATTTAATACAATGCATCAAGAAACAACAATAGAGCATGTGGCACAAACATTCCGTTTTAGCAGATGTTCTCTGCTACATTCAAGCCTTTTACTATTCCCTGAGATATTTATGGAAGACTCACTTCCACTGCAAATCCTGGGTAAGAAGTGACACTAGGATATGCAGCAGGGTAAAAACAGCTCTGCAAGCTGACAAAATCCCGTGGTAAAGACCCACTGGAATAAACATCATGTACAGGGAAAAGAAATGTGATAGATGTCAGTGAAAACTGCAGGAAACATACTGTCTGCACACAACATTCCCTGTGGCTAAACCTCTCACTCCCATTGGCACATGAAGCTTATTCTCTGGGGGGAAAGCAAACCATTAGACAGCTGGATCAGAGGAATGAAACAGAGCTTCAAAGTTCCCGAGTAAGACGAGAGCAAAGCAGGCTTTACATGGTTGGTTGGGAATGGATGGAGTGACAGATGTGCTGCGAGCTCAGCTGTTCCAGAGAAGCAGCACGTGGCTCTGAGACCCTGTCATAATCCCATTACAGGAGATGGCTCTGCCCAGATTAAGGTGAAAACAAGACCATCTGCCAACATCAATAGTAGGGATTTCATTTAACAGTAAATGAATGTGAGAGAGGGAGACTAAAAGAAATAGAGAAGTGGGGTGTGGATAAGAGAGAAATAGAAAGATTAAACAGAAGATAGGTGATGATCCAGTGGATTTCTGTTGGTCTTTCTTGGTGGAGGTCCTGAGGTCATAAAAAACTCTTCATTATTCACACATTTTAGCAAACAAAGGAATTCACGCTTATTGGCTACACAGTTCTCCTATTCTATTGGTTAATGAGTAATTCCCTCATTTCTAATGCCAATTATTCCCATAGTAATCTTTCTCTTCTTTTGAGTTGGTGGTCAGTATCTGCCCCGATGGAATTATTCTTTTTCCAGTCAGAGCTGATTTCAGCCAACCATTGCTGAGTTTGCTTTCCTTGTGGCCCATAAATTCTTCATTCTACATGTCCATTATCAGTGATACATTCTTCTCCTCCAGATTTATTTACCTCCCCTTAGACCTGAGACAGTCATACAGCAGCACCACCTTCATCTTGTCTCAAGAGCTTTTTTGGCTTATCCTCTCTGGTTCTCTTAATCTGGTCCAGTTTAAAGCTGTTCTAGACAGAACCAAGGTTTGTGGGGGAGCCTTAAGCACACTTCATCTCCTCCTCTCTCTGCTCCCATGTGAAGCCAGGTCAGGGCCCATGGGAGTTCCTGGCATGTTCCCAAAGCTTCCTCAGTCTCCAACAGGTGGGTCACATATCAGCATTCACCTTCTGGAAAACTGAAAGGACAAAGTCAGCACATTTTAAAAACTATATTAATCTCACCACTATTAATGTTTAATCTTCTGTTATTTGGAATAGGGCAGTTAATACAAAATCTTCACTAGAAAGAAACACAACATTGTCTTGCTACTTTTTCACACTCATAATGACCTTGCATATCAAAAAACATAGAAGGGGAAAAATAATAGAAAATTACTTGCACCAGGAACCATTTGGGTCTCTTGACTGTCGTTGTAGTTATTGCATGCAAATAAATGTGTACACCTTAAAACCTTGATCTGATCTGCTCTCTTATTTCCCAAAGACACACTCAACACTAATGACTACCTGCATGACATGATGCAACTCATAATTGCTTTCCATTTAACAAAAAAATGGAAATGTTAATGAAGAGTTTTGAGTATTTCCCATATCTCAAGATGCTATTTCAGGTGCCCTAATCAGCTTGCAAGCCTGCTTAGAGAAATAAAGATAAACCCAAAGGCTGGTAGGAATCAGATACTTTTGGTGACTCCTAATTGTATAACTTCAAGCAAAACAGCAGGGAAATAAAAATAAAAAACAAAGTATTAAAATCCCATGGAATGATATACTAAATGATAGATGATTATAATGGAGCACACGAGTGACAAATCTAAGGATTACTTATTCAATAGCTCAGAGACAAAGGTACATCAGTGAAGAGGCTTGAAATTTCATTGAGTAAACGGAGAAATACATTATCTAAGATGAGGAAAAGCCAAGATTGATAAAAAGAGATGAAGGAGTAAATTAATTTCACTTTAAGATAAAGAATGTTGCTATGAAAAAGGCAAAAGAAATGACAGCTGGGAAAGGGCACACAGGAAACTATGCACAAATTGCAAATTATAAGTTTCAATAAGTTTTCCTAATTTCCTGACTTCAAGGAGGAAAGGGGGTGAAAGATGTAGGTGGGTTAGAGACTAGAATAAGAATAAAGACACAGTGGTTTAGATGAGCTTAAAAAACACTACAAATTTCTGAAGATTCAGTTGAAAATTACTGAAAATTATTACCTTGTGAAATCTCTTTGGAAAATTAGTGGTGGTTGTATACGAGCTCTTAGCAATAGTCAAAATATCTTCATCTTGACAGTCTCATAAGAAATGGCAAAAAACAAACAGCTGTGAAAGAGTCTTAACTGACTTCTGGAGGATTTGTTCTCAAGGTCAGTCAAGCAAATAAATTGTGGTGACTTACCCATCAAGACTTACAATTTTTTTTATCCTTTTGAAATTTGTACAAACAATTTATTTTGCAAAATGTATTTGAGAGTATTTTTTTGTTAACTCTCCTAATGCCAGAGCTGTAGTGGATGACACTATAAATCTTCATCATTCAATGTTTGAAAAGTGAGCATTATTGGCCAATTTTGTTTGTACACTTAGGATTATTCCTGCTGAAAAGTCCATAGTCTTGGAAGAGATTTGGAAGTGCTGTATTCAATTAAAATGGCTTTTCACAGCTTTATGCCTCAGTTTCCAATTAGCAAAGCAGAAATATCTCCTTTCCTGTTTGTAAGAATACATTTTTTTTGTTGCTTAGTGACACATTCCACAGTGATATTCAGCAGGTTAATTTATAGATAAATGTGTAATTTCTGCGAAAAATCACATTAGATAATTATCTTGTGGTTTAAAATTAAAATAATTTATTATCAAATTCCTTATAGAGATCATAAGACAAAGGAAGGACGGTTTGATGGAAAAGAAAGTGCAATCATTCCTAACTGTGCAGTTGTGCTGTCTTGATCCTGCTCTGTGTAAAACCAATCTTTAAGTAGAAATTTTCTAGGAAATATAGAGCCCTACATTCAGTGTATTTAGTCTTCATAAAACCACTGAGCACAGTGGCAAACTGATATTTCTTGCAAGAAAGGACTGCAAAATGCCTAAAGAACCTAAAAAAACTCCCTTAACATTTGTATTCATCAGAGCTGTAGCAGATTACCAGTGGAGCCACTCAAAGTAGCTCCCATGATCAGTTCAATCTGCTATTTTCATTTACAACTTTGCCAAAAAACATTGGTGTGGACTCCTTAGACCTGCTAAGGGCATGAAGCTGAATGGTACCATCAAAAGAAAAGAAAATCTAAATGATCTTAAAAGCAGAATAATAAAATGGGTTGAGGCTAACCAACTGCAGAGGTCAATGTTGGCAAAGAACAACTTGGTTTGAGCTGGCTGCTCATACATTTAGGCTGAAAATTAGAAAGATGCTTTAAGCTGTCAGAAGAGCAAGGTTCAGTTTTCTGAAATGCTTCCAGAGTAACAGAGGAACAGATTTCCAAGTCTGCTGGTCTTGTGGATTCTTTTTCTCTTGGATTCAGCCTCAAAGCCTGGCAATGTTCAAATACCAAAGTAAAGCTGTATGCTGCTTTCCAAATTGTAGTTTACTGATGGTATATTACTAACAGGAGGTGATGATAAAAAATGCACCAGAAAGAGAACTCATAGTTCATAACTCTGTGTCTTGGTCTTGATGCAAATATGTTGTTCATCCAAGCAAGACATGAATCTTCTCTGGGGCCTCTTCAAAACTGCAATGAGCTCACACTTGAATTTAAAACCACCCCTAGCTTTAACTAATTTCTGCTTCAGTGCCCCAAATACAAAGCAGACTTTTAGAGGAGGAGTAGAATGTATTCATTCCTTTAGTATTAAAAAAGTGACCCAAAATTTACTATGTACATAAATCTTCCTTGAAAGAATGAATCAAGAAAGAAAAAGAAATATCATTTATGATATTGCAGTACTGAAAGAGGTTTAGAATAACTGTGAAAAAGGTGGGTAAAAAACATAATAGAATAGTTGCATCTGACCTACTCTTTGCACTCAAAATAAAAATGAAAAATATCAGAGGGGGATAGTTTGTTAGATGATCAAAAATGAGAAGTTCAGGATATAATCAAATAATATATCAGTAAACTTCCACACAAAATCTCAAGCAGGCTCTCTGTATATCTGGTATAGTCAGTGAGGGAATATTTCTTCTTTGTTTTCCCTTTGCATGGTTCCCTTACATCAAAACAAAGAAGTAATTCAGAGATGACAGTGAGCACTGTGAGTTATGTATTGTCAAATATACGCTGTTCCAGAGCATCTTTCTCAATGAATGAAGAAATAAATCCTTATCAAGGAGGAAAGGAATGCAGATTAAATCTGGCTACTTCACTTTAATTGAATTTACTATATTTTAGTGACTGTGTATGAAGCGAACATAGAAAAATGGCATAAATGGAAAAAAAGAAAGACACTCAGATTGTGCAGACAATGAAAGGAGCAGGGATAATACCCTGCTTGCAGTGACAGAAGACGAAAAAATATTTTAACTGAGTTTCAGCCATGTTTTTAGCAAAAAATGACTAATGTTTTCTATGACATGGAGACTATCCTGCAAGACTGAGATGAAGCATATTTAATAAGCAGCTGCTTCACTTCATTATCTCGTGACTGAGTTTCCTCAAACACAATTAGAGGTGAAGGAGTTTCATCCTTTAAACCTCCTTTGAAAGGAGCATGAACACACAAACCTCTACTCATCCCTACACACAAATACACCCCCACACACACACAGACCCTTACCTGGACACTGGGAAAATTGCACAGTTTTAATTTTTATGCAGTAGAATTTTGATCCAAAGACTGGATTTCACGTGCCTCCGCTAGGTGTTAGTTATGTTCTTCAAAAGGGTAGAGTGAAATGAAAATGGTTTTAATCCAAACAAAGTTTTAAAAGAAAATATACAAAATGTATTTTATTGATACCTTAAGGTTACTTGAAGAGTTTAGTTCACTTAAAAGAGAAATATAATTGAGATATTTGTAAACCTAATAAAACTGGAAGAGAATGGAAAAACCTTGAGGGAAATAACAGGCTACATTAAACCTTGAAGGAAGACTGACTGAATTTCACATAAAATGCAGTGCATGTATATGTCTACTTGGGGCTTTTTCTGGTCTTGCAGTTTACTCTAGATGAGATATGCTGCAAGCTCCAACTTCTGTGGACATTATATTAAATCAGGCAGCTTTGATACACACTTCAAATGGGATGAGCTTCATATCTTGCAGACAGAATTGCTACCCAAGCTTAACCATCATCAGACTGTGGAGAACTTGTGGTTCTATAAATTTTAACAGGTATGTAATTGTGTCATATCTATAGGCATTTGAAGCCTTGCTTTCATTTCAAACTATGTAAACTCTCAAAAATTATTATAACCTTATTATCTTCCCTGTTTGTTTCCCATCAGCTTCATCACTGCAAGCTACCCATTATTTCAAACGCCGAAGTGAGAGCTTTGGAATGGTGATAAATATCTTATGATATTCTTCATAGAAATGGTAAAGCCAGTTGTACTTTGTCTGCACATAATGAACTCCTTGATGATAATCATCTACTACTAATATAAAACTCTTTACTTGAATGAAACTTCATGAATATTAAGTGGACAAATTCCTTACTTGGAAGAGTTGACTATTTAAAATAAGAAAGACAATATCTGTTTCTTACAGCCCAAAGAAGAAAAGAAGTATTACCTAAAAGAATTTCAGTTCAGCCATTTAAGAATAATTGTTGCTTCCAGTAGCTATTGTTCTGGACACCAAGAGGGAAAAATATTGTCAAATCTTGCAGTGAAACCTCTAATTAAACAGTAATCAAGATTTCATAGGATTTTTTTTTTATCCTATTCCACTACTTTTTGTTGTTTGCTGCAGGAACAGTTCCCTTAATTTCAATGAAAATTCTCAGTGGAGCAACCTGGGGCAATTCTGCTATTCACAGTAAGGATATCAGAATCTCTCTTGCAATTATTTTGGCTGAGAAGCATTTGCACACAGAACTTCAGCTGAATATAGCAAGGATTTTAGGCATTCTCTTAATAGATCACAGAAATAGTTTTGTCACTTGCAGGTGTCAGAACTATTTGTCCTTTTGACTACTTGCTGCTCCAGATTTGTAGGTGACCAGTCAACAACTTGTCATCAGGATATCATATAATCACACGAGGCAGGAGAAGAGAGAAAGCAAAGGAGGTGAGAGTGATTATCTTTGTCAAGGGCAGCAGTCAAATCAAGAAGAATAAGATAGAGGTACACACCTTAACTTGATCAAGGGATGGCTCATTAGGAGCCTTGCTTCTTGCTGCTTCTGAGATAGGGAAAGGGCAGAAGGCAGACAAGAAAGACTTGACAATACAGATGCAGCAGAAGCTGCTGCAGCAGAGGGGTTTGGGAGGTAAAGAAAAGGAAAGGAAGGAGGAAAAAAGTGACCTGAGACTCAGGTGGGAGATAGAAAAGTTTTCTTAAGATAGATACCCTGAGAGCATGATTTTAGGCAGTGCTGAGAGAAAGGCAAGAACTTCCAAAATTCTTGAGAGAGGAGGAAACTGAAGGAATAGGTGAGACCCCTCAGAGCATGATTCAAGGGGAGCATCTCATTCCGACACTGTGGAGTGCAGTGGTAGATGGGAAGAGGTAGGAAGGTAAAAGGAAGAAATGTTCAAAAATTATTCTGGGTACTTCAAAACAAAAAGAGACATCAGAAATGTTCATATAAATTTCCTATGGAGATATCAATTTTATGATATGGGTGGGAGGAAAGAAGAATTCTTTCTCATTATCTGTCTATGTGTTTGTTTGGGTTTTTGTATTAATCTAGTGTGTAATTGTGCTGCCCTGGAAGGATGATGATGATGAACCTGGAAAAGACGTGGAAAGGTTTCACTGAATGCATTACCTGTTCAATGACTAGAAGTTCCCAACACTAGTTAGGAAATAATAATTTTATAAAAAGCTACTCATCACATACTAACAGATTTTGTGTCCTTGAGTTTCTGCAGCAGTGCAAACATAAACTACAATTCAGGTGAAATACAGATGTTTGTTAACATTAAAAACAAAAAATAATTCCAAGTATGATATTAACAAGTAACTGGCTTTATTTGCAACAGTGAGGTTTTCCAATGCTTTTATGGGGACAAAGAAAATCTTAATCTATAGCTTTATATTAAAAAAAAGAGATTAGATTCAGGTCTTTTAATCAATATCTTCATTGATTTTAATTAAAATGGAATGAAGAGATGCTGGAACTCAACATCTCAATTAGGCATTAAAGATTCACGTGCTGTTCATACAATAACACTTGCATTGCAGGCTAAGTTTTACAGAAATGGTTGAAATGATGAAGTCTGGAGCTTTCAGCTGCTGCTGAGCCAAACAAAGGCACTGTGGGACACGGAATCGCCCCAGGACAGCAAGAGGTCCCTTCTGCCAAAGGTCTGTTGGACCTAGGAAAGTTCAGGCTGCTGCTGGGAAGAAGGCAAAGGACTTCTGTCAATGTAAATCTGTGCTCCAGACTACCAAGGGTACCACAGCCAGCAGAGCCTGTGGTCCCAGGAGCTCTCTGCAGTCTGGGGAACATGAGTTCCCCTTTCTGAACCTCACAGGAAACACCACTGAGCATCCATGTGATGTATCCAGAGCTCCATCAGCACCACTGCCCCAAGCTCTTTTCATCAGGTCAGGAATCGTCAGGAAATCTTTAGCGAAATGGAAAACAAACAATTTATGAAAATAAAACTAGATTAACACTTATGTATAGACTGTCATTAACACTTCATGCCAGATAGGAAACACAAAGAGTGTGCAGGTGAGAGGCTGCCACCTGTCAAAACCAGATCATATGAAAACCCTCATTTTATCATTGCTCCTTTGGAAACATTAACAAAGCCTGAGACATTGGACTTTAATTTTGGATTACATTTTTTCTTCTGTTTGTTACACACCCATACAGGCCAGCTGGAAATAGGTGATAGGAAATACTGAAATGTTTCAAGGGTCAGAGAAAAAACACCCTTTACAAAACTTTAACATGTGACCACAGACAGACATATATAATGCATTTTATTTGACAGAAGTGGTGACCACAGTGAAATGCAGGAGTTAAAACAGTTTTCAGGAAATTTGAAAATAAAATACATATAAAATATCATTTCACAGAAGTCTAGGCTACATGGCACCATAAACTGAGTGCTTCCTTCCAGTTTAGCTGGAATGCAGACAGAATGCAAAAGATGAAAAATAACAGTGACACAAAGGTTAATGTCATGTCACAACAGAAGTACCTCAGGGCAGTTATGTCAAAATGAGAAAATAGAGTGGTCCAATTTTCTATAAATATATTTATATTTATATAATTTGAGATGTCTTTACATATATTTATACACACAGGCATGCCCACAAATTGACTTCTAGTGCATGCACCGTGCTGAATGAACACACCATGTCTGTGGGCACACCATATGACCCCAATCAAGCTCTTCAAACAGCCCCAAGGGATGTAAACATCATTGGCAAGCCCAGGGGGTCGCGTGCTTTTCTTTCAGAGTCCCTTAGAAAATGCAAACACTGGGAAATTCAAATCCAAGCGCATCTCAAAAATCTGCTTTTTGGCCGACATTGCAGCTTTTCAGCAGGAGTCATCACAGAGGCCCTTGGTGGGGCATGTGGCTCTTTCCAGGAGCTGGCAGAGAGATGCTCCCCTCTCCAGGAGCTGCCAGCCCGGGTGCCAGCGGGCTCCTCACTTTCCACACCAGGACACTGTCACAGTAATTTTGTTTCTGTGTCCCCTCCAGCTCTAAACACTCTTCTCTCTGAGTTTCTGACTCCACAAGTGCCAAGATTAGATTTAAAGGGTAGTTAACAGGCTTTTTGCTTAAAGTCTTCCTATCACTTGTATTTATAGCTTAATCCATCAAAAGATTCTTGTTTCTGCCCTCTCATTTCAAAGCAAGTTTCTTTCTGGGGAAAAGAGATCACAGCTAAAGCGATGAGTTTTGTAAGGATGTTCCAAAACAGCATTAGAGGGGAAAAAAAATCAAACCAGTTCTGTGTTTCCTTATGCAAGTTTCATTAGAACTAGCTCACTGAGGCTCACAAAGGTTTCAGACATAGAAATAAAAGACTTTCTGACCAAAATCACTGTCACAAGTTCTTTTCAAGACTGGGAAAGAGGAACGCACATGATGATGAAGCAAATCAATGCCCTGAAGAGCTTTATTTATGTGTTATATGGCTATCCACAATTGCGGCGTTTTTCTGAGCTGCAAGCTGGAAGCCAAATTTTCAAGGAATATTTAAGCTTTTACGATGATTACAGGTGATTGTGCAAATTTATGAAAGGGTCTAATGGAGCTAAGCACCTTATTTCCCTCAACGTTCAATGGTTTTTAGGCACTTCTCTCCTTATTAGGTGCCAAAATTTAATTTACCCTTTAGCTATATTGCTTTCAGAACACCAAAGCAAAACACTCTCTTAGAGTAATTTTTCTAATTAAATGTTGTTGACTGGAATATGCTAGAAAAAATCTAAAATCATGAAAATTTCTATTTGTCAGATATTTACCTGTTCATATAAGATATTGTACCTGCCTTTGCCATTTTCAGGTTCCATATCTTAAAGTAGGAATTAACAGAAAACATTTTTATATTCCTCACATAAAAATTCTAAACAGCTTGCTCCCCTCTAAAATGGCAACCCCTGTGAAAACCAGAAGCAGCACAAATACTTGTATATTTTTGCAAAGTAATAAAAGTCTCTGAGCTCTGCTCCTCAGTGAGCTGTCTGTTACAAGCTGTCACTTAAATATAAATCCATCATCGTCTTACACATCCATGCTATAGACTTTCCCCCACAACCTCTGGGAAATGTGCCTTCTTCCCTAAGCTCTTAACCAATAAAACAGATTTCTACCAGGCAGCTGTGAAGTGTTTATGCTTGCTTAAAATCTTGTCATCCTCAAGACCACAGAAAATGCAGGGATTGCCATATCTGATCAGCTCAATGATCCATCTCAGCCACTCTGTCACCCCCAGCCCTTGCCAATATCTGAAGGGAGCCTAATGACACTGTTTTTAAAAGGGTGCTTGTTGTCACTGTGCAGTGTGCCCAAGATGCCATTTCCAGGCATCAAACAGGTACTTCATCTTGTTCAAATTACAGACAGGAGAAGATACAGCCATCATTTAGAACATACAGAATTCCATGAGTTAGGAAATGTGTTGGCACAAAACGTGATGAATGAAAGAATGATGTTTGCTCCACTGAGATCAATTGACTTACAGTGATCTGTGGATCTGTTTCAAATCATCCAGCCTGAAAGTTTAAAAAGGGATTCTTCCTTTTCTTTGTTATTTTTTAAACACAGGCAGTCATCTAATAAACAAATAATATTTTAGGGTAAGTTCTTAAAGAGCTTGTCAACTATGATTTATAATTATTCTCAAGAAGATCAAGAAAACATTTTGAAAACTGAAAGAATGTTTCAGGGATGTATTCACATCAGATTGTTGCAGCAACAGACTAAGACCTCTTTTTTTTAATAGAAAAATATCCTCAGTATATTTCCATGCTTTTTACTAAACATCCATTTTGCAATACAAATAAGGCATTGATTAGGGACACATTCAGATTTTAGGCATGGCTTAACTATGGAAATTCTTTACTCTGTGACAATATTAAAAAAACCCAAACCAACAAAACCCAACAAAAAACATGCACATGTTCAGAATGTTTTTGATATTCTGACATGTGGCATGAATTTAAGCTTTCAGAGTGGCAGAATTCGCCCAGAGCATTCATGTCTTGATCCACAGAAAAAAATATAAAATAATATGAAATTGTTAAAATAATTGCAAGAGCCCCAAAATGTTACTGACTCTCCTTTAAGTCTCCCCGGAGGCTGGAACTTGCATTGGATAAACAAGGATAAAGCTGAAACAACATTGGAAGTAGAAAATCTGTCCCTTCCTTTCCTCTTCGCCTGTCTCAATCCTGCCTTGAGATGCTGAACTATCTAAGATATTTTTGCTCTTCTTTTCTTGTTATCTGTTGGCTCTCATAGAACAAGAAAACCACAATTCTGGCTGGGCTAAATCACATAACCACAAATGATTCCATGAAGAAATAAATTATGGTCTCAGCAAAATTAGCATGAAACTAATTCATGAGATCAGAACTGAGCCAAACAAACTTGTGTTTGGGCTGTAGCTAGAGCTAGTAAATAATCATAGTAGCAAATATTAGGCATAAATATTTAATAATTGTTACAAGACTATGGTTACAAGATTAATTATTTCATGAAGTGAGCTGGGTTTGTAACTTTTCATTTTTTTTCCCCCAAATTATATTCTGTACTGCAATTCACCTATGAGAACTTTCACACCTTGAAGCCTTGTGCCCATAATTTGGGGCAATTTTCTGAAAAGTCAGGAAAGGCTGTTGTGATTCTTTGGGAGTTATGTCTTTGGGGAATGAGTACAGTATGCTCATTTGTGTGTTTGTGTATATATGTATGTAAACATAAATGTATGGAAATCCTCATGATTTGGAGGAGGCAGATTCGGGAACAATCTCTTATTTTCTTAGTTGTTACCTAACTGGAGTTATAGAGGAAAGAATTGTATTTCTGTGTCAGATTGAGTGGTAGAAGTATTATAAATAAATTAATATTTTCAATTCTAGATCATTAAAGTTCATGTAATTTCGGACACAGTGGCAGAACCCTTTTTTTTCATTGTAAATTAGATATTGTTTAAATGACTGAGACCAAGCATCCCCAAAATGAAAGGATTTCAGACCAGTAACTATTTTCTAGAATCATCAAAATAAATTACATGAACATTTTATTTTGCCTGGGTACCATGTCTCCTTCCAGCAGATGTAGTTTTGATGCCAGTTTATTTTTAGAAAATGTTAAAGGTAACCTATGCAGCAAGAAGAAATGCTGCCCCCTCTGAAAATGCACTTCTTGAAGACAGAAATGGAACAGTGGGTCAGTTCTGACAACAAAACCTAAATTTTCTTCCTCAAAAATAGTTTCATTATCAATAGCACCCCCTCCCATGCACTGCAGGCACTTGTTTTCTCAGAATGGACACCTCCATCTGGGAGAAATGGCAGGAGGAGAATCTTGTCTTTAAGAGACACTCTGCAGGGGCTCTGTATCCCCAAACCAAATCAGACCTAACTATTGAGAGATTAAAAATGCTCAGCATCTTGAACAGAATTAAGCAGCAAATGGGAAACCATTATGAATCATAAGGGCAGCAAACCATTGCAACTGCCAGAAGGAGGTAAGCAACCACAACAACAGCTCAATTTCTTTTCTGTATATAAAGTCTTAAAACTAACCTAAGTCAAAAAAAACAGAGAAATCCAAATGAACTGAAGTCCTGCAGGATTATACTTCAAAGAGAGCCCACCTTATGTAAGAAGTATCTCAGATTTTGAAGGGTGACATTAATTTTCTTTTCATTTCTTAGCCTGCCCTTTTCAAATCGGTTGTCACAATCCACAGAAAAAGCCAAATCAATAGCACAAATAATAGAAATCCTGAAATTATATAAAGATGGTATAAAAAATTAAATGTTTGAAATGGCAACAGAAAATATCCAAATCCATAGACAAATAGGTTATAAAACTCAATTCAACAGGCAGCTAATCAAAGTGAATTTTCCTGGTATGAAATTAGCACCTACTCAAATAAAAAAAATGGAAATTTGTTTCTTGTATGTGACCTAACATCATTAAAAAATCTAAACAAATAAACACCAACAAACAAGCCCAAACAAACAAATAAACCATCAAACAAACAAAATAATCAAACACCACAAACAAAAATACTATCTATTTACAACTGATGAGTGTTTTACTTGCAAGATCTTGAACACTTCTTTGCCTAGCTTGCCTACCAAATATTTGACTGGAGCACTATTTTTTTCAACATATTTCATGCCCTTGAGGCTAGGAGGACTCTTCTTTAAATTAATTTCCAGTGTCCTGGTGACAATTGGTCATGAACAATGTTTCGTAGACATCTCCTGTTCAAACTCTCAGAAAGGGCTTGAACTATTTCAAGATTATTGAATAAATAAAATATATTTCATTAAAACCCAGGAATTTTGCTCTGACTTACCTTCCATTATAGAATGTTAAGTTAATGGAGATGCAGTGCCTAAATTGGGGAAGAATCTTATACTTACATGTTATTACAGCTCTCACTCTAAATTTAGTGTAAAGGAGAAGTCATGTATTTGTTCTTAGAGCCAACTGAAACCTGTTCTTTACACTGGCTTCTTCCACACACAGAGGCAGTATGGTACAAGAATACACTTATCTCCTGGGAATTTAACCCAAGCCTGGATTATTTGTTGTGATTTAATAAGATGCATTCTGTAGCTAATAAAGTATTTAATTCAAATAATTATTGCATTGTCCAACTAAAATTGGAGTGATAATAGCATGCGGATTCCTCGCCTGAACTACTTCCCTCTGTATCAGTGTCACAGAGCAATGTCATTTGAAGTAATCACTTTAGTTTAATAGTTCAGTAACAATAAATTATTTAAAACTACATTAAATGAATTAAAGTGACATAAAACAATCTGCACTGAAAGGGGAGGGTGTTATTTTCAAGGTTGAAATGGCAAGAACACTACCTCATCTAGCAAGGTAGTGGGATGGGATGTGGAACATCTCTCTGCAAAACCTAAAATGCTACACAATATACCAAGAACTCTTCCAAAATTTAGGAATTTGCCTTAGAAGCCAAATAGATGTGCTTGTAAGTTGAAAAAATAAGATTGGAGCATGACCTGAGATGATAAATTTCCCATCTCATACATTTATTTTAGAAATAACTAAAAAAAATCAGTAGGGTAGAAATCACACAACCTAAAACCAGCTACCAAGCACAGAAAACACGAGTGTGCTTTTGTTCCTTTGCCCATGATGTGGTCCTAAAAAGGGCTTAGATCTGTCAAATGTTAAAACCAAAAACAGCAACAAGTTTTATTTCTTAAGCACCATTCAGATAGACTTTTGTCAAGGACAGAAAAACTATCGAATGCTAAGTGGCTTTTACTGAAGTAGATGAAACCTGTCATAATTTTCTTCAAGAACCACTGCTTACAATTTTTCCCTCTATTTCAAAGTTCCCTGAGTTTCGTTATGGTTGGTTCTGCTTCCTCAACACTCTAGCTTTGTCTTCTATTGGCCTCTTAGATTCTTCTTGGAACTTAACTCCCTTTGGCTGCAAAAATCCAGTTGTGATCTCAATGAGGCAGCCTAGAGGCTGCTCTGAGGGAGCAAGGGCAGTGTAGAACCACAGCACTTCAGCTTCACCGTGGAGATGTTGGTGACAGCCACAATCCAGAACTCTGAGGAAGCACAGCGCTCTAAAACATCAGCAGCACTGCAGAACTAAAGAGTGAATCCAACTGCAAATAATTGCTTTAAAGTCACACATCTGAAGTGATCAAAAAGCCAAACTCAACACAGCATTTCCTCATTTAAGTAGACTGTGACAAACCGAAGACTGGGGGATTTGAGTCCATGTCTGCATGGCAACCAGGCAAGAGAATACAATATCATGAAGCAAATATCATGAAACTATGCTTTTGTGAAATACATCCAGCAGTATGACCCATGTCCAGCATCCACTTCCCCTGAGAAGCGGACACATCTAGAGACAGAATGTCCTCAGGCAAACTGGCTACCCCTTGGACTAGGAGAGAGCTCTGGACTCAAATCAGGCTTTTGAAATAAAAGATGCAAGGTTAAGGCACAGATCAAACTCGTACATATTTAAACCAGAAGAGAACATTCCACAAAACAGAAGCTTGGTGTTTTCCTGACTCCTGAAAGGTTTGCCTTCGTTTGTTACTGCAACACAAGAAATAATCTTTTCAGCATGGCAGTGGATGCTTGGCTAGTAAACACAAAAATTTGCTTTCCCTAGCACATAGCACCTCCTGCTATTTATAGTTATTACAAAAACAGAGGTTTTTGCATTTTCTTGTCACTGTTCCAACATTAGTGCATTTATTTGGCACACCAAAATCTGAAATATTATTACAGGCCTTACTAGGAGACTGTGAATATTTTTGACATACCCTTCATAGGTTGGTCTCCATAAAAAAAAACAGTCTAATCCCAACCAAGGGACCAAAAGGTACCCTTTAAACCCTCCCTTTTATCCATCATAACACCAGGCTTCTTCTTCCAATTGGAATTAGAATTATTTATTAAATCTAAAGCTCCAAGTAAAAATGTCACACTGAAAAAGGAGATTAAAAAACACTCATTACAAAATACAAATTAACAGCATGATGTTAAAAGAGAGGGGAAATATCCTCATTTTGAATTTTGACCAATGCTATTATATCAGATATTAATTTGGTTTATTACAACCTTGGGAAAGCATCTTGCTGCAGTTTATGTTCATAGAAAGACAAAATAAAAAAGAGTAGGAAGTAAAAGCTTTATCACTTTCTTCCTCTCTGTTATCACACTACTCCTCCATACTCAATTTAATTTTTTAAGTGCCTGCTAATAATGCCTTTTAAAAAGTTCAGTTTGACTCAGGTAACCAGAAAAGGAGATTTCAGAGGTTCTGGATTGTTATAACTCACTGATCTTCTGTTGTTCCTGACTCTTACAGGCATGAAAATCTTACAGATTTTGAATGGTACAGCATGTGGATCACCTAAATTGTAGGTAGGTACTTGCAGCTTTCTTGGATCAAAGCACCTTTAAACTGATTTAAACCAATAAAAATATCTGGTAATAAATGGTATAAGTTATATAAATGGTGCGTTGGAATGCCAGACTAGTTTTAGAAAGTGACAGAATCCTTTTATGCATAACGACTGGGTCAAAATGCTTTACATAAAAAGTAGACAGCATCAGTTTGCAAAAAAAGGTCCTTGCCTAAGAATTTGCACAAAGAAAACAGCACATGGCAACACAGACAAATCAAACAAAAGAAATGCCTAGGCCCAGAGGAAGTGATGAGGTGATAGGAAAGCGTCAGACCAGGGCATCTGCTCTGGTTATACACATCATTCATGCTGACCTGCAATCACTTTCTGTCAAATAGTATAGTGTGTGTGCTTTAACTCCCTCTTTAACTGGTCATCATTTTATTTGTCTTTGAAAAGTTATTTTGTGGATATCAAAATGACCTCTCTAAAAGGTTGGAAGGATGTTTTGCTGGTTCAATTTGATAATCACCTGTGAGTTAGATGTTGCAGTGTCAATGCTATGCTGCTTGTTTCCTGTAATCCTGAGAAAATCAATCCAGTAGCTTTGTGCCTCATTTCACCAGAAAAAAAAAATAATAGTAGGAAAACTGGAAAGATAAAGGCACCCAGTTTTTCATATCAGAAAAACTATCTCTGTTCACTCCTATCTGGAGTCTGACAGTGCTGCAGGTGCCGTTCTCTGCTTGTGGGATGCTGACATGATGTATTGAGAAGTCGTGGCACTAATAAATTGAGCCTTTTACTCTGATGATATAGCTTATATTGAGGAGGGAGGAGAATCTATCTGGATTAATGTAATTGTTTCTTTATTCTTGGAGCCAAAGAGAAATATTCTGCAGTCACCTGACTACCTGGTATCAATTTCAGCATGAATACACGAGGCACAGCCACTCATGGGAAGGTGGTAATTCATGATCACTTAGGATGGGCAGGCTGCCCGTGTTTCTCCCCAGCATTTGAATTAACAGCCCTGTCTGCAGTATGTATCTTTTCAGGTAAAGATTTTCCATGTTCCTGCCAATGGTATTCATTTAATTTATGGAAAGTTTCCTGTTATTTCCCAGTACAAATTCATACAGCATCAATATTCATATAAATTTATAACAGCAGGTTGAAAATAAGAGTACACAGAATACATTAACATTCCTCTTCCATCTTACAGGCAAGAGAAATACATTATGAAGAAGACCCAAAAGATTCACATAAAAGTACATCATTTTTGCCCACAAAACATTTGCTACTTTGTTATTCTTAAACAGATGCAAATTTAAAATTACACTTACTGTAATTAGAAGAAGGTAAGACTGGGACTTTGAGGACTCTTTCTCCATTAGAGGAAGACATCTTTGCAGCTCAAACCTGCTATTGACAGAGGCTGATATTAGAAGAGCTGACGCCTGCTGGGAAAACTGAATGCACCAGTGGATGAGACCTGTCAACAGAGTTTACATTGACAAAGCCAGATAGGTTACAGAGCTGATTCTGTCTATGTTTTTTGGGGTTTTTTTTTTCTGGGTTTGGGGTTTTTTTAACTATCTTTGCAATTGGGAAGCTATTCTGATCAGAATGAGAGCAATTTTAGGCAACAATAACTTCTAAAGAAGCATTTTGTTTCCAAGACAAATCAACTTAGCACATTCCCAGTAATGTGGACAACAGTCCCTGTACCATCTTTGTAACAAATTTAGTATAACCCTAAGGCATATATTGGGAACTATACCAATCAAAGCTCAGAGAAACATCAGGTATTTCTAAAAATTTCTATACCTACCCAAATCACAAATTGTTTTTGAATTCACCTTGGAATTTCATTCTGAAAAAACATTGCTCAAGCTTCTACCAGCACGGGCCTATCTCACTAGTCTTAACCCAAAAATATCTGGAAGGACCTACTCTGTTGGATATCATGCAGATGATTTTTTCCTCTCTTCTCTTTTTCCCTTACAAAAATCTACCATCTTCATTCTGATGAGAACAGATAGTGATCCCCCCTGAAAATATATAATGAGAAGCTCCTGTTAATCAAGAATAATCCCTCAAACTGACAAATGTTTAACTGGTATGTTTTCCAATAGAAAATGTAGTCTTAAAAACTCAGAAAGCAACTGGGAATTCCTGGCTGTATTAGGTTGCTATCCTTGGGAAAGAAGGTGAAATAAATGCACCCTGGCATAGATCTGATTAGGCAAGTGAGAATGGCATTGTGCCAGTAACCATCTCCTTTCTGTCATCACTCAGAAGTGAGAATTATTATATTGCAATCATAGAATAAGTTTAGCACCTTAATTTTTTTTTTGCTTTATACTTTGGAATTCAGTAAAGCCAAGTACTCTTTCACATAAAAATGCATAGAACTCCTGCTAGATAAAGCACCAGCCCTACTGGTAAAATGCTTTAGAACCATCCCCAAGTAGAGTAAAACAGAGCACTGGCATCGCTAAGTAACCACCAGGAAAAGGGTGAGCTAAAAATGTAGAAATTAAGAGTATGCACTCTGGAAAGCATTTGAAAGGAATGAGCACAGTCACCAGCAGGGAGCCAAAAGTGCCCTAATTTGCATGCTGTGGTACTTTCTGATCTGTAAATAAGAGCAATTAAATCAGAATACTGCTGCTGGCTGAATATTGCTTTACAGTGGCCCATAAGAACATGGGTTTCAGACTGTCTGTGCAGCTACTGAGGCCACTGCTTACCCTGTGGAACACTTCATTATCTAGAGGATCTCTGCTCAGGCATGAGAAATACACACTGTTGACTCTGAGGCCACCAAAATATCAGAAATTCTGATATTTTGTATTTCAGCAGAAATATCTCTTAGATATGCAGACCATGGACACATCACCTCTCCTGGGATCCAGTGGTTCCCTGGAGACAACCTCACTAATCTCAAAAGTAGTACATGGGTACAAAAGCAAAATATTTGTTATTTTGACAGGAGAGAAAGAAAATAAAACCAGGATTCACAGAACTTGTCTTAAATAAAAAGACAAATCACAACACTTCCACAAAAAACCTCCAAGAATATTGTGATCACGATTCAAATTTTTTGCATACACAAAACCTGTGGCTATATGTGATGTCAACAGAAATTACCTATAAAATGTTGTCTAGCATGACCAATAATTTTTTTTCCCTGAAGTCAAAATTGCTTCTAACCTTTCCCTCAAATTTGGTAGAAAATGGACTCCTTTTTTCTTTTCATATGCACACAGCTCCCCAGTCATTTTTCCACTCTCCTGCCCCTTAACCCAAGAAAACTGATGCAAAACCTGTCTCATAATCCTTCTTAAGGGCTGATAATACCTAAATAAACATCTCTTTATAGGACATCCCTTATTTTCCAAGAGAGGCAGGATTCCTTTGACTTCTTTTAGCCATTTGTACCAACCCTGCTATTCTGCACAGATTCAGATGCTGATTTTCTGCTACACTTTCAGCTGTTGCAGCATCTCCCTTGTCCCTGTTCAGTACTTTTCTTAGAACACTGTATTCCAATTATATTTCAGTCAAATACAGTGACAGGAGAAATAGATCAATTTCTCCTGAAATGTTTCCACGCACTTTCAAAATATAGATTATCATAGATCTTGGAAAGTCTATATTTGTTTTAAGCTTCATCTGGAATAATCACACATCTTTGCACTACACATTCATGCATATATATGAATGAAATAAATATAGATAGACCGACACAAAAATAGTAAACTCCTTATGCATTATTTCCTCTACTCTTCCTTTAATGTGGGAAATGCTTTTTAACATCAGTATTAGAAGGAGCTGTCTTTTTAGTGCAAACTCCTCCACTGTGCCAGAATCTGTATCATTCCCTCCACTGGAAGACACAGAGGTTCACTAAAAAAATGCTCTGTAAAAGCAACATTTGGGAACCTGTTTCATACTGTTTTTTCCTTAGCAAATTTCTGCTCCTCCTTTTCATTAATCATAAGCAATCTTTATGTTTATTCCTTTTCAGTGTCTTCTCCAAAGGCCTCATGTTGTTCCCACAGATCTTTTCCTGTGAACCATGCCACTGTTAACATTAATGGTCTTAATGAGCCTCACTTTTTTCTTTCTCCTGCTTTCTACTTTCAGGTCACTCAACTTCAGTGGAAGGCAGACAACCCAGCTTTTCTTTTACTGTGGGTCATTTTATCATTTTCAGCAACACTTTTCCCCTCTGTCTCCAGTACACATCATTTGATGAGTTCTGAATCACCAAGAAACTGAGTTACTGAATCACCATGAAACAAATTGACATGTTCCACTATAATTTTCAAGGAGATGGCTTACACAGAAAATAGCTGGTTTTGAAAATCATAATTCAGTTTACATAGTAGTTATTAACAGCCAGCTCCTTTCACCTTTCCTTTTATTTTCAAGTTGCCACTTTCTGTCACATGTGGTTATACCTCTACAGTCAATAACAATAAAGACCAGTTCTCAGAGTCTCTGGGCAGCTGAGGACTATTGATTAAAGAGATTAAGTTTGCTGAAGCCCATTTATAACACCAGGAATTTTTCTTTGAAAAAATGAACCTTTAAAAATCCATCAAAATTGCCATGAGCTCATTCCTTCATATCTGGGTGGCGTAGTGCAGGGTGTGTTTCTATAAACACACAATACAGGATT
>VZTB01012668.1:164443-236492 GCA_013397245.1 Thryothorus ludovicianus
AGTAATATAACTAGAAAACAAGTCCTCAAATTCAGCAAGTCCTCAAAATGCCATAATTTTATATCCAAGATATTCTATGCTTTGATATGCATTCTGAAGCAGATGGTAGGTCTTGGAAGAGGATGAAGAATTAAGATTCAGCCACAGCAAAATGTTCTGGAAAATTAATGCAGATTATAATGTTAAAAAAGATTATAAAACATAGAAAGATCGATGTACCAATCCGCTTTGTTTTAAAATGAACTCGGGTGAGAGCTACAGAAACATAAGGCTACAACTTCATGGTCACAAAGAAAGTGTCATTTCAAAAAAGTGTAGAGGCTCTTCTCATTTTTCAATGGATGGGAATCACCCCTTGTTTAAATATTGTGATGCTACTAGTGTTTACCAAGAATTGTAATTTCTGGAATGCAAGTTCCAAAAATAGTCTCTTCAAGCCTAAAATGTGCTGGAGACTGAATTCCTAGAAGCTTGCTTAGATGTCAGAATGAAGAAAGTAGAGCCTAAAGTTACTCAAACTGTTAAAAAAAGTTGAGATTTTTCCACCTAAAGCAGTTTCCAATATCTTATTCCAAATTTCCTCTTGTGACCTATAGAAAGCCTTGAGAATTTTAATTAAATTCCTGGTGATCCATAATTGAAAAACACAATCAATACAGAGATTCTGAATATCTCAAAAAATGGAAATGAGCTTGACCCTCCATCCTAGAAATGGAAAAAATGCAATTCAACCAGAAAATGAATGGTACCCAGTAATTTTCTGCACAATAAGCAATAAATAGGATTACCACTGCACCTTGGGAGATCACTTTAGTGGCAACTACAGAGAGGAAAATGTGGTGGTGCTACAAGCTGACAACAATGAGGGTGCACCCTGCAGGCTTGAAGGCTTCCCACTCTAACACAAAAATTCTTAAGTCCTCGTACAAAATCTGCAATAGATCTCAGCAAACGAGAAAACAATACTCCGAATAAATAATAATTAAAAAAATCTTTATGAAGCCTTTCATAAAAAGAAGGCAGTTGAAATCTCAGAAAACATGATTTTCATACTGCTCATGGCAACTACTGCAGTTGACCTAAAAGGTGTTATTTTCTAGAAGGTCATACAGCTTTGCTTATTTTCTCATAAGAATAATATCTGGAATAAGAATATCTGCACAGGTTTCAAGGTAAAGACTGTCGTAAACTTAATGCATAAAAATATGGAATTTTTTCTGATTTGAAAAGTCTTCATAGGCATTTTATCTGTTTGAAAAATGCTTTTCTCCAAAGCATATGATGTGTTTCCTTGTTTATGATCAGAGACTCCCTAACAAATATCCCTATTTGGTTACCTGGTTTAGATTATCCCAGAACCATAACATACACTTAACATCCAGCATTTACAGTATAACTAACTCTTAAAACTTTAACTACTACGTTTTTAAAACTGATGTGCAAAAGTGTGGCAAGTCTGCCATTTGGAAAAGCCAACTTGCTTTTAGGTCAAAACTGAGAACAAAATTAAATGTTCACATATTATGTTCACATATTACAAAATTAAATGTTATAAAATTATATCTTGGTTGGGGTTTAACTACTTGTCTTATGGCTATAAACTTTTAGTATATTGTTTTAAACATTTTGGATTATGCAGGAAAACATCATATAATTACCTTGAACAATTTCTTAATGGTACTATCGGGCAGAAAAAGGTCCATTTTTTCTTTCTTGCAATGCAGAAGAATATGTACTGAATTATACTGACACATTCTTGGCTCAATATGAAGCTGATGTGGTACTAAACTAATCTCAAACAATAACTAGATATGATTTGATTTCATTTAATGTAAGAAGCTGATTTAGTTTTAAAGGCCTAGCCTGGTAGGTAAACACATATAAG
Source organism: Thryothorus ludovicianus (assembly GCA_013397245.1). Classification (NCBI taxonomy): domain Eukaryota; kingdom Metazoa; phylum Chordata; class Aves; order Passeriformes; family Certhiidae; genus Thryothorus; species Thryothorus ludovicianus. The sequence continues at coordinate 166,329 of VZTB01012668.1, forward strand.
GTATTTTATTAAATCAAAGGATATAAGAGTAGCAAAACAAGTGTTCTTATTGGTCTTGAACATACATAATTGAAGCCAATCATCTATATTATAGAGAAAACATAATTAGTGATTTTTTTGTTTTGTGCTACGCCAGTTAACAACCAAGAAGAGTTTATGTAATACTTTTGAGAGACAAGTGTTCAGTCTTTTACTATTTCTACTTGGAACACTTTCATGACTCAGCTAGACCTCCAAAAACCCTGTCTGAACCTGCTAAAAATGACTGCTGTTCCTCAACAGATTTTTTTAAAGTTAATGCTCACTCAAAATGAAATTAATTTGTTCATTTTCTATGAAGATACTCCCCAGCTTCCTGCTTCTGTGTTCACCTTTCTTGAACTCTCTGTTGGGTTTCAAACCTGTTGGTTTCTCTCTCTCCTCAAAAATACACCCTTCAAAGTTTTTCATTTCCAAGCCTCTGATTCCTGTTCTTTTTGTCTCTCTGCTTCCCTTCTTGGACTAGCTTTTCAGGGATCAGTTTTGTTCTCCCAATATGATTATTTCTGCAGTGCAGCACATACATTGCCAATCTTGGTTTAAACAGGATAATTCCCATGACAGCACAGAGTTCCACTTAGGTTATTTTCTTCCTCTTCTTCCCACTTCTTGTATATTTGCCATACACTGGAACTTTGGTTTTTAAAAATTTCTTGTTAATGCACAAACCAGCTGACACCACAATCCTCTTATTTAGTTTCGGTTTTTGTTTTTAAACTGTCAGGGCTCCCTTCTACAAGCTGTCCGCAAACCAGATGGTTAAGAGGAGAGGCAAAAGAAAATAAATATATAAATCGTAAAGACACTGCTGTTTCGGTTTTTTCTTTCAACTTATTTTTCTCTCAATATAATTACTACCTGTGGGAAATGATTGGCTTGTACAAAGCATTATTTGCATTACAGGGGGGAAGCATTTAGTTCAGCATAGTATATTTCAGGCATCAAAACAAAATTCCTGCTATGCTTTATGCATAGTTACTTTCTGTAAAATGACTGCTTCCTCCCTCCTTGCCAAAGAAAGTTAGGCATATTTTTTACTGTCAGCTTAAACCCACATTTAAGGTTATTTGAAACAAAGCTGCAGGCTTCAGTCTTGCAGCTTGAGACCAATTTCATCTCTATTAATGAGCTCTATAACTGTCCTATATAACATAGCTTTCAAATTTGAAAACCTTTTAAAATTATTTAAATCTTGTTTCAAACTTACAGAAATACATCATGGATTCTGCTTCCACTTGTCAAGCTAAAAGTGTTTAAGTTGTATTTGTTACAGATCAAAATAGTTTTAACAATCAAATATTTGCATTCAAGAATTAACTTTTGTTTATCATGCAATTTAATCCTTCCTTAAACTCACAACTAGTCTCACACCAGGTCACTTCAGCTCAGACGTGTCAGATATGTTAATCAGAATGCACATGTAAAACAGGAGCAATTACACACAATGATTGCTTTAGCTGGCCGCAAAATCAAAGCTCTTTACAGCTCATTCTATGCTTAAAATACAGAAGCAAAATGGTTGATCAAGATGCTTATGTCTGAGAGATCATTTTATTTTACGCAAAGACACCCTTGAATTAAAGCATTTTTACCAAATTTACAATATTCGTTATCTTTAAACAAGTATTGTGATCTCAGCATCCAAATTAGAGTGACTTTAAAGATGCTTGATAACATACTAAAGAAGCCAGTAGCTGAAATCCATATTTCCTTCTCTATTCTGCAGACTACTTTAACAACTCTGGCCAAAACCTTACCAAAAGTCATTGAAAAGAAAAAAAAGTTGTTGGGAAAAAAATGAAGTTGCTACAGACTTATACACTTTTTGCATCGCTACTTGACATTTTATATTTCCTGACAAAACCAGGGAAGTGCCAAGTTCTGTTCCCAGCTATACCAGTGAAAAATGGGAGAAATTCCAGGGATTTCAGAAGAATATCCATGGATTTACATTGGCTATGGAGTTCTTCCTTTGAAATTTTGCTACAGTGTTTATTCTCAGTGGATGGTAAAAAAATTGGTGTACAACCACCTGAGTGATCAGCTCCTCTCTGAAATCACTCTCACACATATGCAAACATGGCAGTGTTCAGCAGACTTCCCAGTTTGAGAAGTTAAAGAGAATATCAGTTTATTTTGTTGTAATGAATTCTGACACAGCTGTCATGGCCTTTTGTAATACCTACACATGCTTATCCCTTTGGTATTATCTGTTCTGACATTTTCACATAGTGAGATTTTTATTTTTTTCTTTTATCTTTTTATTAATCAAAAGATGTAGAAGTGGTTAATCTGTAAAAATTCAATAGTAATAAAAAAATCAAAAAGCAAAAAACAAAACAATACAAGCACAAGTACACTTTAGAATTATTACCAAGAATGTGGTATCATCTTCAAACACTTGAAAGTCAAATTCAGTTTTGCATGCTCTGTACAGCTGAAACTGTCTGGCAATGATAGAAAGGATTACTCTAACAGGTTATGAACCTTTACACCTAAATGAGTTAGTACTCTTCAAATTCCCTTCTCACAGTTATTTCCTAAAATTCAGAGTTCAAGAATACTGAATTGAAAGTTGAGAAATATATGAGTAAGTTTTAAGTAAATCAACAGATCTAATGATATATGCCCGAGATCAAAATACTGCCTTGAAGCAAAGCTAGGTTTGCTTTCATTTCTCTAAGCTTGAGCCTTGATTCTCCATCTTCTTACACCAACATTTTTGTGAGAAAATCTTAGCAGTACATTTTTCAGATGCAAAAGGCTTTAAGAAATGCCCAGCACTGAGGGATCACATTGACAGCAGAGATCTCAAGGAAATATTTTTGATATATAATACAAAAAGAGCATCATTTATTTGACCTTGGCACTAAAATTGTATGTTTTCTGCACTCCACTTGCATGATGTAATGTTATTCTACAGCCAATGGCAGAGCCACCAGATTAAAATATGTTTATTTTTTTCTATTCAAAACTTCTTGAAATCTGTGATGGATGACATTGTATCAAAGAATGAAAGTGAAACAAAAGTCCTACTAAAAGACTTTTTTTTTTTTCAGATTTTGCAGTGGGCAAAGGATTTTTCATATTGCTCATTTTATCTCTATTTTTTTTTTCTTTTTTCAAGAAAGCATCAGACAGTGAGTCACAGCCCTTAGGTTTATGCTTGTGCTTAAATTGAGGGAATACATAAGAAGGACCCTGCTGTGCTGCAATCACAGTTTACTCCAGTTTTCCTCCCCAAGAACAGCACCACCAAGAAGGTTGGGAAGGTAGTGTGCTGTCTGGCCCCTGGACATTGATTGTGCTCTGCCAAATGTGACACAATTCATTCTTCATCCACTCAGAGGCAACACACATTCCACAACTTTTCCTTTAGCAGTATCCTCCAAATAGGAAGGATTGAGATTTTAGCATCCCTTTTTCTGTTCTGTGTCCTTTCCCAGCTTTGAGATGTTGGCTTTTCTCTTGACATTCAAGATTTCCAAATAATACAAACACCAAAATCCTGTTCACAAAGCAAAGAAAGCATTTTCAATTCCCCCACCACCTGCCTTCCCTGTGACATAGCCTTGCCAAATAGCCAATAAAATTTCAATACTCTGCTGGTATCCATGGGTGTGTGAAGACATTATTTCATCTACCCCTTGCTGTTAATGCTTTGACTACATTCAAATACAAGGCACTTGTGCTGGGAGATATTTACATTTGTTCAGCATCCAAAAACTCCACCTCTGACTGGGACTCACTGGCTGTGGCTCAGGTCAACGCAGGGCTGGCCTGTGTGGGCCAGGGAGAAATGTTTTCCTGCTTGTAGAAACACAGGCTAAGAAATGCCTAAATATTTGATGGAAGTGGGAGGCAGGAGTGAAAAAGAGAGAAAGAGAGAGAGAGAGAGAGAGAGAGAGAGAGAGAGAGAGAGAGAGAGAGAGAAAGGCCTACTCAGGACAGATCTTCCTGGAGCAGCAAACCTGGTATTTCAGAATAGGAAAAACGTCTGATGGCTGTTTCTGTTGTATTCTGAAAAAACAGGGCTTATTTAAAAAACAAGCATGACGAAATTGTACCAGAAGGGTTACCGGTTCCTCCATCTTCACAGAGTGCTCTTGCAGCATCTTTAAATTTGACAAGTTGGTCAGGTTATTGGAGTCATTATAGCAAATTCAGGCCCTGTTGGTATTACAGCTTATTTTCAGCAGTATAAGATAGCAACCTACCTATAAATTAATCAGTGTTTTTCTCAATAGCACAAAACACAAGCCTTTAAAAACAAGACTATCAATAAATAAGCATAGTTTGCTAAAGTCTTTGTCAAGCCTCTGTCACTGCATTTACAAATCAGCACAAGTCTGCCCAGCCCCTCAGTGCTTTCCTGTGCAGAAAACTCAGCAGTCTGGCAGATCTCAGGCACAGATTCAATATGATGCTTTAGGGAATCAAATCTGCTATTCTTCAAAGGTGCTGTATTAAATGTATACAAAGCAGATATGACCTGTAGAGGGTGCCATAGCAAGCTGTGTGTGAAAACAGAAAATAATGATCAGCTGAGTTCTTAAACACTGAGTGAAAACACACATTCCACCTGAAAGGTATGATTAAATTCATAGAGAGGCTTGAGGTGGGTTTTTTTACTTCAGCTGCTTTTTTCTCTTTCTTTACTAAGTCTAGATATATAGGCTGGAAAGGGGGGAAAAAAAGAAAAAAGAGCAAGTTATAAATAAAGAACTGACGTTAGGAGACCTGATAAAATATGAATACCATTTCAAGGAGCTTAATGTGTCATAGCTGCATAATAGAAAAGGGAGTGAAGTGCGTATGTGCCCCTGCTGCTTAACAGTAGGTTTGAAAGAGGCTGCAAAGGCAGCACAAGTGGAAAATTCCCTCGTTGGCTGCTTTCCAAGGCATCTATTCAGCTCATGAAAAATATGATGTTTTATTTGATATCAAGTGTGTAGATTGGGTTTTTTGCGGTTTTTCTACACAGAAACAATTGGAGAAGAGAGTGGGACATTGGAACCCAGTATCTTCTGTCTTTCCCCCTGCCTCCTCCTACCCTGTCCTTTATTATTTTTAAACCTCTCATCAAATCTGCAAAAAGCTTTCTTCACACAACATAGCCAGGTGTATATTTGATGGGTAGCTTTAAAATGCGTTTCTGTGATGATCTTCCCTGGTCTCAGAGGTGAGCAGTAGCCTGGTAACCAGGGGCTGCTAAATACTGATACTTTTGATTCAATGCAGCTCTGCAAAGCCCGCCATCTTCCATCTCCTGGGGAATCACTGTATTAAATTTACATTAAAGACGGCTGTGTGACTGACCTAAGGGTCATATTAGCATTTTTACTCCGGTAAGTTGGTCAGCAGAACATTTCTGTACCCTGGAAATTATTCCAGTACTCTATTGTTAGGAATTAAACATTTATGAGAAATTTTGTACGAGCACATTAGCAAGAATGAGCTGGCAAAAAATACAATAAGGCCAGAGCAGTAACAATATGTAGATCTGAGAGAGAAAATCAAATTGGATTCTTTTCATGTCAGAATGAAAGTGGACACTGGGAAACCAGCAGGAACGTGACTGAAAGGAATCCTGTGTTTACTGGAAGAGACACTACAAAGGAAATGGTGACAAATGTGCTTAAACACCCCTGTTCTGCTATACTCACTGGGCTCTGTTCTCATGCAGACCCTTTCATTAGATTCAAAGTTGGACAGCATAAAGCAGCTAAATATTATAAGGCAGAATCTCCATTTTCAGATGAGCACAACCCGCAGAGCTGCTGGATTTTACACCCTAGAGATTCAAGGGTCAGTAACAAAACAGACAAGAGACTAAATTGACATTTATTCTGTAATTGAAAGGAAACAAACAACTGCATGTTGAAAAGGATCAGGAGGGAAAAGACAGTAGAAAATAGAAATCTAGATAAGTCACAGCTGTATAAGTGCAGGAGGAATGCAAAGGATCCAGCACATCTTGGCATTCAGAACTGAATAACAATGACCCTCACAGCCCATTAATATCTATTTGTCTGTATCCTGGATAATTCCATATAAATGAGAATGAGCAAAAAAAACCTGACTTAACAATCTAATAAGCACTGATGAGCACATTTCTTTTCAGTGAACAATAAATTTAAGACTAGTCCAGCTAGAATTCTATTATATTTAAAAGAACTTTGGCTACTCTATGCCTCTCCCTGCCTCCAGTTTTTTGTACTTTTTATCTCTAAATCTACCTTCCAGGAAAAAAAGCTTTTACCAGCAAGGTGTCATTAACATACTAAGGTAATTTGAAGTATCTCTATTCTTCATTTCATGAAAAAAAGGAGCATTGACTGGGTGGCTTCCACCTGGGAATCTGGCTCTGTAGACACTATCTCCTAGTTTGTATTTCTGCTTCAATTACCTATATGTAAAATAAGAAAAGAATAGCTCTTAAATACTTCAGTTTTAAAAGAATACCTTATATAAAGAACATGAGATGATGCAATGTTTGGAAAGGGGATTATCAGAATTTTGTCAGACATTTCCTCGTTGGATCTAGAAGGAAAAGGATGACTTAACTTCAGGAGAGGCAGAAGAAAGTAAATTTTCACAGACACAAAGTCAAAGAATTGAAATACAGCTATTTCCATTAGATATGCTGTGCTAGTTCCTGAAATATCTTCTCAATTGTACAATCCCACAAATGAGAACCTATTGGTTAAATGATGTGCTAAAACAAAAATCCAGAAGATTCATATGTGTCTATACAAAAGAAAACATTTAGGAGGAAATTTTTAATATCTAATTAAGCCAAAAACCTCTTTAAAACACATTCCTTGGTTTTAGCAGTAGTGTGCTAACTTCCAAACTAAAGTGGTGTATTTGACATGGGTGACTGACCTGAGCTAAAGCCCTGTGCTCCAGAAGGAGCACAGACTGCACAAGAAGCCTCTACCAACCTCTTTAGTGAGCATTAAAAAAGCACTCTTTAGATACAAAGGGGAAAAGAAAGAGAATCACTTTAGCTTGCCATGTACTCCTCTTCTCCTAGACTTTGGCTTTTAAGGGTTTGATATTTTTTTGCTTGTTTTCTTAGTGTTGGTGTTGTTTTAGTTTGGGTTTTTTGGGGGGCTTATCATTTGCTGTTTTCTCTTCCAGGCTTGTCTCATGATAATCTTACCTTGTTTTTCTAGGCATGGTCATTTTTTTTTCTCATTTTCTCTGTTTATCCCCCCCATCATTCCTAGCAACAAATACTTGCATACATTCAGACTCCTGACCATCCAAAATCTGATTCAGACTGCAATACATACAGACTGAAAGACATTCAGAAATGTTTGACACACACAGCTATTACAAATGCATGCACAGTCTCTTCCAGGAATGACATGACACTTCAGTTGGAGCCAGGACAATACAATTTGCAAGGTAAGACAGTGTCAGGTTCACAGCACTGGAAAATTGCTATTGAGTACTAAAAGCGCTCTCAGATGCAGCCAACATGATACTGTGCCAGACTCAGGGGAATTCAGCCTGTTTGCCTTCTGGGGGTGTCTGGGAACTGTCCCAAACCCTGGCACAAAGCAAGAGGCACTAAAGAGCTGCTCCAGCTCACACCTGAGCACCCACCACTCCGCCAGCCTGTTCTAGCAGCAGGGACTGGCAGGGCTCGGACGCGCTTTGGCTGCAGACCTTTCCTTCTCCAGACACCTCCCCCAGCAAGAACAGACAGCAGGATAAAAACCTTGATTCTTTGCCATAGGAAGTCCCTTTCCTCTGAAGAGCCCTCCTGGGACTGCATCCATGGCATTTTGATTGTTTTTGGCAACTACAGGAGGTGGAAGGACATGGCTAAAACATGCCAGCAGCAAGCAAATTCACAGCCTTCTGCTCAGGGCTGACATTTCACAAAAAAACAAGACTTAAAGCAGCACTTCTGATGTACACAAGAAGGTAATTTAAAATATTTGTTTCCTACTTCATTTTGGACATAATAGTTGAAAAGTTTTGCAATCTCACTGTACAAAAGTTTTGAGTTTCTTTTGAAAGAGTCAGATTTGAAAATAGGGAGTAATTTATTTTTTATCCTTAACTACTTTCAAAGGTATCAGAAACACCACCATTTACTTTTGGCCAACCACAAAGTGGTTATGTTAGTAAAAATATTTGAGAGACCAAGTAGCACTTCAGAAATTAATTGTAGGCTTTAAGATGGGCTGTTTCACAATGAACCACTATGACTAATTGGTTCAGTTTTCTTTTTTTCCATGAGAATGCTGGTTTTCAGAGTACAAGTATTCAGTTGTGTTGCAAAGTAAACTGTAACTGAGGAACAAGTGTCTCCCCCATTCATTCACAAGATACAGTCAGCAAATCTCCTTCCTCTTGCTTGAAACCTATACCTCCTACCACCAAAGGAAAGACTCAGACTACTAGGCCATGTAAAATTTCAAAAGTAACAGTTTGATAAACTTTATACTATCAACCATTCCACTTTCCATGAGGAATGTAGTTTGGAGGGAAAGAGTGGATAAACACAAGCAGGAACAACCACATCCTGGTGATCTCAGTAGTCACCTTGGAAGAAGCTGACCCAGCAAGAGTTTGTTTCAGTGAATGCATAACATTGAGTACATAGTGGAGTGCAGGCAGAAACCCACTTCATACATACCCCTGAGAGACCCCCAAGTCATTAGGCTGTGGTTGTATTTTTTCCACTCCAGCCCAATAAATTATTAACTGCTTAAAGTTAAAGTAGAGTGAAAAACCTTCAAGCTGGTGTGACTCACGAATCTGGCACTGCAGAACAACAGACAACTACAGCAAAATAGAAGGAAACTTTCAAACTTTGGGGAAAATGAATAAAAGGTTTCATGATAATTTCTTCCTTTTGCACCAGTGTTTCATTGGCTGCTTTCCTCTACTCTCACACCAGAAGAAAATCAGCCTGGAGACAGGTGCTCTCCTGCAGCACAGTTTGGTAAGTTTGCTTTTGAAAGGAGCAAGGCTTCAGCCATATCCCCCAGTCCAGCACTTCTTGCCGGTGAACTCAAGCTTTTAAAGCATTGACTCTTTATATACCCAGTTCCCCTCCTGCATTACACAGAGGAGGCTCAGGATAGCACACCTGAGCTCACTAGGCGACAAGGCATTTCAAAGCTGTAGTGCTGGTTGAGCACTGCCACCCACACCCACCAAGATGAAGAAAGTGGCTCTAAAAGCAATAAAGGATGTGGCTGCTCTCTGCCTCTCTATGTAACAACAGCAGTAATGATTTGTCTCCTCCTTTTCACCATGTGTTTCAAAGATCACTTTGGGCAATCTGAAAGGCTTATGGCAAGCCATGGAATATCAATGCCTTTGTTAGTTGAGCCATAAAAGCACTCAGAAAAAGAAATTGTTTATATTTTGTGCAGGATACAGACTACAAGTCTGACTCCAATAACAGTCTCCAAGGTTGCACACAAAATCTTTTGAACTTTCAGCAGGTGCTCTGTATAATCTCATAGTACTAATGATTTTAGGCAGCAACAAACAGCCAACTGTGCCTGACTCAGCAGTCTCTCACTTTCTATATGTATCACCCAGATGAAAAATGCAGCATTTCCCTGCTGGCTGTTCCTTTGAAATTTGCCTTGTGCCTTCAAATAAACAGGGAGATCAGGGTGTTTAAAAGGGACTGGGGGAAAAAAACAACGAGATCTTTTTCTTGGAAGCTGTCACATTGATGTCTCTCAAACATCTGCCAGCAAAAAAAATTAAAGCCCAACTAAATCAAACAAGAAACACACTGCTCAGAAAAACATAGGTCATGGTTTTGCAGTCAGGCAGCTCATGTGAACTGGAAGAGGACTGGTAAAAGGTTTCAGTAGGACTGTTATCTACTGGGAGATAAAAGTGGCTAATCCTAACTGAATTCCAACGTAACTGGTCATGGTGAAACAGGTTCAAAATGCAGTAACAAACCATCTAAAATTCATATGACACTGGCCTACACGAAATATGTATTTGATGAATTGAGGTGCTAGAGTTTCACTCTGAAAAGCTGAATCTTTACCTCACAGACAAGTTTTCTGAGATGTCTGCTTTCCACCTGTATCTCCTGAGGCACATGAAACAGACCACAGCAAAATATGTCATGGGAGCACTGCCCTGAACCTCTCCAAAGCAACAAAGAAGCAGCTCCAAAGACTGGTTCATGCCATAAGAAGCTCAGAAAGGCTGTAGATGAATTATTTTGGGTTTGTTTTTGTCTATTTCCCTAGAGAAGGAAAACTGAAGAATTGAATGAGAAGTCTGTGTTAAAGGAACTATAGAAAGTATGAGCTATACCCAAGATGAATCTTTTTTAACCACAGGCAGTAGAGGCAATTAGCCTCAGAGAGGTAATTTGCTTTAGCATAATTTCACAGTAAAGCGAGAAGAAAAAAAATCAGAACAGCCTGGAACTTATAGTTAACCTTCCCTCAATCCTTTAAAACATAAAACTGGTGAGGAAAAGACTCATTCTTGCTTTCTGTTGGAGCAACCATTGATTCTTCAGAAAATTTAAAATAATTTTTGTTTACTTGTTTTAAATGAGACCCTCAGGTTTTCTGCTTCATAATGTCTTCTCCAGATTTTTCTCTTTGGTGTTTCGATTTGAAAGGACCTCACACAGTCTCTGCATGTCCCAGACCAGTTCTGCCAAGAGATTTACAGCTCTGTAGCAACTCCAGTCATTCATCCCTGTAGTTCCCAGCTACCATCACCTTCAGGGATGAGTCATGACATCTTGTCAGTTAAGAAAGAAATAGAAAGCCTAATAAATTTAAAATAAAGTCATTCAAACAGAAAAAATGTGTAGAGTACAGAAAGCCTTTGGGCCCAAAGAAACATGCTAAGTGAGAACTAAAATGGCAATGCACATTTGGATAAGCTCTAGTACAGGGGAAATTATTAGATCAGAAGATTAGAGAAAATAAATGAGGTAAATACAAATAGAAATATTTATTAACAAAGCCATTTTCTTTTTGGACTGGAAGAGACTTCTAGAGACCTGTGTGAGACCAAGGAAAAAAAAGGCACGTTGAGTCAGAGAGTGCCCAGGGGGAGCAAGTCTGAGCTGTTCCCTTCGCCATGTCATTTCACACATCTGCTCTCTGACCAGCTTTGTGCATCAGCCCTCAGCTATGGAATCCAAGATCAGTCATCATCTTCTGTGGTGGTTTGGGTAAAATATTGCTTTCAGGTGCCTTTTACACTTTTTATTTCCTTATTTTATGCCTTCCTTTTGCAACAGCCTTTTCAGCTTTGTAGCCAGGAACTTCTCTCTTGATTTAATTTTACCTGTTTTTCCAGTAGACTGATGTCAGTCTGACAGTCTCAAGACAAAAAGCTTTTATGAAAAAGATAAAATCCTAATAAACTGATGGTGCTGACAAATCCTTTGGACAATCTGCAGTGAAAGCTACATTGGGCAATTCCAGAAGCCAGGTTATTCCTCCTGCTAGCTTGAAGAAGTCCCTTGGAGTGTGGAACTGCAAGTTACCAAATAAAACCAAGTTACAGATTTTATTCAGTAGCCTTTGACAAAGCTCAGACAGTGTGTGTTTGGGGAGGGAGGTATTAGTATTTATATTGAGTTGCAAGCCTTTTCTCAGAGTGTTCATTAATATTTCTAATGCCTTGAGATTTTCAGGTCTTCAGCTCTTCAGTGGAAGAAGTGCTACAGCAGAGGCATGCTGAGAGATATTTGGGGTATTTGGAATCGGAGCTGCAGGCTTCAAGACCAGCAGTAATTATGGCGTTATAGGTGGGATTCTAGAGCTTGAATTAGCAGTTGTACAACTGTTTAAAATCGGACATAAACTGCAAGCAGTTACAAGTTTTCTGACAAGACACCTGCAGTTCTTCAGTCTTACAATTTATCAGTTCCTGTTCTTTAACTCTGCAAGAGTATTACACCTCAACATCAAGACACTTTGAATCTAAATATTCAGAAATTGCATATGGGAAAGGAATACCTCCTGCATTCCTTAAGTATTGTTAGAAGAGAGTGCATTACCCTTTCCCAATTTGATCTCTTCAGTGTTAGCACTGTTTAAGTCTCCCAGTTTTAGCCTGTGTGCCCCTTCCAGCCACCCCCCAACTCACTCTGACCCATAAAGCTCAGATGCTTCACACCCTCTGAATGCAAATTATTCTGATGGATACTAAAACATCCCCATGATGTCTTGTCCTTTCCTTTTTAATGGAATTTTGTGCTTTTTTAAAAACAAATTAGAGCACACTCAAGCTTCAAGCTCCCCAGAAGAGGCTTGTAAAACTGTCATGGAAACTTTTACCTAATAGATAGTTTAGAACAATATTTTAACACAACTATCCTATCTATTGATTTTACTTCTAGTTTATCTTTGGGAACATAAATGACAATGATTTCTGTTCAGTAGATTTTACCTATTTTTCTATTTATGAGCACACATGGTTCCTCCACTTCATTACTTACAGGACTCTTGAGAATGTTTCTCCTGTAAGTAGAGCATCTATTTGCTATGAACTGTAAATTCAGAGTGTATAATTGCTAAGTACTCTGTGAAGCTGAGTGGTGTTATTTCTTTCCTGAATGAGCCATTCAAAACACATGCATTTAAAATAGTGAAAACTACTTTGAAATAAATTTTAGAAAGAAAAGAAAAAAAAAAGAAAAGAAAAATAATTACTATTTAGCAAAAACCTTCAGAACCCAGCAATCTGTCAGATGTATGTGTAACAACCATGTGGCAAAAGGTAACCCTGAAAAGATGGTAAGTGCTGTGTAGCTGGGTTTTATTTTCAGCTTAGAATTAATGGTATCACTCTTCCTACTGCTGTTGTAAAGTAATGTAACCACCTAGAGATTCATTCATGGTTTCCTGACCCTTCTTAGGGAAAACATCCATCGAAAATGTCAGCAAAAATACCTAAACATGAAGGGCTATAAACCCCAAGATAAAAGTGAGGAGTGCCACAAATACCTGAAGTACAAGAAATCAGAACAAAGCATTTGCATAGATCTTTTTGAGGGTGATTTTCACTGCTAATTAATGTGATCTGACAAAACTAGAAGAACAGACACTTCATAAGATGTTCTTACAACAGACTACATAGAAACTGCTGTACCCCTTCCTGTCTTACATACAAAACAGCAGCAAAATACTCGAGTCACTTAGAAAAACAAACAGATTTTTGCTCACAGAACCCACATTAATGCACTGGCTTGAAGGATATACTGCTCATGGAGAAAGCTGGTACATTTCTAAGACCCTTTGGCATGGCTGTTTTTGTAGGTTCCAATTTTTTGAGATATGAACCACGAAACAACTCCTTGTTTGCATTGGTCACTATGTTTTCTATCTGATGATTAATTTTGATGAAATGAATGAAACAACCAGCACTTATCATTACAAGTCCTGAAAAACACAAGCTGTGAAAGGATCAGGATCCCTTATAAATGACCAGTGGAGGAACTTCAGCTGCTATCAGTGCAGATTCAGTCCCAGCTGCACAACCAGGAGCAGATTCTCAGCTGATGAGAGTGTCACAGGATGGCTGAAGATGTTTCACACCAGCCCAGCATCAGCTGCCAGCAGCTTTCTAAAGCTGCCCACACTTCTGTGTGCACCAGTTGAGCAGTGGTGGATGTACTGTTTGTGTTCCAGCTTCCACTTGGGGCAGGGATGACACAGTACCAGTCATTTCCACAGTACAGACGTGAAAAAACCCTGCAGCGCCCAGGGGTGAGAGAGAACTGGCTGGGCTGAGAACCCTCAAGGAACTTTGCTTGGCAAAATTTTGCTTTGCACAATGTAAAAAAAGGAGATGTGCTAGCTCTTAGATTGCTGGTGTCAGGAGGAAAAGAATGCAGGAAATCCAGTATCCAATGCAGCAGCATTTCTCTGATGCCTCATCTGCCACCATGGAAAGCAGGAAAAAGATGGTCAGCAGTCTCCAGGAAAAAATAACATATTTTCAAATAGTGCTTATATTCAAACTCAAGAGCATCTCCTGAAATGCGCTCTAAAAATCTCCCTATTCCAAAGTAAGCATAAGTTAACTCTACCCAAATCTGTCTCTGATAAGAGAAGGAAAACTACACTATTCATCTTTGAAGTCAAGAAATTATTTCTCCAAAGATGTTGGAGAAATTAGACATCCATTATGCTTACCCTTGCTGTGCCTTAGAGTAAGCACACCCATTTCTTTCACTTCTACTGAGAGGCAGTCAATAAACCAAACAATATATCTTGTTAGAAAAAGAACAGAGGAAAAAAAACCAAACATAGAACATCATTCTGTCACTGTATATAACTAGAGAATGCCAGTACTTTGAATAATTCAGGCATTTCTGGCCCCTCTTTCCAGAACAGGAAAATTTTCATAAAAAACACAATAGGGTAAACATAGTACAACTTTCACATAAGGGATGAATAAATAGGTTGTGGTCTACAACCTGAAATGTTTAAGGAGAGTTCTGATGGCAGTCTGTAACATCATTTGTGTTATAAAGGAATAAGTGGGAACCAGTAGTTTCCTGTCCTACCCAGTGCAGACCATCAGCAAAGCTCACAGGCAGCAGGTTTAAACCCTATATTAAAAAATATCTGCTAGAATTTTTCAGTATCTTTCTTTAACATTTGGAGGAAAATCCCTTGAAAATCTGTTTTCTATGTAAGAGAATATAAATATATGTGCCTGATAGTACCTTCCAAGCATGATTTCCACATAAAAGTTTTAACTAATTCTGTGTCTCTCTGCAGTGTCACTGTTAAATACTGTACATCAGTGAGGTATTTTATATGTTAAGAATGGTCCTTTCCAGATGGACCAGTCCTCTCCCCACCGAGGGAATGAGGAGTATCACGGCAGGGCCAGTTTTACTCTGGCACAAAGGCCCCAGTGAGCAGCAGTGACTCCTCTTGGAGCTGCAGGCAGTGGTGGGACGGAGCCAGCAGCATCCCAGCAAACATCCATCCCACCACCAGCAGCAGAAAATCCCAAAGTCTGCACCCTTGGGAAAGCTGCTAGAGCAGCTGAGGTCTCTGGGCTGGCTCCCCTGCTTGTGTGGTTTGCAGTAGTTCAATTTACTCACTGAAGTGGCTGATTCACACCCTCTCTTAGGTGTCTCATTGCTGCTGATTGAAGGGCCAAAAAAGTGCAGAGTTTTGGTAAAAAAAAATAATTAAATAAAATAATAAAACTCTCTTTTGAAACCAGTTTTTTAAATCTTCTATTCACCTGAACTTCCTATAGTTTAGATTCCTATGACTCTGATTTGCTGTCTCAAGAAACAAAAGCATTGTTTTTGTATAAGCAATTAGTACATCATGAACTGAAGGCTTTTCAGCTTTATGCTGAAAATATTTTCTCCCAAGTGTGTCACATCTACTATGAGTTTTAATTCCATAGCAGAAATATTATTTAATTTAAAAAAACCAAAACTTGCAGATACTGTAACAAAAGTTGTAAACTGGTTGAGCAACCAAATTGTCTCAAGAAGAGAAAAAATTCTTTGAAGAAAGTATTTTAATTACACACCAATGTTTAAAAAGCCATCATTTTTAAAGGAGAAGCAAGAAGAAAAGTTAAAATAGAGTGATATTTTTCATTAGGTGGTCTAAATATTCTGGTATTCTGCTAAACAAAAGGACATTTTACTTTATCATTAAATGATGATATTTACTTTTACCTTTTCTGTCAAAATGAACACCTTTGAACTTAGTTTCACAACACCCAGTATCAACATATTATTCATTTTGCTATAAATGACCCAGAGGACAGCTTTTCCACCACCTTTCCTCAAGTTAACTGAGAAAGAACAAAGTAAATCAAGTATGACATGCAGCAACCTCTTATTACAGAATCACACTGAAGCCTGGGATTACCTTAAATATTTACAGCAAATAATGTGCTTATACTGAGTTGGTTTTTAATACATAAGTACCTCCTGAGAACTCATTCATGTCCACATCTGGACAGGAGCATTTGCTGGTGCTCAGTGTGCAGGATTTTTACAATCTCACTTCTGTGCTCTAAACACGATGAAGATAAAGGGATAAAGATTGGGGTTTGCTCCAAAGAACTTACATTGTACATATATACTAGGCAAGGGTAATTTTTATTGGAACATAAAAGGAACAGTGCTATAACACTAGAAAAATTACAGCTATTATGCACTCCTATGCCAAAATCCTTTCAGTGAAGAATTGGCTCATGAAGAAACCAGTTATTTTAGCAAGGCTGCTCTTGGTCTGTTCGCATCTGTTTCAAGAGGAATCTGAAGAAATCTTCCAGCTTGTGTCACTTACTGGAAATACCACATTGGAGCAGCCACTTCTCTCCTGCCTACGCTTCCAAAATCTCCCTGTGGTGATGTGTGGAGAGGCAAAGAGGAATGATGGAGCCAGTCCACCTCTCTGATGCCAAGTAGACATCTGCATCTCAGTTATTCTGACTGCTTTCTGCAGCCTGAGCGGGACAGAGTGCCCAGGACGGAGGGAAGAAAAGCCCTTCCAATATGTGAAAACTTATTCTAAATGTTATTAACACTTCTGCAGTTACTTGTGTTCATTTTCTCTTTGTTTAAAAAACACAGTATGAAAACCTCCCATTCCTGCAGATGGTAGAAATACACAGAAAAAAAAAAAAAAGAGAGGCTCCTATATTGATAATACTCCTCCCTTGAGAACTGAGTATAAAGAGGCCCTGCACTTTGTGGCTCCAGAGCCAGGAGCAAGAGCACTGGATCCCCAGGTGTGTTTTCATTTGAGAGCACAATTTCTTTATCTTGCAGCAACAAAGATTGCTATCAGTGCTAATAAAGCAATATGTATAATCTACCTCCTTAAAACTCAGTATTTCATGAAGAAAACCACTTTCTTTAGGTGTACAATAAATCAAAATGGTATAAAGAAGCTGTAGAAAAGAGGGGTAGGAAAAAAATCACTCAACTCTGTTCAAGGAGACCTTGGGTTCGCAAGATTGGAAGAATGTGCTTCCCTTGCTGTGACCATTATGGAAGCAAGATCCTTGAGGAAGAAATTAACTTAATCTTCATTTACAAACAAAACCCACTTTCAATTCCTTTGTGTATTGATAATAAGCACACAACAAGGGTCTCATTGGGACATTACTCAGCATCATTTAGCTCTCCTATGCCTTGGTCTACTGAAGGATAAAACCCTGCTTAGACTCCAGCTGGACCAAGTGGGTTCAGTCATAAAGTTTGCCACCACTTTCACTGTAGTTGTTCCCCCCGATTTAAAATTAAGCCTCAAATGTTGATGTTTCCTATGAAGGGTAGTGAAATTTCAGTTTACATTTTTCTCCAAGTCACCACAAATGTAGATTGACTGAACAATAATAATACTAGTTTAAAAAGAATAAATTTGCAAAGCTACTGAAAATCACTGAAAGCTTCCATAAATGCTTGAGTGAAGTTTTTTCAAATACACCTGAATGATTGAAGCTTAAAGATCTCTATAGGCCAAAGACAAAATAAAAGGATAAAAAATACAAAAAACAGTTTTTAAATAGATGTAAAAATGAAACACATTATTTTTTCTGCCTTTGAGCATTCAAAAATCAAAGATTTCTTATTTAAGAAACAAAAGAAAAAGTTGCACTTTAGTAAGGAAAAAGAAACATTCCACTTTGAGGTTAGATTAAACATATTGAACAAATCTGAAAGCTTTTTTTCTTTCATAGCTAGAAAGCTCCATTAGTGTTTTTTCCCCTAAGTAAATTATCCACCAGATTCTCCCTTCACCTTATTTTCTAGTAAAGCTAGTAAAATAGCAAATATCAAGTATTTTTCTGGGACTTTTTGCACAGCCACTACTTAAATCTGTTTTCAAATCAATCTATTCTTTGGTGCATTGTTATTTTTCATTTGCATTATTTCTAATGTTTGAAAAATTACGGTTTCATGAAATGATACATAAGTTGTATTTTCAGCACAGCACCAAGCTTGCAGTACAATATTTTGACACAGCTGATCTTGATGAATTAATTCAATTAATTAGCTTGATGAATCAAGCTGGACCTACAATTTCTATCTCTAATCAGGCAGTTAACCTGCAAGACACACAAAATAATTTGAGAGTTCTTAACTCAGAACTGATGTCACATCTCTAACAGCAGCCAAACAAGATTGTATTCAGTGGAGGTGTTAGACTCATTAATACCGAAATATTGTTGAGGAAGTGAGGATGCATAATCTTCTCTTAGTTCTCAGCACCATGCAAGGCTGAATATGAGACATATTGCAGTGTGATTTAAAAAGCACAGACTCAGAGTTTACAGTAAACCAGGCTGGCAGAGTGCATCAAACCCCCAGGAGACTGCCTGGGAAGAGGCTGCTCCAGGGCCTTCCAGGGCTCAAGTCGAAAGCAAAAATGTTACCTGAACTCCTCCTCTCTGATATATGTGAAGGAGAAGGCAGATGTGGGAAGGGTTGGTTATGCCACTCCTCAAATATGGCACTTTATTTCCATCCTAAAATGGGAAGGAGGAAATATGATATCAACAAACTGCAAAACAAACTACTAAAACAAAGATACTTTAGCTGGAGAAATAAAACCTAAACCCTCAGCAAGCACGATGTTTTACTGCTTGACCATATTTCCTGGACTTGGTCTGTGGTTTATGTGAACATTGCCAAATCCAGGTTAATCCACTCCCAACACTGCATGTTTGGGAATGTGGAAGAACTGCACTGCCAGGCACAACCCTAATAATTGAGGTAACTGGACACAAAAATGGAATTAAGGAAATGCCTGATAATATAGTTAGCCTAACAAAAGTACTCACTAGAACTTTCTGTCTCATTTTTAGCCACCAGATAATTGTAGAGGTACAATAAAAAAACCATTGAGACACTTTTCATCCAACGGGAGATCATAATTTACAGGCTTTGGGCACACAATAAAATGGTGGCAGGACAAATATTGTCAGTCTGTCACCTCTTCTAGGAAAAGAGGAATCATGCAGTGTGGGGAAGAAAAACAAAGCTGTCAGAGATGGGTCTGTGCAGATGGAAATTCTGCTGCACAGGTTTGACAGCCCTGATAGTCCTGTTTCTTGGACAAATCACAGAGCAATATTAACAGCAACCCAAGAGGTAGCACTCAACAGTGTTATTCCACCAGATGCAAGACCTTCTGCCAAGATAAAAATTCAGAGAAACGATGCAAACAAAATAAAGTACAGCTCTGATAACATCCACAATGTATAAATAAAGATAATCCCCTTTCCTTCTTGACATGAAGGGGACAAGTCTTCATTTCATAGGAACTGACATGGTTCTTCTGTCTACTCTAAAGCCACACCAGCAGAGCAGAAATTCAGGTAAACAATCTTTCCAACAGAAGCATCTAACCATCAAATGAGCCTGTGAGGCTCAATTCTTCATTCTGGCCCTAACAGTATCTTTTGCACACAAATAAGGATTGACTTGGATGGGAAAACAGTCTATTCTGACACCTTGTTTATTTGACGACATGTGCTGTCTTAGTCCAGGTCAGGAGATTTCTGTGTATGAAAGACCAGATGGTGCATCTAGAAACTGTTCCCTACAAGAATTTTCCTCCTCCAGAGAGAGGAAGAAAGAGTGATTACATCACCTCTCCTGTATCCCAAACCCCAGAACAGCTTGACTGGTTTAACTTCTGTTTCCTGACTGGATAGACAACATACAGTAATAAGTTTTTAGTTGCAAATACCTGTAGGACTCAATTAAAGCATGATAATTCATACATTTATCCAGAGAACAGAAAAGCTAGCAAACAGACTCTCAGCTTTATGGGTATAATGCTGTTAAGAAACCACAGGGAAAAAAGTTTGCCCTCATTGTGAGCACAGCCCATAGATCTGCCAACTGAAGCTCTGCCTTGGTGCCCAGAAGTATTAATTCTGCTGGTCAGTACCACTCAGACCCACGTATGTCAACAATATTTAATTGTGCTCCACAGAGTGCAAGTAAATCAGCAAACTCCTCTTTTAGAAGACCTAAAAAACCTTACAGCTTATCTGCAAAGATAATCAATATTTCAAATACTATCTGGTGAGCACTTTAGGTGCTGAATTGAAAAACAACATGTAATTAAGGACTTGCCTTGAAACACTATGACCACATACAGAGATTAAAAAAAACACTAGCATGCTCAAAGAATGCAAAAGCTGAACTCACCCACCAAATTGACTGAGACCACCACTGTGAGAACACAGCTGGGGCAGGAAGAAAATTACATGAGGTCATCTCACATCTGCTTTATGGTTCAGGTCCACTAGCCAGGCACAGCTTCCTTGCACAGCCAGACACAGACTCACAGAAGCTGGCTGGACATGACAGAAAACTGAGGAGCTGCTTTCTTAGTACACAGCAGGCATGGATTCAGGGCTTTACAGAGCCATCAGCTGGAACCATCTGTGACTGTCCTGCTACTTCCAATTTCTGTAGGAAGCGAGCCTTAGAGAGCCAGGAAGGGAAAAAAAACTCTCATACAGTCACAGCTATTAGAGCTGCAATAGCACAGAAAATTACTGTTACCCTCTAAAGTTGTCAGCTTGGTTGTGATGACCCCATGTTCATACCAAATCCTGGAATTCACATTTCTTGGGCTCCTCTACCTCTCCCAGCTAATATAAGCACCAATGGCTGAGCTACTTGAAAGCAACTACTCTATTCAGGAGCCTAAGCCCATTTGTTTTCTTGCATGCCAAATACACAGAGAAATTTCACAGCTAACCTTACAAAACAGAAGTTCTTTTGATGTTTCCAATCATATGTAATGTGCAATAATATTTCCTTAAACATAAAAATATTTTTTTAGATGTGAAATTCCATAGATGCCAGTGAAGTTTCACAAAGATGGATTCCAGCCACTCTGTGGAGATGAAAAAACACAAGGCAGTAATATAAAGGCCATCAAAATCTGATGTCAATGAATATCCTACCAATGAAGTAGCTTGAAAAGGGTGAAAAAAACTTCACCAGAAACCTTAGGCTAGCGTCATTATAAGGCAGCTTCATTTTGATATGTGGAACAAAACACAATTCTAGTGCACATAAAAAAATTGACACAGTGCTTTTCTGCAATTTCTGAGTTTATAAAAGAGCTCTATTCTGGGACTTGACTGACTCCAAGGGCACAGCATTGATTTGCTTAGAGTATGAGAGTGTGCCTCAGGTAAACCCTTCTTGTCTGTCATACAAAGGCTTACATATAGATCTTTTGCAGACTCATTCTTAATAGACAACACACAAACACTTCTGGTTCTTGAGGCAAGTCAAGAGCAATTTCATTCCCACAGCAATCTATGCACATTGTTAGAAGAAACAGATGCTACTTCAAAAAATTTTATTCTACAGGGTTTGGCAGACATGAGTTTGAACTAATAACTGGTTAGCACCAGAGAAAAAGAATATACATAAGAAAAAAAAAAAAAAAAAAAAAAAAAAGGTGGCTTCTTGACTGCAAATTTTTTGCCTTCTCAAAACTTGAGAAAAAGCTCTTGAGATATTGCTTACTATTTCACAGGGCCTGAAATAGTAAGCATGCTCCAAAACATCACAAGATTATTAAAAAAGTATACATAATATACATATTCCATTTACCTTAATAACAAATGCTTTTATTGTAACAAAGTGAAAAGACCTGCAGTCGACATAATCAGTTTTGAAATTGTAAGCTAAAGGGAAGCACCACGGAAGGAAGAAGGTGCATGAGATATTAAAGACCTCACACCTATTAATTAAAACCTTTCCTGAGTAACCAGTGCAGTATTAAGACCTCATTAGCTTCATTCAGGCAGACAATCAACATGACAGGGCCACAGGAATCGCTTTCCTTTTTGGAACTTTGAAGTGTAAGGCAAGCATAATTTAACAAGAGTGTAATTGTCACTGGCCAAAGAGTTCAGCTTAAGCCTCCCCATACCTCCGAAGCCTGACACTGTGTGTAGCCAGTTAAATTCACTACTTCAAGATTTAGACCCATTCATCAGGATCAGAGCCATTTTTTTCCCCTGCTTGAACAGGATGCTTCCATCCCTTTGGCACCAGAGCAGCCTTTCCACCCTGTAAGCATCCTAAGAAAACTGGTTATTCTGCCAGCAGTTGGACACAATGTTTCTTCTTTTTCTTCTTACACTATCAGATGGCTGATGTGGAAAAAAGTCTTTTTTTTTTTTTTTCGCTCAAGTGCTACTGTTTTGATGTTATGAAGCACCTGGGGAGCCTGGGGCTGTTTCAATTCCACTTTTTTTTCTGATGATATTTAAAGTGATAATTTATTAAATATCACTTATTTTCACAGATGTCAGCTAGGTGGAGTGACAGGGAATGGGAAGAATAGTGTGTGGAAAAAAGCTACTCAGAAAATCCACAAGAAGTACTAGGCCAAGGTGCTTTACACTAGAGACAAAAGTGAAACTGTAAAAATTAGAGTATAATTCAACATTTTCTGTTGATTCAGCAGCATATACACACACACTTAATTTTGCAATTTATAAATAACTTTAATAATTGCAGATGTTGATATACCTATCAAAGGTCATACAGTTACTAAAAATTCATAAACTTAGTTCATAAACTTTTTATACTTAATGCCTCCTTTTTTATACTTAACTTTCCTACATTAACTGCTCTATGGCCCAAAATATCTAAGAGACAGAAAGAATACACAAAATGGAGACAGAAGGAACATAAAACCTAGAAAACAGTGACAAATAACATTCCTAACAAGTAGCTCAATTTCTATTCACAAACCCGTCAAAAGTGTTGAGCTGAAGGGTATTTGGATTTAAAAGTTTGAATGGCAAGTTGATGGCACATAGTGGTATTAGAAAGAAAACGTTGCATGATTTCCTTGCACCAAAACTCAAACTGACTAAAATAAAAAAAAAAAATCCTATGATGATATTAAAATATTGCAAATGAGCATCATCTGTTCTTTTTTTAACCAAAATACCAGCTAATAATTTTCTCTTTCCCAGACTGCAAAAAAATAAGAAGACCAATATCCAGGAAGAATATTTTTCTACTTACAATCATGAACAAGAAAGGAAAGGTCATTCACACTGGATCTGACCTGGAACCAGCTTGTGCTCTACTGGAATCCCCAAACACACCATATAAAAATCCTGATTTCAAAGGAGAAATGCACAAAAATTTGGAACAAAGCAAGTCCATCTTGTATCATTCAAGACTATGCACTTTGTAAGGCAGTCACGGCATAGCAAGAAGCTATGGGAAGTGAGCTCAGAGAACCCTGAATTTGGTAGGAGTTAAGACAATGATAAAAAACTTTGTCATATTACATGTACTTAAAGCATTGTTGCTCAGACTGGAAAATACATGTGCATCTTTTGAAGGATTCACAGCTGCAGTAATATCAAGGATTTTTTTATACTTCAGAAATGGTCCTGGGAATTTAACACAAATATTTCCATATTTTACCCACTAATTTTACAGAAGACAGCAGGGGTTTTTTTAGGTAATACTTCTAAAAGTTAGAAATTTACAAAATAACTTTCTTCAGGTTTTCATTTACACAGAATAAGGGTACATCAAAAGACAGTTTTAGGCATGGAAATTCTAAGCCTAGCTTTCTCATAGTAGATAATAATGTTCTTTTTTTCTTTCTGCTATATTTCAGTATATGACATATACATAATGGTAATTGGTATCTGTGTCTTAGAATGACCAGTAATCTGATAAGTGCTTCTGAAAATTTCCTGTCTTGTTAATGTTCTGACATCATAACATTTTGAGGTTTAACTACTTCTGCTTAAACTTAAATGAAATAATAGCTCTTATACAAACACATAAAAATAAACTCAACTGAAGGGATAATTAAATGCCACTGCTAATTAGATGAACACCAATTTCTTCCCACTGTCTTGGCTCTTTCAGGAGTGCTCTTAATAAAGGAGGACCTATCCCTCTAAGAAAGGAAAAAGACACTCTTGATAAAATGTTTTGTTTCTTGTCAAGAAAATATATGACGTTCCAAACAGCAGAGTGATATGGAAAAATACAAGTCTGGAAAGAGACAGTCCAAGGAACCTGAATGAGTCACACTCTGCCCATCGCTTCTGCAGCATTTGACTGGAGACCACGGAGGGAAACAGCACAGCCTGATAAAACTGATTCACCTGGGGTGGAAATCTGATGGAAAATTATCACCTGCAGCTGACTCAGTGTGAGAGCCTGGAAAGGCTGATGTCTTGAGACATTTTGGGGTGCATGAGTGGGGGGGGAAGGGGGAGTTTGGGCCTTGCTCTGGAGAAGCAATGCCCTGCCCCACACCCCCCATGCCTAGAGCCTGTATCCCTGGCCAGCAGTGGTGCCAATCCCTGGCACAGCAGAGGCAATGTTCCACACCAGCCTCTGGAGTCCCTGACCCAGCTCCTGAGTGGCCAAATGCCCAAAGTCCCACCTGGAGGAAGGCCTCAGCAAGGCCAAGGGCTATTTAAGGCTATACATGAGATGAGCATGTTTTGACCCTACCTCCTCTTGGAGTTTCTATCAGTTGCACATCATTGGAACCCAGGATTTGGTAGCTATAGGTGTCCTTTTCTCTATCTCCTCTGGTATTTTTCTTTCTTCTTCTTTTAATTCCCTCTTCTTGAAATTTTTGAGGAGCTTAAAATCAAACTGGTTGAGAGTTTGAAGTTGAATGGACCAAGCTTATGCTTTGAGAAGTGTTTTGTGTTGTCTGAATGCAGCTCCTAACCTTTTGCCAAAGCACTCTGATTTTCTAAAGCTGCCAGTAAACTTGTTTATGTGGTTTTGACCTCTTGAAAAGATCTTGTCAGTGTTTCTCCCTGCCTTCTAGCACATGAACAATCATAAACCCTTTTAAAAGCCTTGTAGAGTGAGATTTTTGGGGTCTTGCACTCAGCCAAGGAGAGATGAGGAAGGACTCAGTTCCCCAACTTATTGCAGCCATTACCACCAGGGACCAGGGCAATGCAGTCCCAGCACTGGTGGAAGGAGCCCACGTTTTTGGGAGGGAGATAAAAGAAAAAAAGAGAGATTCCTGATCAGAATGGCACAATGTTGTAGTAACTTTGAGGCAGTGTGAGTGACTGTGCAGGGAAGAGGAAAACCAGAATCTCTAATNCTAATATAAATCTATAGTGGCTTACATAAGGAAAGAGGGAAAGGCTGGGACAGTTATAAAATACAGGAAAACGTGCCTGTATATTCAGTACTACCACAAGACAACTACTGGCAAGTGCTTTGCTTTAAAGTAGAAAACACTTCATTTTAATTAAAATAAGTAGGTAATATTAATTGCCATCACCAAAGTAGGTGCTACAGAGAGAATATCACACAAACATGTGAGGAGTGAGTGATACAAGAGACCAAAGCTTCCAAGATTAAGGGAGCACAATTAAACTGTCTCTTGAGACTTTCTGGCCACAGATGGCTGGTTGAAGGTCTATTGAAATAAGTGGGGTTTGACCCCTCCAGCTGCCTCTCACTTTGGGCCTCAAAATCTTGGGTCCCTTATCATCAGTAAAACTAATGACTTAATCCAAGCACAAAATATAACAATGTCATACACAATAGTCTTTAAGATTATTGAATAAAACAAGAAGGTGTATTTTCTGTTTGTTGTGGGAGAAAAATACTATGTAAATTCAATTTCACATTCAACAACAAGGGAGGAATAGATAAGCAGAAAAAACAAGGACATTCATATATATAAAAGCCTGAATGTAATGTAGGAGCATTAATAAACTCTTTCTGCTTCCTTCAGCGCTCACAGCATGACACTGTTCTTTAAATGAGGACTTCACTGCAATAAATGTAACAAAATCCAAGGAGCTAGTCAGCTACCAAGAAAATATGGCAGGCATTTTCAGTGCTAAAAAAAAAGTATTGCCAGAAGTTTTTGATATCATCTTATTGTCAAACAGTTGCTCTAAATTTGAAACATGCAAGCTCATACACAAAAGGCTTTACTTAGGAATTCAGTGTATGTAAACACTCTAAGAAAGAAAACAATTTTTTTTCTCTTTGATGCATAATGAACATCACTTGACATCATTTCTTCTGATTTTCTTCTTGCCTACTCAAAATTCATCATCTCTCATTGTTCATCTGGATTTGTCCATGTCCACTTAACAATCCCCATACAAGTTTGTTCAGCTTTGTTTCTGTATCAAGCACTTAACCATCATTATCTGACATAACTCATCTTCATTTTCCTGGTAATACTTCCCTCATATTCTTGTTAATGAATTCATCCTTTCTATGAAATTTCCAATTTTTTCATTTTGTCAATATTCCTATCTATAAACACTGTAACTAACATTTTTTTATTGTTCTGACACAGCTTGAAAAGTGACGTTCAATGCCAGTAAATCTCCTGGAAAGGCCTTTCTCCCTACTTTGCAATGATGAATATCCAGCATTTCCCATATTTTTGTCATGAGGTAAAAAGGGATATATTTATTTACAGTCATAAATATGTATATCTATATATACACAAGTATATAAATATATTTAACACCATAATTTCCAGAATCAACAAGTATCACTTCAATAAATAATGCATTCTCTTGACCTTCTGCCTTCAGAATAAAGATGTTATCCAGCAGTGTTGTATTTAGAAGTACAACATATTTAGCCTTTCTTAAGCTGAAAAGGAATATATTTCATAATTGATTATGCCTTTCTGCCTTAGTCTTTTGAGGGTAAAAACCCTAAATAAATAGTTAATAAATAGATCATCAAATATGGCATCTCCCTTATTCTTGAATTTTCTTCAAGTGTTTCACATTTTTAATATTAACCTGTTAGAAAATATTCAGTATTTTATCTGAAAATAATAGATAAGTTTCGCACTCATTTGTAACTCCTCAGTCAAGGTGATCTAAATCTACTCAGTAAGTAAAATAACCTTTTTCTATTATGCAGAGTGTGGATGTTAGATACAAATGTTTGGTGTACATCCAAAAATAAATGGAAGAGTTCTCAATACACTTTTCAATTATTTCTATGGATAGGCCGCAAATTAATTTACGTGCTAGAATATCTGCAGAAGGTGACAATGGAAGATAAATAAATCATTTATACAATGTGAATGAAGGTATTATAATAGCTCCATGACCTGCTCCAAACAGCACAAATCTGCCTTGCCTTGTCTGTTACAGCTGCCATCACTCAGTCTGGCCAGAGCACAAGTCAGAGGCTCCAGAAATTGCACCTCAAGGTTTCCTGTGATTATAGGTGCCTCATTGCTCTGAAATGAAGGAAAACTGCAGAAGAGTGAACCATTAGGAATCTAACCTCATCTCACATGCCAGAGGTTGAAGTCCTAATAATGAGAACAACTGCAAAACCTTTCATATTTTCAGCCAAATGACCCCAGCCTTTAAGCAAAGATAGTGTAAATACAGCCCTCCCCCTTTGCATGACCTTCTGTTGCCTTCTCCTCGCATACAGATTTTGTTATTGCTTTTTCCTTAGCTTTAACTCGCTGTGCTGCTCAATGAGATCAAGCATCCCATCTTGCTTCTCTGTTTTCCCCTACACACACGATTTCCATATTTCCCTTCCCACTTCCTATTGCAGCACGGGTCACATAAAACTCATCTCTCGCCGACTATTTCGGCAGCTCTGCCTTTTATATCCCCCCTCTTGGGTATCTGTATTTCTGGTCTAATGTACAGTAAGTGGGTTGTAAAGCAAGCAAAATGATTTTTCCACTTCTGGCAGGTAAACCCTGATGAAACATCACTTCAGGCCCTGTTTCTTTACTGTGGATTTCCCCAGTTCTTGTCCCTAATTCATTAAAGTTGACGGGTTTGTGGCAGATACAGACCAGCACAAACCTATGAAAGGTAAATGGGACACAATTGGGGGAATATTGCAGCCTAAATGACACAACATTTTCAAATTTCTCATTTGAATTCAGCGCAGTCTCTTTCTTTCCAATTATGCCAACAACACATACAAACTGGCCCCATATTAGCTATTAATTCATCACAGAATTAATGTTAAAAACTGTATTTTGCATAAAGCTTTTAAAAAATTATACCACTAGGATATAATTTTGTGATCCCTTCGTGCCCTCAGCTGTCTCAGTACAACATTCCCAACATTATCAAAAGCAATGGGTGAATGTGCATGTATATTTCTCTAGGGATAGCTGGTTTTAAATAAAAGTAGTCCTCTACCTCCTAAAAAAGTTTCAAGTTTCCTAAGCTAGCTCAAGCTAGCTTAAGGATGCAGAAGAGTCTCCTAAAATAGCCGCAAATTACTTTGTGCCTATTAGCATATATAATCTTACTCAATCCAAAAGATTTCTTAAAGATTCATAGATTTAAAGAACTTGAAAGGAAGGTGTAGTTTGTTTTTTTTAAAGGTGGCCAAATGTCATAGACAGTTCTGAGCAAATTAAGTATCCACTTATTTTAGTTCTGGTCAAAAATAAGGGGAAGGTGGAGAGTATTTTTATGTCAGAAGTAAATTTTTTTCTTTTTTTTTCTTTTCCTTTAGTTGAATACATGGATAGATAATATGCATTACCTTCAGCCTTATCCTTCTGTCTTCATTCAGATTTCTAAAATTAGCTATCCTCATCTTATTGAAATTCATACATTTCTTCTAGAGGGGGCCTCATTATAGGTGTTTCAAGGCAGTTATCAAAGAGGATAACTACATCATTTGAAAGGTGATAAAGAGCTTTAGGTAATAAATAACAAAAACTTTCCACTGGTAAGGTCTGTTACCATGTGAAATAATCTTTCCTGCTAGGCAGTAGAAACCTCATTATTTGAGATGTTCAAAAGAAGCCTCACACCAGCACTAGAAAATACAATATCTTAAATAATCCTTTATTATGAAGAGAGGGTCTGACCAGACCACCTTGAGGGATCCTCCCCTTGTATGGTTTGTAACATGCAACGGTTTAGCAGATAAAAATGCAATTAAAGCAGGCTGAGGTAATGTATGAAGTATTCAGATTGTGTGTGAAGATACAGCATTTATATAAATAAATATATGTAACAGAAATGAGTCACAAAGCTCCCTGGGAAGCTTAGGTAAGCTTATGGCTAGGGCAATAGACATGCTCTAGAAATATAACATCAAGAACCACTGGACACCTGAAAAGGGTTCTCAAATATAAATAGATGCTGTGTTTTCTATTTTGGGTTTGTTGAAGGCATTGGAAACATGAACAAAATGGATAATTTCATGTGTATGTGTAAATTATCCTACAAGGACTCATAAGAAACACACACCGTTTGCTGATTTGTGCAAGACAGGATGAGTGTTTAGTGCATGCAAAAAGGGTCTGAGTTTTGGTTTTCAAATTAATTTCTAAGTAATTAGACAGTATCTCTGCCTCATGTGAATTGAGTCAAAGAGCTCATGGCTCACAAGTGTCTCAGTGGATGAGACAACATTGTCTGAGGGATTTAGCTTTCTTTTTTCTTTTTTTTTTTAATATCAGTCTTATTTCAAGCAATAAATTCTATGTTTCAATTAAAACATCTCTGTGCTGAGGTTTTCTTTGCATTTTCAGTTAGGTACTGTAAACGATTTCCAGAACAAATTAAAACCCCCACCCACATCGAAATGCATTGGAAAGCTTTCCTCAAACCCAGCACAAAAACCTCATCCTTGCATTGTTTCCATTTCTTCTGGCGCTTGAGCCCTTATTTTTCAAAATGTTGTCTCCAAGGAAGTGACATAGCATGGAGAGTTTCCAAAAAGCTGAGCTTCAAACTGAAGCTAACAGAGCTGCAGGTGCTGTGCACCTCCACCCACAGGGAACTTGCTAATCCAAGCTCAACTTCTTTCCAGCTCAACACCTCCCACAAGGAAATGCAAGATTCCTCCTTCCCCTTAAGCTTCTCTACACATAAATCTCCAGCAAGGACAGTCTGCATCATCTCCCAACACTATCCCTGAAGAGCTGATGCTCCAGTGAAGGTTTTTGACCTGACAATCTCAGTTTGGCACGAGTTCAGGTCTCCTCTGCTGTTCCAGACAGGTCTTCTCCCAAAAGCTGCACCGTGATGTTCATCAGGCACAATTGCATTTAGGCAAATTGCAGCTTATTACACATCATTCCCTCACTCGTCTGGAGGGCAGTTCTTTCATCTCTCAGCCGCCGTTTTGACACAGACTTCCAGCAGTTTAAGCAGAAGCTCAGTGCCCAGAGGGCTCCTGGAATCAGAGGGGCTGTTTAACTTGCACTGCAGGATAAGTGCACATGTAATGAGCAGCTATCCTGTAAATGCTGCTCTGTAGCAGAAAAAAGCGTGTAAGGAAGGGATGTCGTGTTTGCTCCTTGGGGGGCTAGTTTGGCTAGCTCAGAGTCCCCCAGCAAACTGACAGGGACAAAAAGTAAAAGGGAGAGACGCTCTTTCTTCTCAGGACTAAATCCCACGGATTTAAGAGTGGAACAACTGCCGGGGAGTGGGGGAGAGGAGAAGAGGGCAAGAAGGAGAGGAAAAAGAGAGAAGAAAAGAGACCGAACACCTCAAGGAGGGAATTTTTAAACTCAGAGAGAGGGGGGCTGAGGAAGGGAACCAAAGCCAATGGGAAGCAATTGATGGGGAGGGGTGAAAGGAGGAACTAAACTGGAGAAGAGGGAGAAACCGGCTACAGGATCCAGGGGTGCACAGAACGAAAGACGTGATGCATCAGTGCAAAATAATAACTAAGTGATACATTAGTGCAATACAAAAAAAGGTACAACTGCATTCTTTTCACAGAAAACTGGAGTTTTATTCAACCTTAGACAGTGTCACCTTTCAATTCTTTTTATAACTCTGCAATTGATAGAGGGTACAATTTCATATCTGCTGTGGCAATATTCACCATAGCTTGCTGAGTCAGTTATGTTTTATATATTTAGCTTTGGTTATAGGTGGGTGTTTGGTGGGCAGCTCCCTATTTAAATTGAATCCTTTAATTTTTTCCTGCAATTCTATTTATTCCAAAGCCAGCAGAAGGATGGGGTTGAGATAGTCCCTGTAGTGAATTTTTGCTTACAAACTATGTTTCATCATACTCATCTGGAATTACCATGATTGGTGAAACCAAGTCAGATTTGTAGAGCAGGCTGAATTGCAGGGGACACCCAGAGGTGTCCTGGATATCAAGAGGATGTTCAGGTTCCACGAGCATTCCTCACCTGGCCTCAACTAATCTTCCACACTGACCAGGTATGATGAACCTGATGATCAGAGACTGCATCTCTTCCAGTCCTGAAACAGGTTTTGGCCATGAGGATTGAGTTTTTACTCTCTTCCAAAAGCTTTGCCTAAGGTTTTTGAGGTTTTGAGTACAGCCTTTTGTGAGAAGAAAGACAGACATGATCCATGACTTACCAGCCTTGCTGTTCCTACTAATAGAGTGGGAAAGAGTTTCCTCTGTCACAAAATCCTCACTGGATATGGGATGCCCAACTCTATATCTTCACCTTCTTCAGTCTCACAGTTCTATTGCATTCAGACATTCACTTTGATCACTGCCTGACAGATTATAGAATAATAATAATAACAATATAACAACAACATTGATCTACTGTGCATTTCTCAAATAAAATTAGAGCACAGAATTTGGAAGTCTTTCAAGTAATACATTTTGTTTGCATTTTTATGAAGGGTTTTATTGATCACAATTAATTTGGAAACACAGTTTGCAAGTCAGGCATAAGGGTGCTGAAGAGAAAACCAAATACATTTGTAGTTTTTATTTTGGGAAATCCTATGGAGAGCTTAGAAAAAAAAATCTGACTTTTCTCGGCATCTATAGAGATGCTGCTGGAAGTAAAAGAAAAATATTATCTGGACATGACAGTGAAGAATGTGTTATCCATCACCCAGGTAAGTATGTGATGAAATGCTGTAGTATAAACAAAAACAAAAGCAAAGTAATGGCAGACTATGGAGAAGGCCCTGTACTATACAGAAGAAAAAAGCCCCAGCCATGAGAATAAAATGTTAATGTTTGTCAAACATGCTGCTGCTCAGACTTTGACCACAAAATTCCTCAGTTTTCTTTTCTCCCTTGTTCAAATGTTGCTTCTGTTTTTACAGACTTGAGCTGCTGTAGTGAACATCAACCCCTCCCAACATCATGGCCCTCTCTGACCCCAGATCAGCAGACAACCCCCCAGCTGAATACAGATAATTGATATTTATTCTTTGTTACCAAGACTCTACCAGTCAAAAGCATGTTTGAAAAGTGCTTGCTCATGAAATACCACTGCAGCAAAATTACATGTTGGGCAAAAGGATGGATGCTACCTTTCCTAAAGAAGATCAGTGCATGCTGGCCTTAAGAGCTTTAGTTTCACATGAATTGAGCCTGATGTTGCATAAAAATTTGTCATATTGCAGTCCAAGATAAGGCAGCCTCTCATGTACACCCATTCCGCTGCCTTAACACTGCCTAGGAAAAATTAATAAATAAGTGCCATAGCCCAGGCTTTATCTATCTCCAAAAACTAAAGATCAGTGGTCTGCTCAAGGCATCTGCAAGAGCAGTAACTGTTGAGACATTGAAATATCCTGTGTTTGCATTGTCTACAACAACATGACACTCATTATTAAGTTTTATAGTTTATAATCACAGTAATGTTTAAAGGCACGGAGCTTTTGAAAAAAAAGAGTTTTTTTATAAAAATGACAGCTTTATGCTGCCTATTCATATCTACAACTTGTTTGGTCAATTTAGGAATGGATAATTCCTTAGGAGGGTTAACACTCAGGTTTGGAATATCTGTGTATATTCTCTGCATTTCATGCTACTTTGTCAGTCAGCAACATTTTATAGTCTGCCCAGAATTTTAAGCTACCTCAGGAACTGACAGAAATCCAGCCTGTGTTTAAGAAATGCATTGATCTGTGGCACTCACACCAGACATACTGGATCTGGAGGATTGGACCAGGCTCCTCTCACAACAACCTCTGTTACATGAATCCCTCAGAAGGGTCGCAGGAAGGGAGTCTTCAAAGCCTCACAAAAGTTTTTTGGCAATGCTATCCTCATAGGAAAAAAAATTGCTCTTAACTTTATGAATTAACATATTAAACTACTCAAATATTTTGTACTGGTATAAAATAAGATTTCTGGCTTATTTTTTTCCAGAATTACTGTTGTAGTAATTCCTGAGTTCACTGTTTCTGTGTCACATATTTGTATTTATTAACTTTAACATAAGAAAACAAGAAATCAAGTTTTTCTTATACCAAGCAGAATAAATCCAGGACCCTTTCCCCAGTGTTAAAAAAGTTCTGGATTCTTTATTATTGCCCTGCCACTTATGTAATCATTTTCACTAGATATTCAAGGAAAAAAAACAAAAAACATTTGCAAAACGTCAGAGATATGACAGTATCCTAGGTGAGAGTTTTCATGCAGCACAGTGGACTCAAACTCACAGGTCTTATTTGCACAGGAATCAAAACATCAGCATGCCTTTCCTGTCAGCCTCCAGTGCCAACCCAGCTATCACCTCCTCCTCTTGTCTCTCAGCTTCTCTTCTTCCTGAGGAAGTCCAAAATGTCAGGAGTTTGAATAAAAAGGCAGGTATATATTTTACCATGTCCACCAGCTCTACAGCCCTAATTGAGTCACAAACCCTCCCTTTAACTGCATTCTTGCACACACAAAGGCATCCTGCACAAAGCCTGAAGCCAAGCTAGTGCAGCAATTTTTGCTCTTTTACCTCCCTCCTTTGTTTTGATACAATGACATGAATAATTCCCAAATGGGAAAAAAAATCCCTAGTTTGTTAATACTTTTAAACAGAAAATTAATGTAGATAACAGCAAGCTTCACAGAAGCTCACTACCCCAAAAATCTTGAAAATGTGGTGACATTTCTACCGTCCCTCTTGGCTCTAGTTTGGTTTGAAGGGAGCTGTCTGATTCCTCCTCAGAAGCTAATGAGTGCCCGTAACAGCGAGTGAAAAAGAAACATGAACTGGAAAAGAGCCTCTCTCTGGTTTCCCGTCGCTGCCGTTGTCAGGGAAACAGCTTCCCCATCAATGGATGGCATGGGGTCGGACCAGCTGCTTCCTCCCAAGGCTGGCTTCCCGACATCACAAGGCTGCACTGAACAGATTAGAAACAAAACTGAATGAATGTACATCTCTCTGAAAAAGACCAGTTGAAACAAAGCTCAGCAGAGTTATGGATCTCCTAATTATGTCTTTTGAGCATGACACCACAAGAACTGTCTCCGAGAGACATCATAAATCCAAGATACCGACAAAACATGGTCATTAAAGATCCCATGCCATCTTTTCGTAAGATTAAACACATTGTTAGTCTCACTGCTTTGGCTGTGCTCCAAGCTGAATAATTGCATTCTGGATAACATACCTAAATTCCCCTGCCACTTAAACATGACAAGATAGTTTTTATCGCCTCCTTTTGTAAAGCACCAGGGGTCATTGCTGGTGCATTTTAATGGCTTTATGCCACCAAATGCCCGGGAGAAGTGACACACTCATTCCCGGGATGACACAAACAAACAAACTCATAATTCCATGCATAGCAAATAATACAGTTGGCTACACAAAAGTCTGTTTCACATATGAATGCACCAGGGTTTGCACAAAGCTGATAATAATAAAACTAGACATGATTAATGGAAGATTAAAAAATTATGGAGAAGCTGTAGGGAACATGTGCTTTCTACAATTTTTGATATACCCCAAGGATTTAGTTAGATTTAGTTTCTGACATTTCTTCAGGTCTCTACATCATTTATTATTACTTTGAATATGAGTTTAGTTTCTATTTCATGGCAGTGATCCAGGAACATACATTAAATTTTTTATTAAAAGTTAATTAATTTTATATTTTGCCTTGGTCATCAAGCATGGCCAGTGATACAAGACAAGTAAATTCCCTTCCTGACCCCCTGCCTGGGGGTTTAGGTATCACCAGAATGTGGACAGGCTCCTTCCTCCATGGGAATCTCATAAGTAAGACCAAGAGCAGGTGCTACTCTGGGCAAACCCTGGTATCAACTCAGGCTGGGGGGTGAACAGATCAAGAACAACCTTGCCCCAAAGAATGTGGGGATGCTGGTGGGTGGGGGGGCTGGACACAAGCTGGCCATGTGTGCTGGGAGCCCAGAGAGCCAAATGTGTCCTGGGCTGCATCAGGAGCACTGTGGGCAGCAGGGCAGGGAGGGGATTCTGCCTCTCTGCCCTGCTGGGACCCCACCTAGAATATTGCATCCAGCTCTGGGCCCCCAGAATGCGGGGGACAGGGAGCTGCTGGAGTCAGTCCAGAGGAGGCCACTGAGATGATTCAAGGGCTGGAACACCTCTCTGTTGAAGAAAGGCTGAGAGGGTTGGAGTTATTCAGCCTGGAGAAGAGAAGACTTTGGGGTGATCAAATTGTGACCTTCCAGTGCCTGTAAAGAGCCTAGAAGAGAGAGGGAGAGGGACTTCTTACAAAGGTTTGTTCTGATAGGCAAGAAGGAATGGCATTAAATTGAGAGAGGGAACATTTAGATTAGATGTTAGAAAAAAATTCTTCACTGTGAGTGTGGGGAGGCATTAGCAGAGGTTGCCCAGAGAAGCTGTGGATGCCCCACATGTGGAAATAGTTAAGGCCAGGTTGGATGGAGCTTTGAGCAACCTAGTCTAGTGAAAGGTGTCCCAGCCTAAGACATAGTGGTTGAACCGGATCATCTTTGGGGTCCCTTCCTATCCAAAGCAATCTGTCATTCAATGAAAAGAAACCTTGACAAAGCAAAAAATTAAAATAAATTGCTACATTTTTGACTTCTTTACAATATTTATGTTGACATATTTGCTTTGCTCCTAGCGTTTAAATCCCTTGAAATACAAGAACTCTCATAAATTGTCCAATATGAGTATAAGAAGTTTGTTTGTTTGCTTGCTTTCTTCCCCAGTAGACCCCCTACTCTGATTTCATTCATCCTGGGATAGGAAATGACAGTGAAGTAGTCTAGTCTTCCATAATTACCAACAGGATCACAATCTGT
Source organism: Thryothorus ludovicianus (assembly GCA_013397245.1). Lineage (NCBI taxonomy): Eukaryota > Metazoa > Chordata > Aves > Passeriformes > Certhiidae > Thryothorus > Thryothorus ludovicianus. The sequence continues at coordinate 202,381 of VZTB01012668.1, forward strand.
CCCTGGCTTTCCCTTCCTCTACTGTGACATATTCTGTTCTTTAACTAGGCATATGATGAGATGTAATTTGAATTTACAGCATGGAAAAGAATCCCCAAGCACATTAGAAACTCATCTGCCAACTGCACACAGTGATTGTTCCTCTCATTTCTGAAACACAACCACTTCTGCTGCGAAGCAAACTGACTTTTAATGACATTACAACTGTTTAAGACGGAGGAGAAGATAGACATCGTATCCAGTGATAACATCCAAGACATTTTCAAGCTGATCCACACTCCTTTGATGGCTCTCCTGGAGCTCTTCCTGATGGTCCTGTGGAAAGCTGCCCCAGTGTATTATGCAGAACCCTTCTCCAGTTGTTTTAACCAGAATCCCAGAAAGCCTTTGGAAAGTAGAGGCTGCCTGTTTTATGTTTGACTGCACATGTGTAAATGCTGCATCCAGACATAGGGGATAAAAAAAACCAAAAAGAATTTCTTACAAGATGAGAAAGTATTAAAAGTGCAAATATAATGCATGAAGGAGTATTAGATAATGTCACAAGCTGTGGGATTATTCATGTCTGACTTTCTAAAACATGTCCATTAGGCATCCATGAAATCCTATAGTATTTTTCCCCCCTTCAACAATTAACTGCAGGAAATAATTTTGAAGTCCCAGAGAAACCAATTAAAAGGTGTTCTTGAACTGAGGCTTGAGTCACAATTAAGTTTCATAAGACTTTCTCATACAGTAGACTGAGTTATTAAAAGAAAGAAAAAGAGTCACCAGAAATATATTTTACTTCCATTTTGGCAGCCACAAATCACTCTCATATATGAATGGACCCCAAGATCAGTGACCACAGCATTTGCAGAAATTTTCTATAGTCATAAAAGGCCTCTTGCATATATATCACAGTGCATCTGTTGCTTTGGTTGCATGCAGGGAGAACTTGGCTGCATGCAAGACAGGGTTTTGCAGGCATACTTGAAGGGAGTGCTAACAGAAATGCAAAACATATAATTGCACAGCATCTGAATTGTCTAGGATGCAGCAAGTTATAGAGGAATTAAAAAAAAAAAAATGGAAAAAGCTACATGTCATCCTTCCCCCAGGGAAGCCAAGGTTTGAATAAGTAAGGATTAGCAATAAGCTGAGGAAGGAGCAATGAGGAGAAGCTGCACACTGAAAAAATCAGTCAAAAGAACAAATCTCTCTTTTGAAAGCACAAAACCTACCACAGTTGACAGGAAGGAGACTGTCGAGGACTATGCACAAGACAATCTCTTACTGCCAAGCAGCAAAAAGCCATAGTTTCCCCATCAATGAGAACCTTTGTGCCACAGAGGGAACATCCCTGTGGGAAGCAGAGCCAACAACTTTCTGTTGCACTGAGTTATGGCATCGCAGGGAAATGCTGAATCAAAGTGAATCCCAACTACTTGCAGGCCTGTGACTTGGCAATTGATGATTTTGAGGGCATGCCACTCTTGATTAAGCCCACAGAAAACCAGATCAGCTTACGGTGCCTGACAATTCCTACAGTTATGCCTCACTCTGTATACACCCAAGAAAATGTGTGAACAGACAAATGTGAATATATCCTCAGACCTGGAACCCCTTCCCAATTGCAGCCCCCACTGCTGCTCTCAGGCCTGGTTTTACCACTGCACCAGGGGTGTGACAATAGTGGCAGAGAGTTGACCAAGACTGCAGGGTTCAGGCTGTTTGCTGCTGGCTCTGCCTTGCTGTTCAGGGGACAGGACTAGGTCTCAACCCATCAGTTTATACTTTACAATCTCTTCACGATAACAAGCAGTAGGCAAAATTCAGATTTTACGTTGTCCAGAGACTTAGAACAAAATGTGATATTAGGAAATCTATCTCTCTACCCATATCTGAATCCTTTACATATATTGGCTAATGAATTAAACAGTAGGAGAAAAGAGTTATTTGGTACTTTTTAATCAAATTTGCAGCAAGACTCAATGTGGAATCTACTTGCTAGAAAATGCTGTGTCATCCACTTTAAAAGAAATGGAGTCTGCAATGGTAATTTTTGTCAAGGTTTTAACAACCTATAAAGAACATTTTAGCAGTTTCAAAAATATAGCCAATGCCTTTTTTCTAGGTAATTTGGGCAATTTGCAAAATTCTCATCCCTGCAATTCAGAGGGAAAGGGTGCTACTCATTCAACACCTAGGCTGGGAAAGCAAATGGTGGAGAAAAAAACAACTGCAATTTGTCACTTCTTAAAAAATATATATAATTTTTGTTCACTTGACTAATTATTTTAGCATTTACTTTTCTACAGCTAAGTACACTGCAACAGGTATTTCATATTTTCACTCATGCTGTAAAGGTATTTATTAGGTAACAGCCAGGTTGCTATCACAGTTAAAAACTGCACCACACGTGGCCATAAAAGTAACACCATAAAATAAATAATACAGCTTTAATATCACTCAGAAAACAACCTTTGTGAAAGACTACTTGTAGAAAATATCTTCATCATACTTTTACTACAAAAGTCAAATAATGAATACACATCTGCTCATTTCCCTTCAAAGTCTAAAATGTAAAGGAAAATAGTCAGGGCCCTATTCTGACATATAAATTAATCTGCATTTTATGCAGTCACTTAAGGAAAAACTAATTTTCAAACCTCCATTTTCTTAACTCCACACAAATCACCCCTGAGTAAATAAGAATGGCCATAATATACTAAATTATCTTGGGATCAAATCCATACTAAATTTCTGCTGAGATTCAAAATATTTTATTTTCACTTTATTTTCACTTCTCTCATGGTGCTTCTCATTATAGATTTGCCCCCAAAGGAACATGTTGCTGTAAATTACCTATTCTTAGGACACATTCCAAGCTAGAGAAAATTAAGAAGCCCCAAGAGAAGTTGTGCTGGGATATTTTCACATGAATAGCCTAGAGATTTGAAGAGCTGAAAGCATGTAGTGTTGAATGGATGGAGCTTCAAACTCCTGATTAGAGAACTGAAAGGAAAAGCACAGATTCCTGTCACCCAAATGCTATTCAGCAGCCTCCTCTGGACAAGGTTTGGCAATCCTTCAGCTCCAGGAAGCTGACTGTGGAGTCTACCTACCAAGAGAGAATTATAAACCTTCCCCAGAAAGCCTGGTGTGGCTCTAAATTTAAGTCTTGATGCAGTGCTTAGGTGCCTGAGGCCAGTGAGGTTTAGAGGAATTGTATCCCAGCAAAGTGTCTACCTGAACTGTAGCAAAGCCCAGATTCAGATAAATTTAATGTGTCAGAGCTTTCTCTGTATTCCGCTCCTACTCTTTGAGGTCTAGGATTATCCTGGCAGGTTTTAATTACCCAGGAGCAGTCTAAGGAGATCATCTCTTCCCAGTATCTAAATAGCACTTTTTATCTCCTTTTTACTCTTCCTGGGTCTCATTGTACCTCAGCATTGATATAAAGCACAGCAGTTTTACCCAAGGGAATCTATCTCCATCTGCTCTCCTGCACCCCCACCACATCTTCTGCAGCTTGGTACCACTGCCACGATCTTTCCATTCTGCAAGATTTAACAATATTTTCTGTGGATGGATGATAATTTTCTTTTTTTAAATCATGGGGTTTTTTTCCCCATTTTTACGTCTCTAGCTCTGTAATATCAGTTGTAGTTTTCACACCTTAGAGGGTAAGAACCATACTAATCCCCTAAATCAAAAGTTTTCCCTGATTCTCAAGAATCCTGCTTGTGTTTCCTGACTTTGAAAACTTGGCTCAACTATCCAAAGTCACATGTTAGAGAGTTGCTGTTAAGAATGAGGGAAACCCTGATCAATATCTCCCTCTCAGTCTCTTTTCTTGTCATACCCACAACTATCCACATTCCCAGAATAACCCCATAATACAGAAATACCAAACACCTCTAAGACAATGAAACAAAGCCTGTTTTACAGGACCATCACCAAATGAGAGAGATTTTTTTCAAAAAGATTCAAAGCTCTGTTATAAATTGATCTATCCTACAATCAAAACAGGACTCAGAGAAGAACAATGAAGACTAAAAAGAAAAACGTAGAAAGTTGCAACAACCAAAAGGCAGAGCACCATTTTCTTTTACCTGTTTGCTGTGGTGGAATAGAAAGTTTTAAGAATGAAAAGAATTGGTACCCACTGCAAGGCAGTGATGTGGACACAGATGTGCAAAGCATTGTTACTCAGCAAAACAAAGAGAATATTAGCATCTGGCTGCTGCTTTTTGCTGGACAACATTGCCTCACTCCGTTTCTATTGCAGAGGGGACTTGGACTCATTTGTTTTCTCTTGCTTCACTCAAAAACAAATCTGTTGAATGAAAGGTGATTTAAATTAAAAGTCAAGTGAGCCAAGCTGAAAGAGGATAGTTCTGGCAGTTCAGCATACACAATTCCTTAATCTGTGTGTGAGAAGCATCTCTCAGGGCTAGCACAACAGTTAACATTAATGTGTCTACATTGCAGACTGTAGCACCTTGTCAGAACACAACTGGCTTTAAACGTGTTCCCTAGGTGCTGGAGACAGGAGTGTCATGATATTAGAGAGCTCTGTAAGAGTTATTTTACCATAGTTGTTTAAACAGACAGAGCCCAAGAACTGCAGGGTAAGATCAATAGGCTGCAAGTCTGTCCAAATGCCAAGCAAGCAGGTCCTTTTTATGAACAGGGAATTTATTAACATGCTTAATACATGCAGCTGACAAATATATTGTTTCCTTTACAGTGGCATCTAGAGAGGTCTTTGACTGAGATAAGGACTCCCAGCTGTGCTAAACATTATGTAGGCATAGAGAAAAAGACAGGCTCCATTCAGAGGAGCCTGCATTGTACAAAGGCACTGTGCAACTGTGGCTTGGTTCTGCCTGTCAGCAACATTGCAGTTTAAAGCCTGGATTTCTCATCTGCATCTTGGAGCAACAACGTAAGGATTCCACGTAAAAACACTGGTTTGCCAAGCTGATGCTCTGTTATACCCACCAGAGTCCTAATAACTGATTTGGATGGAACATTAGTTAAATACACAGAAAGTCTAAAATCTATATATTTCTTGATCACAGTATTAAATACTGTAACGCTAACCCAGGTGCTAGTTAGCCTATTCTGCCTTACACAGCTCTGTGTCAGTCTTCTATAATAAACCATGTGATGACTCATAAATATCTCAAACATTTCCCTGGGTGCTCTGTATTTTATTACATGGATGCCAATTATGTTTGAGCAGCAGACTGCAGAAGCCTGAACAGTCATCTATTATATGAATGCTTCCATTGATTCCTTTACTACAGAGGGTTATGCTTTCATATATCATACTGAATAGGATTTGTTTCCACAGGCATTGGGGGTAAACTGTTGGTGAAAGTGCTTTCACTGGCTACAGAGACCACCACTGTGTTCGACCTTACTCAAAGATTTCTCATGCTTCAAATAATGCAGTTCCCCTCACCCCAGTCCCAACTGCCTTTTTTTTTTTAAAGCAAACTCTGCCATGAGGAAAAAAAATAACCAATTTTACAGATATAAAGTGATAGTCATTGTACTCAACACAATTTAACAGGATTGACTTAAAGAAAGGAGCTTGAAAATAACAGCATGAACAGCAGGTTGTCCTCTAAAAATACCCAGTTCATGGAGCACTCGGTAATGAAAAGTGTCCAGCTCATGCAGATGTATATAATATAGGAACTTGAGGTACATAACACACTAAAATCAGATAATGGTCCAGATATTCTAGTGCTCTGCTTTTAAAAATATTCAGAACTGGCTTCTTCACCAACAAGAGCATTTCTAAGTTATATGTTAATGCCACATAGTCAAGGTAACACTGAAACCACAAAAATATTGACACCTGTTCTTGAAACACTGATATTCATCACTCACAAACATCACATGCCTTTTTTAACAACTTAGGGGTTGTTGACTGCTTCCCTGGTAGAAATAGGAACTAAAGAACCAGGCAGGAACTAAGCCCCATGAGGCAAGAGTGAGAACATGGTCACCATTAAAAACTCTGCAGATATCTCCAAGACATCATGGAGAAGTCCAGCACACCTCCTGGACTGTCTATGACAAGCCAAGGGAAGGGCTACTCTTCCTAGTCTGGCTACTGATTGGGTGACCAAAGTATTCCTTCCTCCTCCTCCTCCTCCTTTGAGCTGGGTCTCCAGCTGTCACTGTCACCTTGTCATCTTTCTAAGATATATTAACAATGTTAAAATGGGTTCATGGCTACTCTTTTTAGATCTTCAACCTGCAACAGATTGCTGCCTGAAATGTGCAGCAATTTTGGCTCCAGTAAAGATTTCCTGTCAAAGGGATTAGAAGGTTAGACCAACCCATATTTCCCCTCCAAAGCAAGCTGCTAAGGAGAAAAAGGAGCAGAAATACCATAAAGCTACTGGCAAATGGGGTCAAGAATTTGAAAACCAAGAAGAGCCTTCTTCCTCCATTTATGGGGAGATAGTGATGCTCAGTTCAGACTGGGATAAGAATGGGTTAAGTGAAAGTCAGAGAAAAGCACAAAATGGAAGATGGGAATTTCATTTTATATCTGGGACACTGAAACAAAATTGATGCTTTATTTGAATGCATTTGTAGCCTGCAAGCCTGATGAGAGGCATACATTAAAAGAAATTTAATCACTGTTGTATTTTTGCCTGACTAATCTCTCTGACTTCACTAGAATGACATGGTTTGTTTTAAAATGTCATTTTAAAGTGGAAAAAAAATCTTTATTTCCTTATGTTGCATTGAATGAACTGAGGCTTTCAGGGTGAAGTCTACTACTAAATAACAATTATCACACCTTGTCCAGTGTCTCCTGCACATTCATGCAGAATCTCTCAGCATTGCTGACAAAAAAGCTCTTGGAACTATCACTCATCTCTATGCCACAGTCACCTTCCTGCTGTCTTTTGGGATCTTAGTCTTCTTCCACAAAATATTCCCAAATAATCTCATGTCCACCCAACTTCCTTTTCCATTTCTTAGACTATACTTTTCACCTTGCCTCCCTAGTCTCAATATTTACTCAGCTTTTCCTCATAGAGCCAGTCTCAAGTGCTAAAAGGTGTTTCCCTGCTGTTTCTTCACATTTTATCACTTCAACTCCTGTAGCTGCCTTGCCACAAGTTATTTTCTGTCTGTCTTCTCCATCATTGCTTTATTCTGTCTCAGTTCATTGCGCCATTAACTCTATTGACACTTTTTTTTAATTTTTTTTTTTTTCTAGAGATACCTTTGAGCTTGGCTGGTGTCTGCAACCCAAGCACCCACAGCAGAGAAAAATATCTTCCCTCTAGAGAGAGGCCACTCTTGCTCAGCTTTGTCGTGGCTTGTCTGGTCCATGCAAATGGCAAAAACAGCCTATGGTCACTGTGTCTTTTTAGCATTTTGAAAGTAATACACAAAAGGCAAAAACTCATGAAATAGTTTTCATGAGAGATCATGAAAACTCAGGTTTTGTTGGTCATAAACGCACTTTTAGAGGCTCTACTGGGCCAAGGTGCTGTCTGTCATGTTCTTCCCTGCTCCAAGTTGTGTGGCAGTAAGCTTTACTGAAAGTGCCTGCACAGCAGTCTGCAAATACTTTATAAAGCTATAAAAGCCCAGGTTGGAAAATGCCAGATGTACTTTACTCAGCTCGTATCTTCCACCTGGTCAAGGCCAGGATCATTTTTACCTCCTCCAGACACACAGATATGGCTTCTATTGAAAGACACACAGAGGCCAGCATGCCCAGAGCATTCCAGCTGAGCTGCAAAAGAGAGAGCTGCCCAAAGCAAGGGTCAGCAAATGAAGTGGTTGAAGATGCATCTCCTCATCACATCTCCAGCACACAGGGAAAACAGAGCGTAGGACTGCAACTGTTACAAGGAAAATCATTTGTGTGAGAGGTATGAGGAAAATGTTTCCCTAAGAAGTCAGATTCTATGCAGGTTTCTGCTTCAGCATTTATACCGAGACCAAGCAAATCACTTAAAATCTGAGGAGCTACTGAGATCTACAAAGTATCTAAATATCTTTGCCTTCAGTGATTAAGTGTGTAAAGAACTTGAGGAAAATATACTTAACTTTGTGTGTCCATTTCCTAAGTAGTTACCTGAAAATCGCTGAATCTAATTGGCAGAAATGCTGAATACTCAGAGACAACAACAAAAACATTATCTCACTTTTATAAACAGATGATGTTTCATATTGGTCGAATAAACAACCAACAACTCATGGGCCCTTCTTGCCTTCAACCTCTTATCTGAATTCCCTGTCTGTAAAACAGAAACTTTATTATGACTTTACCCCCCAGGTTAATTTGAGGATAAAATTGACATCTATCAGGCATTCAGACACAGCACTGAGGAGCATCATGGAAAAATCTGTCCATGGGATTATTAATAGTTTTTCCATCATTGGACATATCCTCATTAATAAGTAATCAAGCACTGTTCACTTTTTATGCCAGAATAGGATTAAAGGCTGAATCATAATTCATACACACAAGAGGACTACATTGCAGCAGTCAGGGCAGTTTCTCCTTCACAGAAAATTGAGAAATTTGGATAAAATTGTAGGGGGAAAAAAAAAACACTTCTAGGAAAACCAGATGATTTAAACTGCAGCTGTGGACTTGCTCTAACTTGAGCCTACTTTTTTCTACTTTCTATATATCTAGGTGCCCACAGGGAAGCTGTTGGTTGCTTAGCTTGTTCTGAAGAAATAGCGAAACATGTAGAAAGTGCAATAACTTTCTTGCCCTGTAATAGGTTGTGCTAACTAGTCCTTTGGTATCAGGAATTCTTTTAAGGGTAGCATATAGTGTTGATGTAAAATATAAAAAAGAATTTCTATAAATTACCATGTTTTTTAAAATCTGCAAAAGTGTTTATTCTGCAAGAGCACAGGGTGGGGGTGAAGTTATCATGTGGCCAAATGTTCTAGGCAACATGGCACACTGCTTATGAGTGAGGAAGCTTCTGTGACTGCATCAGACTCTGACAATGTGAGGATACTAATTTATGTTTCACAAATCCAGTAAAATGGCAAAGGGAATAGAGAAAACAAAAATGAGCAACTCATCATTTCATGGAATATGGTGGCTGACTTAGTCATGCAGCTGAGCATATAATTTACAGGGGGTACTGGGCTAGACTTTCTGAAACTCTCAGAAACATGCCAACTCTACAAAACAATCCTTGAACAAATCCAGTGCTTCCTGCAACCTAACCTGTAGTAAAATGTTGGATGCAGAGAACTGAGAATTTGGGGTATTTTTTCCAAATATGGTTTACAAACCAGCACAAGTTCACAGGCAGAGATCCAACAACTCAACTCTTCCATGACTAAAAATGCATCAAGAATGTTCATCAGACATTAAAAAGCCCCTGAGCTCTCTCCCACTGCTTATGAGTCAAATATGTCTGCAAAAACAAAGGTAGGAGAAGAACATCTGTAATTAGGAGCTGTCTCTCAATAAGAGGAATCCCAGGTGCATAGAAATGGCCCTGTGTTCATTTGTGGGCAGTTTCAGCAGTTACAGGTGCCTGGAGCTGACTCACACGGTGTACCTGGGTAGGATGTGCCATGGAAATAACACAGCAACCCCACGCACACTCTGCAGAGTACAGTCATTCTGCTGACAACAATATTAAAGTTATTGTTCATTAACATAAAAGACATTAGTGATGATCTCAGTCTCTTGAGAGGAAGAATACAATAAGGCGGGGCTTCTCAGCTACTGCTAGCAGGATTGACCCCACTGGACCTGTCTAAATGAGACAAGGAGTTGATGGGACTGACATTTTTTCACAGAATCACAGAATAAGGTGAGTTGGAAGGGAGCCACAGGGTACATCAGGTCTAACTATGTAGCACCATTTCCAAGGATCACACCAAGTGTCTGAGGTTGTTGTCCAAACCCTTCTTGAGCTCTGTCAGGCTTGTTGCTGTGGCACTACCCCGGGGAGCCTGTTCAGTGCCCAAACACCCTCTGGGTGAAAAACCTTTTCCTAATCTCCCACCTAAACCTCCCCTGATTCAGCTTCAGGCCATTCCCTCAGGTCCTGTCAATGGTCTCTAGAGAGGAGAGAGCAGTGTCTGCCCCTCCTCTTCCTCTTACAAGGAAGTTGTAACTGCAATCAGATCTCCCCTCAGTCTCCTCCAGGCTGAACAGACCAAGTGACCTCAGCTGCTCCTCACACCCTTCCCCTCAAGGCCCTTCACCATCCTCATTGCCTTCCTTTGGACACTCCCTCACAGTCTTTTATGTTTTTTGAATTACAGTGCCCTAAACTTCCCCCAGCACTCGAGGTGAGGCTGCCCCAGTGCAGAGCAGCGCAGGACAATCCCCTCCCTTGCCCAGCTGGCCATGCTGTCCCCCCAGGACACGGGTGGCCCTCCTGGCTGCCAGGGCACTGCTGGCTCATGTTCAGCTTACTGCCGACCAGGACCCCAAGGTCTCTTTCCATGGCACTGCTCTCCAGCCTCTCATTCCCCACTCTGTACATCCAGGGCTGCCCCATCCCAGGTGCAGACTCTGGCACTTCCCCTTGTTGAACTTCCTGTGGTTGGTGATTGCCCAGCCCTCTCATTTGTCCAGGTCTCTCTGCAGGGCTTCCCTGCCTTTGATGCAGTTTAAAACACATTTTCAAACACTCAACAAGAGCTTAGATTTTTCTTCAGGAGCCAACCACCATACCTGGATGGTACCATTCTCAAGACTGAGGCCTTTGGAAGAGAAAAAATCGAACAAGAGCTGTTCTTATTTCAGGTTTTTAAGTAATCATTTTCACTCATCCTTCCTAATCCTTAGCTTTTACCCACATACATACTGACTACACACATAAGGAATCTGCAGAGAGCAGATTGAAATTAGATGTAAAAAACCAAACCTGATATAAAGGCATCACATGCATCTGAAGAAGGAGGTGTGTAGTAGAATATGCTTAAAGAAGAATTCTATAACATGTGAATTACACAAAGGACAATTATCTACCTCTGAAGATTAATAAACTCTTAGTCTGGGAATGACCTCTACTCTCCCAGTGGTAGTACATTCTTGCCTCTCATCTGACATGTTCCTTTTTGGATTGTCAGTTTTCCTGCACATGCTGATTTTCCATCCTCCTAACTAGTTCTGATGTCTTGTCCCTCCTGCTACGGCCCACAGTTTGTTATTTTGAAGACTCTTGCTGTGAAGGGTCCTTGGCTAGGAAGGACACCATTGTAATAATGACATTTTGCTCTTTAGTATCCTCACCTATATAACAGAGTTAGTTCAGCTCAGGGCTCTGTGGTTCTGTTTGTTGGGGTTAAAAAGGCACCTAGACCATCCAAGATAGCAGGGAGGTGCTGTGAATTAATATTTTTAGGTTTCACTTTATATATATCTATATTAATTCCCTTTTACACACAAAGCTGTTTTGAAGAGGTACTGTTCTTTCCACAAGAGCAATTTTCACTATTTACCACCTATTTTCCACCTACTGGGAAGCTGGTGAAGCTGGTGGAAGATAGTAGGTATCTTCCCAGTAAAACATCAAGAACAAAGAGTCAAGAACAGCTCCCAAGAGCACACAGTTCAAAATTTATGTATATAAAATCTTCTAAACAATAAAAAGCACTTCTTTTTTTTTTTTTTAACCAAAGAGAAAGGTCTTTTAGTTGGAGAAGATCTTCACAGTGCATAATTCAACTTCTGCTGCAAAAATGAAAAGCAACATAAACACATTTTTTTGCTGCTCAAATTCTGTCATAGACCCCACAGAAAACAAATCTCCACAATATCCAGGATCCAAATCTGGAAGAAGCCTTCATTCTCCATTAGCCAGGGAGACTGAACATGGCAGTTTGTGCCTCACCTTTCAAACTCAGCTATTTATCCTTGCTGGCAAAAAAAAAGAAGCTTGAATGCTGTCTTCTGCATCGAATAACCCTCTACACCTAACAGCATTACCATGACAAAAAGAGTACTTATGATTCCTCCTACACAGGAGTTGAGGAAGAAAAACTTGTAAATTGGCAGTGACATCATCTGCTAGAAAGTGATTCACACTTCATGAAACAGCGGGGAAAATGAAATTTACTCCCAACCACCACAAAGCTCTTTCACTGAATCAGTGTGTGGCAGAAATGATAGTAGGAGACATAAATCCTTTCTCTATTTTCAAAAGACAAGGATTGTGTAATGAGCTACAGTGCATAGAGCAAAATTACCATATACTGTCACTGAAATATATTTCCCCTGTGGTTTTGCCAAAAAAAGGTATGAAGCCAGGATAGAAAATAAAACAGGTGATGCTGGAGGCAGAAAGTGGATTAATACGCATCACCAGTGATATGTGACTGGCTTACAAAACATTGCCCTGCATGACTGACAGCTCTAGAAGATGAGCTGTTTAATATTCTCTCTGAAGTTGCCCTCTCCTCAGAACGCAGCCACACCTGAATACACTGCAACCTCCATATCCCCTGCTCTGCTCATAACATGCTGTAGGAAGTGGGGAAAATTTTAACACATGGAGTATAATGTTTCCCCACATGTCTCTGAACCCTGCTGGACCTTGGCAGAAAGAAATGAAATAATTTCCTTGTTTTCCTACAGCATTCTAAAGATGTAGCGGCAACTACTATTTATATTATAGCGGTGCCCACGATGAGCAGATGTTTGCAGACAAATGTGAAGGATCTTGCCTTGCCACAGACTGTGGATGATTTAATTACTTGACTTCCAGGCAGGTATCATTTTCTATCCATGGGTCAAAGCTTTGCAATCTCCTAATAAATTAGGCATGAGCTCCATGCAAGAGGAGAGAACTCTAAAAAGTTGCTGTTTATGAAGATAAATAAAGTTGCCTCCACTCTTGCAAATCTACCTTCAACAAGAACTACCGCTTGCTGAAAAGAGAAATATTTATCAAACTCTGCAGAGAAAACAAGCCTGAAACTCCATTTCTGCATTGAAGAGAAGGAAACAAAAGATTAAAATAGTTGTAAATGAAGTAACTTATGTTTTTTTATTTTAGCTCCTGATGCTCTGATCCAATGCAGCAGAAGGAACCCAAACATAGAAGAACATGTGACACTGCCTTGGGCCAAACCTCAGCAATCAAATTCTGAAGGCTACCAAACAAAAGCAACCATGATTTCAGCAAATTATTAATCTGGACATTAGTCAAAAATTACAGAACTTTGAGGACCAAACTAGGCACTGATTCAGGAAAGAGAGACCTTGAATACCGTTTTTCCACAACAACTACATGAATTTCATTGTTTCATGCAATTTTTAAGAAAAACCCAACTGAACTAACAGCTTTTGTCATGATTCAGTGTCCTTTTTGAAGCACTGTGTTGATAAGCTGGAAACAGGCCACAGGCACAAGAAGAAAATAGATGAAATGCACCTTCCTGTTTCCATCCAGTTCTGGAAAAGGCACTTGCATGGCTTAAAGTGATAAGTCAACCCACACCTGCTACAACTTTCTTTCTTCCATTTTTTTAATCCACTACCAATGTTAATAATATAAGGCATATATAAATAGTTGATGCAGTATAACCACCTACACATTATAGGCTCCAACAGAAAAATTAAATTAAAGCAGTACATAAAACACACATTTGTGTAAAAGACATCTAGGAAATTAATCTGAGCTTCTTATGATTTTAAACCAAGCTGTGCCTCTCTTGATGCTGGAAGTAGAAAAGGAGTTAGGTGTGCATGACTCTTGTCCTAGACTGGTCCATCCTTGCAGGAAGGGTTCTCTGTTCATACAACAATTTTCTGGGATATAATCTTCCACTTGTTCAAGGAGTACTACCCAGCACCTGACTGATGCATTGTACTTCTGCAGGCCTTACAATGTTTAGACTCAGGCAAGAATCCCTTAATTTCAGTAACAGTTGTATTCAGAATAAAAGCTTATGTTTGTTTACACAGTTTTAGAAGTTACTGTAATAGGTATTCTCTGCCATTTCACAAAATTTTTTCAATAGTATTAAAAAAACCAACCTAATAAATAATTTTGAAATAGTCCCCTAATCCTCATTTTACTATTATACAGCTGTAGAAATGGAGTCTAGTGGATCAATAAATGAATAAAAGGAGAGGCAAACCCATTACTGCCTCTTCTGAAAAAACAAATTCTCCCTCCATACACCTCTCCCTCCTCCCTGAGAGTGAAGTGGGAGTACTCGCTCTTTGTCACACTGCTACTTGCCTTTGCTGACCCAGAAGAGGAAGGAACACCAGTGGCATTGTTGCCATTTTTACTGATGCTATCAAAGTGCAATAAACCACTAACCCTGGCTTTAGTACTGGTCAGATTTGTTGAGGTTTTTCTTTTTTTTTTTTTTTAACATCTTTTGCACCTCTGTATCTGTCCTGGTTTAGGGCAAATTTGGGAAAAAAACAACCTCTGGATGGAGTCCTCTGGAAAACGAATCCAAATCACCCCTCCCCCCAGCTGGTTCGGGACAGAAAATTTCCTTTAAGGAAAGTGGAAAAAATTTGTTTATTTAACAGTCAAAGCACTCCCCAGCACAACTAACAAAGGAACAACACTGAACAACAAAACCTCTCATTGCCCCGCAGAGATGCCAAATTCAGAAAGTCTCTCCCGGGGCTGTAGCTCGGCTCAGTTGCTGTCGGTCCCTCAGGGCTGGGAAAGGCCGGGCCCAGGCCAGGCCCGGTGGGACACAGGTGGGAGCTCCTGGGGCCCTTTGGGGTGTTTAGTCCAGAGCAGGTTTAAACAGTTCCAAGAAAAAGGAAAAAAGAAAAAAAACACAGTCCTGAGAACTTCTCTGCCTCAGCCAGCCAAAAACTAACAAAAAACAAAGGAGAGCTCTCTCCTGCCATCCACACTGCAGACAGCACAGGCCGTGTGTGAGGGAAAGCTGAAAACTCTGATCTTTGTGTTTAGAAAACAACCACCTCAGACATTGCACCGCTTCTCCTTCACTCTCAGATCCAGTTTTAAAAGGTACAACACTTATTTCTGAGCTAAACAGACAAATGGGGATACAATTTTAGCATCAACCCAGGACAGTATCAAAACCCACAAAACCCAAAACCTGTGAGTAATCAAGCAAACAGTAAGACAGTTCAAATATTTTACTGTGGCTGGGAGAACACAATATACCTATCACTCAAATATTTACCACTAATGAATCCTTAAATCTAAACTTCAATGTCAAGGTCAGCTTTTTTTGGAAATGTCAGGCCCTACAAGGAAATAACATAGCTGGAGGCAGAGGAATGTTTATCTAGAGATTCAAGAGGACGGCAAGTCTTCTTTTAAGTGAAGAGTTTATTTCAGGATTCTGGTTCCATTCAAATTGTCACTAAGAGAGAATTTATGCTAATAATAATTTTTTTTTTTTAGCAAAGCAGGCTGATCCTTCAAAGGGTAGTTTAAAAAACCTGAACAGCCTTCTTCTTTGCTGGTTGACCACAGTGATATAACACAGCCCTGACACTCCAGACCAAAAGTCCTCAGGGAACTGGAGGAGACCCACAGGACAAGATCTCCAAGGACAGGACAATTAGCGCAGTTGTAACATTTCAATTTCCACTTGGCACAGAGTTGCAGCTCAACACAGAAGCAAAGCCATTGCAAGTGCACAGAATATTTACATTGTCTCCTAAACAAGATTGATAACATTTCCTTGTCACAATGTGACTACCTTAATTTTTGACTTTACAGGTAGCTTTAGCATCTACAGGATATTTGCCTGGGAAAGAAGATATCAATGTATCCTTTTTCCGTCTAAGGAGTAAAATGTTTCACTGAGTCCATTCCAAATTTTAATAAATTACAGCCCCTTTGAGCACGTGTATTTCAACTGTTGCTTCCCTTATACCCTGTAGGAGTGACATATTAATAAGATAACAGCTGCAACCACTGGTTATCAATAAATCACTCTCTAGGAGAAACTCTCCTTTAAAAGCAGCTATACCAATCAGCCTGGGGTGACACAAGCAGACTGATCAAAAGAAAAATGTACTGAAACCAGCGCAGCAGATATCAAAGCAAAAGAAAAAAAATGTTGTCCTTTTGCAAGGAGGAGGATTTACATGGCTTCCCAGCACTCTCCCTGGCAACAGACACCTGGAGACTCCCATCAATAACGTCCCAAAGAAGAAGGAAACATCTTGGCCAATATAACATTTTGCTCTGACAGTGGTAACACATCATTTTATTTGCTATGGCGAATGTTCCTGCAGTACTTATCTGCAGGGAGCAGAGGTAAGATAATTCACCTCTTTCAAAAATTTTCAAACACAAGAGACAAACTAGTTCCAAGACAAACCAATGTAAACTAATTGGAAAATCCCAATACTGTTTTGGAAAAAAAAAAAAAAAAAAAAAAAAAACCACAAAAAAAAAACACAAAAAAAAAGTTTTTTTTTTTTTTTTTTTTATACCTCCTTTCCATGTTTNTTAAAAAATATTTCAGTGTTTGTATCTTTTCTATTCAGCTTCTCATTCACATAAAAAAAATGAGTGGGCAGATTCAGTGTGTTCTTTGACAGCTTATTCTGTTCCAAATCCGCACACAGTTCCTGTCCATCTTTCAGAAAGATGGATGAGACAAGAAAAACAAAAAGAAAACAAAAAAATTCTTTAGATTTGCAAATGTCTCCTTCCTATTTCAGTACTTCTTAAGACCTATTAACCAATTCCATTTCTTAGTGATACAAAAGCCCCTTGTATCATTTGAAGATGCATTTCCACTGCCAGTGTCATGCTTCCATCATTAGGGCAGGACATTCCCTGGATTGGCAATGGCAAGGATCATGCCTCTGGAAAGGATCTTCCAACTCAACAGCAGAACAGCTGGCTCCAGCCTCTGCTCCAAGAAGCCACTGCACAATTATGATCTCCTTTTAACACAATTATGGTCTCCTTTTAACACAATTACCTAGATAAGCTACATATTCATCTTTGGGTGGATTATCACTAATGATTTCTTAATCCTTCTGTTTCTTATTTCAAAACAAGTGTTGTCATCCCATCTATTTATTCATTTTCTGGTATTTCAAATGGCTTCTCCAAAGTTACTGTATGGTAGAATCCATAACAGGGTTTCTCTACAAAATATATGCATAAATGACTAGTCAATGTAAAATATGCATCAATACATGATTTTTAAAACACTAAGGAATGCTTATAGGTTTTATAGGAACCAGTAAACATGGCTATGAAACGCTGGTATCTTTTTTATGGGCCTTTTTATGGACACTCAAAAAAACCCATCCCAAAAACCCAAATAAAAAAAAAACCTCCACACACACATTTATATATATTTGTTCTTTGCCTTGTAAAAGGTCTTCCCCTATCCTATCCCTCCTTGCTCCTAAACAGTAGCCAGTAAAATATAGTTTCTCCACTGATTTGCTGGAGCTATTTTTCCCAGCTGGGTTCTTAAGCTGCACACTGCACCCTGTAAAAAATATTTAGTCTGATTTACAAAATCTATTTCTCTCCTTGGGCCTTTAAGCTGCTGTTGCAAAAGTGATAAAGGTGTTCTCATTCAGACTTTTATTGCTCCTGGGCCCCTTGCCACCTGATTTTATTTTCTCCCTCTTTCACTTTTTTCCCAGCTTTTTTGCTCAGGCACCACACTTGTCCATCAGAGCTGATTCTGAATAACAGAATCAAACAAGCTCATTTCTGCTCAAAAGTGCAAATTGTTGCAACAGGGAATGAAAGTGTTGTCCTAGAGACTAAAATCCTAGTTCAATCAAATTTAAGTATATTTAAATATAATCTAATTTTGCCTGATGTATTAGCCAAACTTCACTTCTGAAGCCATCATTGCTCTTTGATGGTCTGATTTTTGAGTTATGCCCTTTGTCACTTTGTCACTTGTCCCTCTGCATCTCTGGCCTGGTGAACAGGGCAAACATGCCAGCACCCCATCAGAGCAGCCCAATCCCTAAGGAAAGAAATGCAAGCAGTTTCTTTGTTTTTGTCCCAGTCTGATTTACTGAGAAGTAAAACAACAAAAAGAAAAAAGATACCTAAACATTTTCACAAGAAGCCTTAGATTGAAAAGATTATAAAATCTTTAAAAAAATTATAAAACCTGTAAAAACCACAGACTCCAAGCAGCAGAAAAAAAGGCTAGAAAATCAAAAAGCTAACATTAGACAATTAGCTGTTTGTCCACATGCTTCAACTAAAAGTTTGCTCAAAGCATACTCCATTTTTTGTCTGATAGATCTACCTCCACTGTAACCTCAGATAAGATAACAACTGTGACTTGCTATAAGGATCTTTTTTCTTAATGTCTATCCTCATTAATACATTCCACTTCAAAGGAATGAAGTAGTTCATAGAGAGTTCAAATGAATATGGTTTGATTTTGCAAAAAGTATCCTGTTTTTTTTGAGTGTTGCCACTTACTTCATCACTGCAGTGTGAATTAAACATGAATTCATGATAAAATCCTCAAAATGCAAAAACAAAGTGACAGCAGAGGGATCAAAGGCACCTTCTTAGTTGCAAGAGAAATCAAAACAGCAAATGAGTTTGAAGTACACAGAGATCGCACAATCTCCCAGGAAAAGTGCACATGAAGTGTGTGAAGAAACTCTTCACACACCTTGTGTTCTAGCAGCAGAAACAAAATGAACAGAGGATGAACATTATATTATTATTATTGTTATTGTTATTGTTATTATTGTTATTGTTATTGTTATTATTATTATTATTACTATTATTATTACTATTACTATTATTATTATTATACTCAGATGGGGTAACAGTCTTCAGATAACTGCTGGCACTTCTGAAAGGTGCTGGTACAGGTAACCGAGAGTGTCTCACTGTCACTGCGCAGGTCAAATAGATGCAAGAAATTCACATTCAGGCTTTTCAGAATGCCCTGAATCAGAAACACACCAATTGAGTCAGTTTTGAGAGGATAGAAGGAAGTGTATCAAAGAGTTCAGGTTCACAGGCTGAGCATTCAAAATGAGTATAAAATGCAGCTCTCCAAACTGGGCATTCAGAAGCTACGATGCACAAAAAATTTGTGGTGTAGGACTGAATTTTTCTCAAGAGGTCTCACTTTCCTCATGCTGCTCTCTGCTGTCTTCAGCTAGGGCACACAGGCTCTGGGGATGTCACTTGCAATATTATTTTATCTAATATGGAAGCTGTCCAGTCCACTTACTTATTTCACAAAGATGACAGACAAAATAGCATACAGTAATGATTTGCAGCCACAGCTGCCCTTGCTGGGATTTGAGAGGGGAAAGGCTCCGTATCCATTACTGCTTCCCTGAAAACCTCCTCCTCCAGGGTATAGAAATTGTCTCTTTTGTTAGTTATTATAATTCTCTGATTAGTAATGATAGCGTTGATTTAAATATGGGCAAGAGAAGCAGCAAAGCCCTGTCAGACCGGCACTGAATATGAGGCAACTGGAGGTGCAGTGCTGCTCTGGGGGGGGACCTGAGCACCATTCCCTGGCATGAGCCACACATCCTACCAGGACCACCCTGCAGATTTTATTAAGGTAGCTGCTGAGGTCTCTGGTGAGGGCAGAAAAAGAGGCATGTCCCCCTGCTCCTCTCCCATGAGCAGCCTTTGCTGCCAGGATGGGGCTTGATTTCTCACTCAGGTGCAGCCTCCATATCCCAGGAAAACCCTTTCCCCAATATTGTGCTCCCAGGCTGCTGGACCTGGAGTACGTCAAGTAATGAGAAGAAAGTTAGAAAGGCTTTGCATGCCCTGTTCTCCCCTAATTATCTGTCATGGGTCCAAACATGATCCTATAAATGGCTGAACCATGAAGGTTATTTATTTTAATGCATGAAGGAAGGATGACATGCTAATGTTTTTCAAACGATGTTTCAAGGCAGAGAAGAATCCAAGGCAAGCATTTCTAAAGTTCACCTTAATGAAGACTGTGTAATACCCTTGAAGGATTAAGCAATCCTGGCCTTGGCATATTCATCATTCTGCTCATGTCACAGCACTTGATTGAATGTTTTTTCAGGAGGTAAAGATTAAATTGAACCAGAACTAATTGAAGGTATATTTAATAAAAGCATCATCATTGTAATGAGTATACAACTGCTACGCTAATGCTGAATAATGTTTAAGCTACTGAACAAGTCCATATTGTTTCACCTAATAGGATTTACTGATTACCAAATAATTAATTCTACCCTAATTTTGCAACACCATGTGAAAATGTGGAACCCACTCATAAATTAATTAATTCTCAAGTCAATAAAAGAGACAAGTGTCTGGGACTTACAACTGCTTCTTCTGAAATCAATCAAGGTATTATCACTTATTTGAGTCATACAGGCTTGGTTTTGGTTCTTCGAGCACTTAGTGTAGTTATTACATTGCAATCATGTGTAATACAAGTCTGGCAGACATGGGCGAACACTGAGTGGCCAAAGCTGCTCTGAACCTCTTACTCATCTTCAATTACACTGATGTACATATTCACAGCTCCAAAACCCACACTGGCATTCTTACCTTTTTTCCCACCCTGCCACATGCTCTCCATGTAGATGTCCTGCACATCTAGTCAGGACATCGGATTTGAAGATGCTATTATGACTGCTATTTCCCATTTTCCAGTTCAGTTGCACAAGCTGCTGGCACACTTGTTGTGAACGCTGCTTTCACAGAGCCAGGAAAGCAAATAGCATAATAGATCAGCTCTTAAAAATCAAGTATTCTTGAAAACAACTGCAACCAAACAAGCAAACAACCCCACAAACAAACAAAGGAAATGAATAAATAAATAATCTACAGCCACAAGTCACAGTAAACATCCTCATTCCTGGAAATAAATTGCTTTTGTGCAGTCAGGGTTTGAATTACCATACACTAGATGTAATTTTAATTTCCTCTTCCATCCTTTTTTCTCTAAGGAATAGCAACATCTGTTGGGCCCTATCATTCAGACCTGGCCAGTACAACCACAAAGATTTCTGCAATCCTTCCAAAACCAACTCAACTAACAAATGTATGATAAAAACAGGAATGCAACGTTATTCTTTAAATGGTAAGAGGTAAAAACTTTTATTTACCTCTTCCACTTAGGAAAGACATTCTCTGAGTACCCTTGTTCTTGAGTATATGGAAAGGAACTAGAACCAGTCTTGACCTCAGCATTTACAATCAATAATTGGGCTTCTTCCACCACCCCATCACCCCACAACATCTACATGTAAACTCTGCCTCTATTTCCCATTTATGTTTATCAGTTTTAAACAGTTTATACAAATACCTTTGTAAGATATTTGCCAGTATTTACTTACTTTACAGGAAGTAAATACCCAGCAGGTTTCAAAAGTGATATGAAAACATCATTTCAGGGGCCAGACAAGTTTTAACATGACAAAGGGTGTTGCCAAATGAAGTTACTTTCATTTAATTTCTTTAATGCGTAAACATAAAAGCTTTAAATCCAGCATTTAAACAAGCCCTGGAGTTCCTCATTCAATCTCAGAGTTCCTGTAAAAACTCATTTTAGGGTCCCAAGCATTTAAAAAATTAATATAGGACAGTATTTCCTGGTGCTCTTTATTTCTCCCTCAACAGCTTTTAAAGGAAATTCCAGAAAACCTTCAAGTTGTCTTGGGAATATTATGGATATCAGAACAACTTAAGAATCCTGAAAAATTGCCCTCCTTCTGCCCTTCAATGCACCAAAAAACCATTCAGCTTCCTTCTACAAGGCTGACTTGCCTTAATTAAAGTAGGGAACAAAAGCTCGAGAAGTCAAATCTTGCTAAAAATGTCTGAGCTGAGGGAATGCAGCAATCAGAGCTACACGAGTTAGACAACAGTTCCAACATCATGTATGAACACTGTATAAACAACATGAGTACTAGAAAACTATTAAAAAAAAAAGCATCAAGTCTCAGAAAAGCCTGGTATGAACAAGCCAAGCTTTATTCAAGTGCATCTTAAAAGTAAAGTGAGGGAAGAGATATTTCTCAGAAGATGTAGAAAAACTACTCAGGTTTCTGGATGTCTCTTTCCTTCTGGTAGCTTGACACTTCTTTTTCATGCCTAACATCACGTCAGTCATAAATCAAAAACAGAAAAGCAGCATAATAGGTGGCAAAAAACACCTAGAAGGTGAGATAACGCCAAAGGAGAGGAGCTGGCTACGGCAAATAGCCGTTAAATTGGCAGAAGGAAGTGAAAATGGAAACAATCAACTCCAGCCTGGCCCAGAGAGCAGACAGAGAGCAAGGGCACATCCAGCCTCCTTGACTGCCCTGCCCTATACTGACACCACAACAAAGGAGGAGGAAAAGGCACTAGATGAATTGTTTCCCTTTTTTCTTTTAAACAAGAAACTTTAAATTCACCCAATTCTTTCCTATTATATTAGCCACAGAAATTTTGAAACAGTGTCTCTGCCAAGTCCACTAAATACCTAGAGAAGAAGGAAATGTAAAAATCATAATGGGTTTCTTCTTGGGGTCTCAAAAGAGGTAGCAATTGTCTTGCATTTTACAGGCATTTGCCTAAGACAAATGTGCCCTAAAACATTTATAATCTAAATACCTGAAACATAAAGATTGCTACACCCACCTTAAAGTGGGGTAATTCAGTAATTATCTGGAGTCTCAGCAGCAGAGCAGAAGTAGAACAGAGATTCCTGTCTCCATTAAACCATCCTTCCTCACAAAATCATTCTTAATTCCATTATTTCCATTTTCTTCATCTGTTTCCTCCATGTTCTTAATTGTAGTAATAAATGCTAGGCGATAAGTGTATTAATTAACAGTTAGTTAAATGTTTAAATGTACCTGCAAAAAAATTGTCCTACAAGGCAAAGACTTATAATTATCCTGCAGAGGTGAGTATATTCCTGTTACCTAGGAGAATTTCTCTCTTCTGACTCAACCTCTTTCCTGTTTTATTTCCTCTCAGTCCATGAGGTGTAGAGCAGGGGTTTACAATGGTTAATAGACATAATATATAGAGCCCAATTCTGTACAGGGGGAACAAAGTGAAATATCTAATACACAGGTCAGGGACACGTGAAATGGAGTCCAGACACTTCATCATTGTATCCATAATTCCGTTTAGTCTCTACAAAGTCGCTCTGAAGGCCTGTGGAAATCAAAGTCATAAAATATTTATTGTAATGCAGAGGCACCAAAAAGATCAGAGGCGTATGTTTGGTTTAGCAGCCTTCATAATTAATACTGGGTTTTTTGGGGGGTAACTCACTTCTAACTTTGTGTTTGTTGAGGAAAAATGAGTTGTGGCATTTCCCATAACAGCTGTGTTCAAATTAACTGCAGCCCTCTCTCTTTCACGTCTCCTCTAATGTCTCCTCACCTGGACACGTGCACACTCCCTCAAGCATGCAGAGGGTTGGAATTATTTTGGGCCTAGAACAAGTTCCCCTTTTTGAGTTAAGCCACACACATGGGGCTTCCTCTTAATGATGCCAGGTAAGTGAGGTCCTGTACAAAGTCAGCAGCCACCCCATGTATTTTAATGAATTGCATAGGAAGAAGTCTACCTGTGTTTAAAGGGAGCAACATTCACTCCATACCAATTAGGTTACATATATTGGCCAGTATATCATGCCCATGCTGATATAAATTAGAAAAGCATCATTACCTCTGCAATATTCACAGCTATAATGGATAACAGACTATAAATAATTAAGGTAGGGAAGTAGCTTTGCTTTGTTTTAATTATCAAACCACTGGAATCATGCTGATTTACATGAAGTAGTTCTCAACTAACTCTTTCCTGAAAAAGAGAAAAAAGATCTTTGCAAATATTAAGAATTTAGCACACTTCAGACTAGAGTTGATGAATTCTCATGCCAAAATTGGCATATTAAGAAGACAAAAAGCAAGGACTGTGTCTTTATTGTAATGATGTGAAGGCACAAGCATATACATTTGATGGCATTGTTTTGATTCATTAGCAACCAATGTTGGGAACAGCCTCCACGAGACTTTAGACACAGGACATTTCATCTCCATGACTCTGAATTTTGGCAAAGGTTAAACAAGAATGAGATTTATAATCACTGCCATGTAAATTTAGTTACAGATGCATCTCTCACCCCATTAAAACAGAAAGAAAATCTCTAGACTGTCTCTACTAAGTGAAAGAAAATAAGACACCCTTCCACGTGCAGTTTGCCAATTTTAAAGGATAAAATTTCTTTTTTTCTCTCTGTCATATGTATCCTGCTGAATTATCCTTCAGAAATAACATCTCACCAAATATTTCTCCCAAAAACATATTGTAAATTAAAATCACGTGAGAGTTGGCAGAACAAATTATCTTACTTTGTTAGTTTATCCATCTTACTGGCTCTATTTTGAAAACTAATTACTAGAGTAAATTATGATTCAATACACAGATGTACAATGTATGCAGCAATCAATTTTTCCTCTCCCATTAAAATATTTTTCTGTAACGTAATGTTTGCACTGGTTTGTGACCATTTTAAATAATCAAGGTAAAAATACCCTGCAAGCTGAAGCAATGTAGAAAACATGATTTAGAATTTTATGGATTGTTTATATTGTTTCTGTAGAGAAATAAATATTTTTTTCCTTTGAAATCTACTTAGATAAGATTACTTATTTGTTATTGTCCTTCAGTACGCTAAAAAAAAAAAAAGGCAGTGTCTAAAATACCACTATAAAGGAGAATATAAAATTTAGGAAATAGAAGACAATGCAAATTCCATTGTGAAAATTTTTTCATGAAAATACTTGACTATCCTGTAGGAAAAGAAATATTTCACTTCTTAAATCCAGCAAAAGAAGAGTTAAGATAATGGAGAACAACTCTGTGAAATTTGGTGAGATTTATACATTTTTTGTAAAATTAAAAACATTCACTTACCAGAAATCAATAGAAATACAGATATATAGAATCATGTATAATAAAGCTGCAGTACTGTTTGCATTAACAGCTGCAGACATTTAAAGAATTCTGTATAAAAAGTGCTCCTTCTCAGTTTTGTATAGAACATACTGATTTGTGTCACCCATCTTCCTTCATTTCACAGATGAAAGTTTAATATTTTTTCATACTTTTGTTTAAGATGCTCCACCTCTAAGTTCTACCATTATAAAATGATGAGTGAAAATGCATTTATCACCTAGAACACAAAGCTTTCTTGACTTCATTTTTCTTCTGAACTTTCATGAGTTTCTACACACTCAGATAAACCATGCTTTTAAATTAATTAAGGATCTGATTATCAATAAGATATAACAATATTTTGAGTACAGTATATCATTATCCTATATCTATGTATGCATAAATTAATATACAGATCTTCATATATTCCTATCTGTAGTTATATGCACATTCCAAAACAACCAATGGAACTTCTTGTATATGTCAATTCAAACCTGCTTAGATAATCATCAAAACCTAGAGACTGGATATTTTGTGCTATTTCTCCAGTGTATCCAGGGTGGATTTGATTACTCCAATACTAGAGTGATACTTCTTTTTCTCCTTGACATTTCCTCCCTTTTACTTTTCATCTCTGTGGATAAGTTATTTCTATATTTACACAGAGATGTATCACTGAACATAAACTTTAGGTGTAGAAAATTCTATGGCTTTCAATTTTTTTTTTCTTTTAAACAATATTTGTTCATTTAAACCAGAACCAGCTGTTCTTTTTTCTGGGTCATCTTCAAATTACACTGTATTTGATTTATTTTTCTTTGAGGTGTGATGCCTAGTCCAATTTTTCCTTTATATTTTCAAAGTTCATGCCTGTGTGACTCCAATCTAAATCAATATCTAAACCCTGTGGAATTAAGTGCTTTTGCAAATGTAACCTTTTGTGACAGGGTATCTGCGTGTGCTCTGAAGTGGATTCTTCAAAAATAAAATTATCTTTGCAAAATCTGTAGTTGGATCCTTCTCACCTCCCTTTAGTCACTCAGTTGGCACCGTGGCTTTCTTTGCATGGTCTAGATCAACCCGAGTCCCAGATGTCACAAAGGGGTTGGCAGTAATTGAGGCACTGAGGTTCCAGCTAGCAGAGAACAGCCATGCTCTTATCCAAGAATCCACAGAATCCTCATGACTCGGGTGCAGAAGGCTTCCCACAAGATGCAACGACTGCCTACAGTGCTGAGGTTCCTTCCTGCTTAGGCACACAACCCACAGGTGTTCCTGTCACCTGGTTTTAGAGACATACATGGCTTTCCTATTGGCTGATCAATGTCTGTCATTGTCAAATAAAAAATAGTCGAAATCATCCTGTGTAGAGCACCTCAAGTCTACGTTTTCTTGGGTAGAAGCAGGCAAAATGAGCTCTTAAATTGGAAGATGCAATTGATAGTAATTGATTCCCCATGAGTCTCTACCCTACCCATAATGATCCTTGCTGAAATAATGCCTAACTAGAGATAGAGCAAGGAGCTAATGTCGAATATTGGCAAATTATTTCCTCATAGAGTCACTTGCTATTTTCCAAAGAAAGTCATTGCAAAAAAGTCTGTGAAAGTGAGGTCAGCACACTTTCTGATCTGTCTGCTGGAGGGAGCCATGTGGGAGCAGCCCGTGTTTCTTCCCAGCCTGCTGAATGCCAGACACCACAGCAGCCTTTCCAGAAGGACGAGGCTCTCCCATCCAAAGAGCGCGAGAGACGGCCGTGCTCTGCCCACACAGAGCCTGTGGCAGCACCTCGGCTGCTCCTCCTGAAAGACACACGGCTCTTTCCCTGCCAGTGGCCTCATCCCTGCCCCCACAGGCTGGTGGAAAAGGAGAACATGCACCTGATGCTCAAGACAAGAAATCTGTCACCTTGTCTGACCTCCAGATGGGTGACACTCCTCCTCCTCTAGCCTGGAAGATAAGGAAAACATTTGTAAGGTCTGCCTGTGACTTTAGAGACACTTCTTGCCAAAGCACAGCAGCCATGGCCTGAGTGTGGTTGCCTCCTGTGGCAGCCCTAAACAGGGAAAAAGTGGGAAGCTGACACATTGCTTCCTGAAAAGAATGAACTTTTTCTCCTGACAGCCAGCTCCTGCGTTTGGCTGGCGAGAAGGCAAGGCATGCTTTCATTATCACTTCTTCCAGCAGTGCAGTGAGGAGGAACAAGCTATTTCCTTCCCCCAGGAGGTCCACTGCCATCCCTTAGTGGGGAGCAACAGGAGAGGAGGAGGAGGGGAGAATAGCTAAACATCCCTTTCAATTCAGCATATCCTGTGATCTGATTTTCTTTCCTCTCTCACAAAGAAAAGTGCAGATCATCACTGACAAATAAGCAGTCACAGGGAAAGAAACAAAACACAAACAAAATATTGTCTTTTCTTCTTAACTACTAAAAACCAATTTTACCATCAAAAAGAACAAAAGTTAAAAAACCTGTTTGAAAAATCCAGTTCCTAAAAATAAAGTAGCAAAATAGATGATGTCAAATTCCCACTAATAACATCAACAAAATCACAACATCTCCACAAACCAACAAAAAATCCCCACAAACTTTCCTAGACACCATAAACTTTTAAAAAATACACATTCCAAAATACAACCAAATTGTAAACCCTCTCTACCTTGTCACCCACAAGAGGAACACTTTCCAGAAAAACCCTAAACAACAACAAATATTCACCCAAATCAAGAAGGAGATACAGCAGCCCTTGACTCATTCTGGACAGGACCAAAAGTGAAAAACGTGCTCTACTCTGCAACTAAAAGCCATAGTCTGTCCTAAAACCTTTAGCAAAAAGTGCCTGGTAAAACTCAAAACCAACCATTATAATCTTAAAAATAATTACAAATTAACCAAAAAGTAAAAATTTTAGTCTCACCAATAAAAAAAAAACCAAGAACAAGTAACACAAACTAAAGAAGCTCCACCATACAACAAATTACCAGCAGAAAAATATTGCACTCTTTTCACTAACAGTTCCTGTGGCATCATAAGAATAAACCGAAAATAAAAAACAACCGTATAGAACTCCATACAACAAATTAAATTGAGATTTCACTGCTGCTTGGGTTTCCAAAAGAGCAGCCATGTTCCTCTGGGGCGTAGAGAAGATTCAAGCCTGCTTCAGACCAATACTTGCAGCCACCTTTAACCCAACAAGGCAACAGTTGTTTTCAGATGTACAAATGAGTTTAATAAGGATCCCAGCAAGGCTCTGAAATCATGGTTGACTTGTCACACCTCCAGCCCCCCAGGCTGCATTCAGTTATTGATCTGTTTATTGCTTCCACTCAACAAACACTGTCAATCCACCTCTGTCAGAACCCCGCCTGCAGCATGCAGTGGGCACTGTTATTACTATTTAAATGATAAATGAGACATGCATTGCATTCAGCATGCTTGTGAAGCAGAA
Organism: Thryothorus ludovicianus; assembly: GCA_013397245.1. Taxonomy (NCBI): domain Eukaryota; kingdom Metazoa; phylum Chordata; class Aves; order Passeriformes; family Certhiidae; genus Thryothorus; species Thryothorus ludovicianus. The sequence goes on from VZTB01012668.1 coordinate 230,729, forward strand.
AATATTTATTTTTTTAAGCACAAATATGTACGAAACTCAGTAAGTTGCTTCCTTTTTCATTTCTTGCTGCAAGCAGTAATCATATTTACTGAGCTCCGGGTGGAATTGCCCACATGAAACAAAATGTTGCTATTAAACTTTGGTGTTTCGGTTGAGCATCTTTGGAATAAACATTACAGAATTTAAAAAAATAAATAAATAAAGAAGGAAAGCAAGGACTCATTCCAAGACTCACTAAAGTCTGTGAGTGTCTTACTGTGGACTTCAGTGAATAGTTTTAATACAAAATCTTGAAAAAATACAAACATTCAGTCCAGTTTTGTAGTTCACATGTTGCTTGGCAGTCACTTCCTCACACATAGGAGCATTGCAGATTATAGTTGTCTCCCTTGTGCATGGAGAGGGAGAGAACTATAATCCTGCCTGGGGATGCCAGATGATCCTATTCCTCCTGGGGAAAGATACTTCAGCCTTCAGAAGAGCTGGCATGCTGTCAGGATGGCTCACCCTGTAATTCTTCTCAAAACCTTTATGGTGAGCACCTCAGTCTTCCAGGACCCAAAGTAGTGAGTCTCTGGCTGGCACACATAGGCACACACAGAGTTTACACCTCAGTGAGACACCCACATGCCCAAAGCTGAATGCATTGTGAGCCTTGCTGAAGTCACCTCGTTGAGAGGGACACAAGGGTGGGGGGGTGGTCTATTTGTCATTGTTTCTCCAGTGGCACAGCAGATCCTGCACATTCAGTGCAGGTTTGTGACCTTACTAGAGGTTTTAAAAAGCATTGGTTATTTCATCTGTCTTGAAGCATATGGAAGAGACAAAGCCTGCTGGCATCTGAGGAAAGTTCTGTCTCATGATTACAGTCACAGCACATTTACATTCAACCCGTATTTTCTTGCTCAAAATCATTCTGAAAAATGTGGAGAGGATCCAGAGCAACAGAAAAATCCCTCAATAGCTTTTCCAAATTCCAAAGGGAATAAAGATGAAAGAAGAGCCTGTGTTTCTTCCTGATTGTAACATTTTTCATTGTTCACTAAAGGCTGTCTGCCCACCGAAAAAGGAGTAATTTTCCAAGTTAATAATGTGAAAAAGCTTGTTTCCATTTGCATCTATCCACCTCCTAAAACAACACCACCTGTACCCTGTAGTTTTCCTTTCTTGAGGACACAAGAGGACATTAAAGCCCTCACATCAACCAGGACTACATCCTGCAACAGGACAGGAGCTTGTGACTCTGCCCAGTGTGCAAATGGGCAGACATGATGTGCTGGAGAGAAGGGGCTCAGAGCTGGGCTCTGAAGCAGGAGAATTTCTGCACAGGAGGAAGAGAAGTTGGGATCTGACCTTTCTGCCACAATGCTTTCAAAAGCCACCTTCACGCTTTGAGGAACAGCTTATTTGCTGGGTATTAACCAGGATCACCAAGGTAAAATACACTTGAGCAAGGATTTAGAAATTCTGTTAGTTGCATCAGCTGGACAATTTATTCCATACCTGGTCATTCACTCCTAAATCATGAGCACTGACTGGTGCACCTCTCATGTTTTATGCTGAAACCATATAACAGGCTGTTTCCCCATCCCTTGGGTACTCTTCCTGTTCCTGATAAAACATGATAAACAGACTCTTACCCAACACTGAGTTGACAAGACTTTAAAGTTTGAAATATATCATTTTCTTGGAACTGAAAATGTGTAATCACCTACTTAAGCAAACAATCTAAAAACAAACTCAATCTGCAAATGTGTCCTCCGCTACTTAAAATTTATTTACTACAGTTATTGACAAGGCTGCAACACAATACATATTATCTTACTACATAAATCCAGAAACTGTGAAGATTCAATGTCAAACATTATTAACATTCAATATGCCCTAGATATATCCTACTTAATAGAAAATCAGATTTAGCATGACACTATTAAAAATTTTTTTCCCTTCAAGAGGTCCTAGCATAATTTATTTTTGATTTTTCCTTAAGTACAAGATAGAAATCCCAAATTCTTCTCCTTCAAATTGTAAGAGAAAAAAACAAGAAAGGCTACACTGAATCTTCCCTCCAGCACCTCCATTACCTCCAGCAAACTTTACAGGGAGGAAAAAGCAGGTGGGGAAACTGCCTGGAGACAGCTCCAGCACAAGGGAAGGAGCCTCTCTGATGGAGATGGAAGGAAGTGGCTATTTGCTGGGAGAGGCTGTCATGAGAAAAACAACTATGGGAGAGGGAAAGTCTGTTAGATTTGAGAAAGAAAATAAACACATCAATTTAGGAATGATTACCTTCAGGGATGGACCGGGGCGAGTGAGAGTAAAGGCTGGATCCAGTCTTTGCACTTTCAAGGTTCATTTCTTATATTCTCTGAATAGGTTGGTCCACAGATCTGCTAAAATGTGTTTCTGTCCTAAAATGTTCCAGACACACTGAAGTAAAGCCGCACTATACACTGTAGTAACAAGGGTATCTCTTTCTCACACACACAATTCACTGCTAGGGATTTCACATAGCACACTCTAAAATTATATTTGTCATCTGTAGTCTATTAGGCATCCTATCTACAGCAAGATAATGGGATTTTCTGAAAAGTTACCAGTTACCAGCTACAGGCAGAACTATGGTCAGACAGGATTACACCCTAAGTAGCATTCATATGTATAGCACATGCTGTTTGGATTAAAAAGTACAACAGGAACAATTTGCTGAGACATTGTGGGACCATGCCCAGATTATATAATTTTCTGAGACAGAATCAGTGAAGGAATTATCCTTTTCCCACAGATGTAAAAGGGAAATAAATTAAGAAAAAAAATAGGATTGGTCTCAGAAAATTTGCAATATGGAGGGCAAGAAAATCTCCTGGCTTCTGAAAAGAATGGCACAGGTGTCAGTCAGTGGCCATAAAAACATCCAAATTAGACTTGAATGGGGAAATAGAGCAGGCAAGCCACAGACTCCCTACCAGCATTTGAAAGCAAGATGTGCATCTAATAAGGCTGGAGAAAATGGCCTTTTGTGTGCCAAGTACCTGGACACAGCAGCAAGAAACCTCTGAAGCAAACTCCCACTAATTTTCCTGTGTTCCAAGGAAGGCTTGTGGCTCCACAGCTGTGGGTTGGGGTGCAATGTACAGGGACAACACAGCAAGTCCAAGACAAAGTGCCAGCTAAATCCAGGAGCTGGGGGACTAGAAACAAAGATTGCTGCAGAGTGAGGCATACACCACGAGCAGGTTTGCTGTGGAGCAGGTGAGAGGTCTCTGGGAAGGGAATGCTGACACAGACCAAGCCCAACACGCTCTTCTGAGACCACACATCCTTCTGCCACTGCAACCACCAGACAGCACTTACAGGACTCACCAAACCCAGATACTGAGCAATACTTAATCCTATTTTCAGGGCAGGAAAACCAACCCAAGAAATGATTAATTTTTTCTTCATTTTTTCAATCCCTTTGAATTGTTTCATTCTGATAGTCTGAAGAGCTGGCAGTGCAGGAGCCTGGCCACCAGGTTAAAATAGGTATTTGCACCAAATTGCTGGCAGCATAAGTGACCTTTTCCCTCTTAGTAGAAAAACACTACTTCTGAGGTTGTTTTGGGTCCACTTATCAATAATGTAGGTTGCATCTGTTCTGCATAGCAAGCTCAGTTATCAATATTTCAGATGCACCTCTGTGGGGTATCAAGTAATACTTTGATCCTAATCTATTGTTCAATTTTATTCTTCCATTATGAATGATATTATCTTTTAATTTTGCATCCACCCAGTCACAAGGTCCAGCATCTTCTCATTTCCATTTGCAAAAAAATAGTTAAAAATTAATTTGTCTTATTTTGGGTATGGAGACCCCTTCCGTAGTCCACTGCCACTGCCAGGCTTTGCCTGAAAACTTCCACACTTTTGCTCAAATGCAACCTTTCTGCTTCACTTCTTGATTCACACTAACAAATTTGATTTTTATCCTTCTGTGCAGTGTGAGCATCTGAAATGTTTTATGTCTCCATAAGGATGAAGCAGAAGTTGGTCTTCTGGGAGAAAGGAAGCAAGAAATCTTTACCTCTCCAGCACATGGCATATAAAAGGCATGGGAAGATCTGCAGCCTGCTCTGTGCTGCAGATGCTTCCTGTACCTGCACTTCTTTGGAAGGATGGATAGGGAAGCAGTGAGCTCTGACACAACAGGTGAACACAGTCTGGAGCAGATGGAGGCTTCTCTTGTCTGCTTGGTCAATTGCCTCTGGAGGAGCTAGACAGTTGTGGGCCAGCCTGCCCCCCAGGAGATGAATATTGTTGAGGAAAAAGGACAGATCTTCAACATATTTTTGACTCAGTTCATCCACTTCTCCTATTCATCAGGATATTGCAACAGCTCAGCTTAGGTGTTATCATGTTCCCAGAAGAAGCACCTCCTTTCCTTGCGCCATCTGCAGTGCTGTTTCAATAGTATTTTTCTTGGTATTTAGGCAATCTCAGTTAACACAGATATGCCCTAATGTTACTAAAAATGCCATCAAACCATGGAGCAGTTATATAACAGTAAGATATAACTTCCAGTCTTGCAATGCAGCTTCACCCTCTAACATCCATGGATCACAGGAATCCAAGAGCAGCCTAGGTTATTTACTTTGATAATGATGGGCACAAAGAGTCTACACACAGAGTATGTTTACAATGAACTTAAGCTACCTCGAGAAATTTTATGGATTTCAGTAAACATCTTCTTATGCCTTACACTTTGAAGAGCCAGATCAAGCTCTCACAGCTTCTGGCAGGAGGGTGCAGTTGAGAGGAACGCTTCACATTGGAATTCCTTCACCTCATAAAAATACTCTACTGGAAACCTACAGGGTTTCCAAAGGAATAAGAAAGGAAGATCATAACAATCTACTTATGAAAAGGGCAGAAAAGGGCCTACAGAAAATACTGGTGGATGCTTACTAAGAGCTGAACAGGCAACTTTATTGGCATCATCAGGTCCCTGTGTTCCTCTGGTATGAAAGATGGGAGTTTTCTGCTTTTAGGTTATTAATATTTACCTAGAAATTAATCTAAGAGCACCCACACAGATTAGAATCCCAACTTTTAAACTATTTCTCATTCAAGATATTTTCCATGGGATTAGTAGTAGAAATTGCCACCTGAAATGTATTTACTTCATTTCAAGATCTCATTTCTGTTCAGGATATGAGTTCAGCCCAAGCTCTTCATTCGACACATACCAAAAGAAAAATTGGGCTAATTTTTCCATAAACATGCAACACCTGAAATGGTTCTATATTAAATTTTGTAACACTCCCAATGCACAATATCAGCTTTCTTGTAACTTCTGTCCCCAGGGGGTGTTACATCTCAGAATGTCTAAAAGAAGAAAAGCTTTTTAGAAACAGCAATATTCAAAGGTGTACAAATGTATTTACTATTTTATTTATCTGAGATTTTATGTAGTATTCTTGTTCCCCAAAACAAGCAGAAAATATAAAGTACATTAAATGATTCATGAAATTATAAAATAATAATAAAAAACTTAGTTTTATAAAAATATAAAACTGTAGGACTGTAGAATCAGGCCCAGTGTATAAACTTATATTAATAGCATATTACATTTATTATCATTATGATCATCAAACCCAGGAGAAGAAACTGCCTGTGGAAAAACAGAGTTGTGTAAAAAATCAACAAAGTACAGCTCACAAATGCATTTATAGGAGTACTGAAAAGAATATTGGTAGACTTCATCTTGATTTTAATTTGCACTAAA
>VZTB01012668.1:236512-250091 GCA_013397245.1 Thryothorus ludovicianus
AAAGGATTATAAAGCAGGCTTATCCTATTCAAAAATAAAAACTAAAAGCATTTTTAATAGCTGAGCTCTGGTATAGCATTGAAATACATTGCTGTGAGGTATCAACAAAAAGCCTAACACTGCAGAAAATGCAGAGAGTAATATGTATTATTCTGTTCCTTGAGTTTTTCAGAGGTGTTTACTTAAAATACATAAAAAAATCACTGAATACCTAAGGAAGCAGTTCAGATTTGATGTTTGAAAACTCCCTTATTTCTTTTGGCTAGTACATCTAAAATCACCTAGTTTAGTGGGAAAACAGCTCTCTAGACAATTTAGAAAACAGTTTTTTAATGGTTACAGCACTGGAACCTGACTGAGGTCTCATTTTGATCCATGATAAAACCATGACTATCTTGGATAGGAAGTAGAGCTGATCAAAACTATTTCACAGACAGAAAGTTTATCAAAACCCACATGTTTGGAGAAAATGAAAATATGATTTGGAAGATATTGAACTGGTCATGTATTTGCTTGCAATTCATGAAATGGTTTCAGAAAAAAAAAATTACTTTAGAAAAGTTTAAATGTACTTTCATCTTTAAGAAGACACACATATGTTTTATGGTCATATGTAAAAGGAATATTTCAATATATGATTCCAAAACAGTCCCAGTTATGGGACTATCTACAGTTTAAAAATATATAAAACTGGTCTTAAAGAGGAAAAAAATATTTATTTTGTTTGAATATATGTAAATATCAGTGTACAACAAAAACATTATTTCAGGTCTACCCAAATTATTTTAAATTATTTTTGGTTACAGCTGAACTATAGTGTCCCTGCTCTTTGTGCTGTCAGATATTTTGGGGGAACATTTTTAAGAATGCGTAATACATTTGTATTTACATATACATTTTATATTTACGCTTTTTAAAAAAACTACCTAATGATGGAACAGCTTTCTTTCCTGTGGCATTATGCATTATATAAATGTCATAGAATGGACAAAATAACACTGAGAATATGTATCTCTGATAAATACTACCTGAATATTAAAACCAGAAAAATTGATAATCAATACAAAAGTCAAATTATCTCTTTGAAGGTTTAATATTTCAGACAGAATGCTTGCTTTTATTTTGATCTTGATCAGTTAACAACATAGTCTAGCCTTACATCCACCCAGAGAGGCATAGTTGATTTGTCAGTCTTAGCTTTTGCTCTCTAAGTGGTCAAAACACAAAGTTTGATACACATCCACTTGCCCAAAAGCAAATAATTTAACAAGGACATAAGTTCCTTTCTTCCAAATTTTCTGCCAACTGACTTATACAATTACATGTTCTTTGTTTGTAAATATCTGTGACTTCTCTTACATTTTTTTCTTTATTTTTTTAGAATCTACATAAGAAAAACACCCATTTCACCCAAGGCTTTAGAGTTTTTACACACAAAGCCTCTAAGTCAATGCATTTTTTTCAGAACACAAACATTTCCAAGGATACATGAGCCAGTGGATCACATCCATCACTAGACAAATATCACTTCCTGTAGTGCCTTTCCCTATTCTGGAAATTTTAAAAGGAGCAGAGTCTTGCCCTGTTCCAAAACCTAAGAAGCATAGAAAAAAATATTTCAAAGCATAAAAATATATTTTGAAGTTCATGACCAAAAACTCCATGAGAGTTTTCATGCACGAAATTATTCTTCTACCACTGGGAATCAGCTCAGCACCTCACCTGACAATAAAGACATAGAACTAAAAAATAAAAACATAAGTTTTAATTGAAAAAACATAATTTTATGCTACACCTGATCATCAGGAATTCATCAAAGAATCAAGCAGAATATAGGATTTATTCTTCAGACAAGATACACTTCTAATTATTCCAATCCTTTTATAAAGCAACAGGCTTTTGTCATAAAAAAAACTAAGATAAAGAAGTAGCTTGGGAGGGAAGAGGGAAACTTTAATCTCTCCTCAAGAGTCTCAGCTTTCAATGGAGAAGAAAAATCAGTTTAAACTTGGGGAAACCTCCCCTAAGGAAACCAAATTGTTATCTGTGATGCTTTCAAGTCCCCAAAGACTTTGAAATGTTTATCTTCTCAATAGGCTGCCCCAAGCATCTCTGAAAGCATTAACTGTTTATTCAAGGCATGAAATAAAGGAAAAGATGCATTATATCACAGCATTAGGTTTGATATAATGAAAGAAAGGTTAGAGGAAAATGACACAAAGGGTTAGGCAAATAGGAGGAGATGTTATCAACATGAAGCAAGATTGGAAAGGAACTCACAAAATAAGCAAGCCTTTTCAGTTAAGAAGTTTGGGAAATATTAGCTGTGTTGTGTACTCCAACACACATGATGAAAATGCTGTGTGTTGCCTGACAATGCCCAGGACACTGAAGAAAATACAAGTCTCTGGTGAAAGTTGTCCCCAAAGTGATGACCAACCCTTACAGTAAAAATGAATACATTTTTACCACATTTTAGACAAAGATGTGGACTGAAGACAGTAACATGAAGAGCAGTGAAGTGGAGCTTGTTGAAAACTCTGGGCAGAGAGCAAGAAGATCTGTTTTGCCAAGTTGGGGTAACACCTTTCAGGGAGTTTTGGCCTTTGCCTCAAAGGCAGAGCAACACTTGGACTTTTATGCAATGTGTGATATAAACTACCATGGTTTCAAAGTGGGAGATCCCCATTGAGATTTTTAACAGGAAAAAGGAGAACTTTGTGAATTCCAGTCACTGCAGTGCTTCGGATGACTCGAGGAAAGGGTTGCCAGCCTGTTCTTAGTTTATCATTACCAAGTTTACTATGAAATATTTCCTATATCTAGCACTGTAACTGGTAACATTTCTTCTGATGAAAACATTTCTTTTCTAGCATTTCTAACGTTCTACTTTTGTAACACTTTATACTAACAAAAAATTTCTGATGGGGTTTTTTGCTCATCTCATAACACCAATGAAAGCTCTTTCCCTCTGTGACCCTCAGAGACTTTTAGTTCCTACACTCAGCTCTGATTTCTATCTTGCTTTTTCCTTTAATCCTACCTGAAGTCACTCAAAATGGTGCAGTGTTTACAATAATGTGCTGAAGCTTTCAAGTCCATCTGATGAAATATTATTAATAATTCAGACTAATATAATAAATAATTTATGTTTCTGCAAAAGCATTTATCACACTCTCTTGCCTGAAACTCTTCTCTTTCGAGGTCCTATTTGTCATACACAAATATCACTGGCAGTACTCAATCAGAAAACATGTTTCTGCCAGTCAGACCTTAGGAGGCAGGAGTGCTCCCTGATGTCAGGATTGCTGCTGTAGGGTGAATTCTGCATGACTGCAAAACTTATTGTGTAATATTTCTTAAAGTTAAAAACCCCAACAAAGACTGAAAGCTCAGTAACAGAAATACATGGGAATAAAATTGTCTTCTAACTATGGATGGAGGGACATATGCAGAGGATGGTAACTGAGCATCAATAGCAGTTAGAAAATTGTACTCTTTTGAAAACATTGCAATTAGTAATAAAGGAGTTATAGATAAGATTTCATGACTTCCTATAAGTACTCAAGATGGACCCCATCCTTTTCAATGTGTTAGACGGAGATGTGGTTTATTAGTGAAGAACTTTGTAACTATAATTAGAATCAAACAATCGAGACCATGTCTCCAAGTACATTATATTCCTTGTGTAAAATCCCTTTTTGTCAGGCACAAAGACAGAAGGCTCGAGCAACTCCAGGCCTTACCTGCTTTTCACATGGAGTTGTGGCTCTCTGCCTCTGACAGCAAGATAATCAAGGATTTTATTTAGATTTTTCTATTAAACATGGTCCATAAAAAAATGGGGTTCATGGTCAAGCAAGGGTTTTTTTCTTTCCACCTTCTTAGTATTTTTAATCAGTCCCCAATTCTGCTGTGATGGTGACTGCTTAACCTTGACCCATGTGCTCTTGTGACCTCAGTATAGATTCCCATTAAGTCAACAGCACTGCTTCACTGGCAGCAGCATTTGAGCCAATTACTGCACTGTGAAAGGGGACAGAAAACACCTGTGGTTGTTCAACTAAAACAGAAATACCAAAATTCTCCCACCAGTTCTCCTTAGCTGAATGGGATTCAACAAAGCAAGACCTCAATTCAAGTCACTGTTAACTTTAGGCTGATAGTCAGAACTCAGTTGTTATTGTTACTATCCTTCAAAGACCTTGGTTGCTTCAAAGGAATGTGTGTTATTTCACCTCGACTTTTGTAAACTCATATTCTTCAGTCTCCATTTGTCCCTGAGGCCTCGCTTTCCTGTTGTGGGAAAAATCAATCATTGTCTGTGTTTTACCAGGACACAGTGGCAATTTCCCCCCAGTAAACTCATAGTAAATTGAATATTCCTGCCTTCCCTGCAAAAGTGATTGCAAAACTTATGGGGAAAGTCCACCAGAATCTCCAAGCTCAGTATTTTAAGGCTGAAGGTCTTTCTTGAGTATGGTCTGAACTAACATCTGAAGAAATATTTCTTTACTTTGTTCTCATACTAAGTAACCTTGTCTGACTCTTTGGTCCCATGTCTTCCCTTTGAGAGCCTCCTTTCATTTAGCAGCATGCTCACAGGAACTTAACCAACTCCACAAAAAGACCTGAGCCCTGGAAGACAGCTCTGACAGGTAAGAGGAATGAAGGACTGAAAATTTCAGCAAAGCTCCAGGAGGTGAAATAACAATGCTCAGCACATTGTCATCTTTCCTGTCATTCCTAAGTCAGTAATAGAAATCAATTTCTATATGAAACCAGCAGAACCTGGAGCTAGAATATTGCTGCAGGTGTTGGACATCCTTTTATTTGAAAGCCTTCTCATGCCAATTCTTAAAAATCACTAAAGTTCTCCGCTTCTGCACATAAGGTATGACTTCTTTTTGTGCGCAATATGAGAATTCAATTATTGTGGGACCTTTTCAAAGAATAGAACTTGAAAGCTTCAGCATAAATTCAAGTGGTGCTCAAGATGGATAACACACTTCAGTCGTATATCTGCATGTCCAAAATACTGCACTACCCAACAGAGCAATCAAGCCCTCTCCACAGTCAGCAGGCCAGCTCTCCAGTCTGCTGGCTAAAAGGTCAGATGTTAAACTGGTTATACAATACTACAGGAAAGCTTAGAATCTAACAGAAGAAAATAAGCCCTTTACAGACTGTGACAGGGGTTAAATTTGTATGAGGTTTCAGAAGTAGTGGCAACAGATTTAGGGTAATAAAATACAGTAAACACTTTTGTTGTCTATTACATTATTGACAAGTAAAATTATACCAAGTCCATTACTTCAGTTTATGAAATAAGCAAAAGTATGTTTGCATTTAAGCTAGTCTCTTAGCTTGAAAGCATAAATGGAAAGTGCTGATTGTGATGGATTTTTTATTACATATTTATTTCAATGAACTGAGAAATATAATAAAACAACCATTTCTGGTTGATGCACAGTCTTGTTTCCCCTTACCTCTAATGTAAAAATGAGAAAGTTGAGGCACTTAAATGCCTTAAGAACATATATTGAAATCCCAGAAGTACTTCGGCCATTCTACACTGCTGCAGAGGTGAGCATTGAGTTGCCTTTTGACTTTAAGCCAATTAACCCAACCATACATGAAGAATGAAGTTCCAGCAATATAATGTGGTCCATTTTAAAGAGCTGTAAAAACAGAACACAGACCCTGAAACAGATTTAGCTACATCCTTTTTGCGTATATCATAACAGCAGCTAAAATTCACTTTGTTCCAGCCTGTGAACATGTAAAAACAAACTGTTATTTAGCCCCATTCCAAGAGTAGTAAACCAAGCCTTAAACAAATCATAGCTCAGTTTGTGCTTTCCCAACCTCACTTTTCAAAGAGCCGTTTATTTATGTGTCCACAGATGCCACAAAGTGTTTTATTCCAGGTTTGCAACTTAAATATCACCTCCAGGACAGCAGATTAATACCACCCAGTCTTTTCCTTCTAGTAGTATTTCTAGCACTTTTCACCTTGGAATTATTGAAACACTACCCTTTACTTAGTAAATTAAATTACAGTTTGAAAATCAAGTCACAACTTCTGTTCAGCTGAAAATGGGAATGCCTTTTCCCTCCTGGTACTTTTACATCTCTCCCTCCCCAGAGTATTTTGATTCAAATGGAATAGTTTATCCTGTTTTGTTTTGTAATTTATTTGAGGTAATTTTTTTTTTAATGCACATAATTGAAAAAAAATAACTTCCTTATTAACATGAAATTTTTGCTTTTGCTCTGATTTTATAATCTTTTTGTTTTTCTCCCTCTTTTGACAGCTTGTGTATGTGTATGTGACAAAAATGGCCACTAAACTCAGCTTAATTTGCATATAGCTTCATATAATCTAAAAGCTATAAATAATTTACCAGAAAACAAAGCTTTCTGAAGCTCTTCCAATAGCCTTTTAATTACAACAGAGCAAAGCACAAGAGAGGTGAGAAAATTGAAACATGATTATTTTATAAACAGAACAAGAACTGTGCTCAAGTTCCAAGGAGTTTTTACTCCTTTCTCAATTAATTTAGATCCTCTTGTCTTTTAAAGGGATGACACCCCAAACTCAGTAAAGGTTTCTTCCCAGAATAATGACCCTTATGCCAGGACACATAATTTGCACAACATCAGCAGATGACATGTATTGTTTACCAATCCCTTGGCAGCCTAAGTGGGCTGTCTGTAGTTTAAAGCAATTTTCAGAATTCACATAATTTAAAGGTATGGCTCCTGAGCAGACACACTTTTTGGTAGTAGACCATAAATTACGAATTCACAGATAAACACTCACAGTATGAGATTTGGTGTGGTGTTATGGTCTTACTGGCCTGCTGTGGGGATGCTGGACAAAATATTTGTTGGAAGCATCTTTACTCTCTCCTGTTTCACAAATACCACTGGTCTTTCAGCAGGGCACTGGAGTGTAAGAGGATGTTTGGGCAGTATGGCATGCTATGGTCAAGGGAAATGTGCCATTAAGCAACTATATTAATAATAAATTGCCTCTGAAAGGTACAGACTTGCACAGCAGATTTTGTTCCTCCGAGAAAGCACGGCACAGACAGAAGAAAAGGCTGTTCCTTACAGAATTCCTATTGGATAGGTTTATCAAATTTAGATATTTTCTCTTCATAAGAATATTTCTATCCAGTAATTAAATTTGAACAGAATAAACCACTTATACCTTGGCAGCTGTCAGTTAACACCATAAGGACTCACATTAAAGGACCTACATAGTTTTAAGACAGGATTGATTACAACAAAACAAGACTCAGATGAATAGTTGATATTACACAGCATTACTGACATGGTGTTGTGATGCTTTTATTTAACTCAATAACAGATGGCTCCATATATTCACTTGGAGCAATATATGCTGTCTATGTGAATTCCCAACGTGCCTGCCTATTTCTCAGCTCTGACTGACTAGGGTGCCTTTCCCAAAGGTGTCTAACTGATTTGGAAATTAAGGAGTTCAAGCAACAATCAGTTACATGATGTCTCAGACTGACCTGTGGGGCTAATGGAGCTCAGTTTTTGGAAGGGTACTGGCATCCCTGGCCCCAGCTGGCTGCTTAGTACAGGGATTTGGTTCTGAGAATTAGGCCCTGGATATATTATAGTTCAATACCTTGCTATTTGCAAATGATAGATGAGCTGGGTTTTCTGTCTGAAATGCTGATCAAACGACATTCACAAAAATAAACAAGCATTTGCTACTTAGAGAGCATGTCCTGGAATATATTTCTAAGTGTTGCCAAAGAGACAAGGAGGATGATAATGAGGACTATTTGTTTGTCATTTTCCATCATAAATGTCACAAAAGATAAAAGTTTAAAAATAAATAAAAAAGCTCATGATCTAATGACTTAGTTGTGGGTCACAATACCAGAAATTGCAATCACTTGAAAAAGCAGCCCATCTTGGTACTTTGAGCTATTTCAAACAGGAAACAGAAAAATATCTACTTCGTGGCAAGTATGGCCTGGCAATATACTTTATCTTTCCCATTTCATGGCTTTAGAATATAAGTAGTTTATAGATGCAGGTACTACTACTACAGTCATGCATACTCAGAGACCAGCCCTAGAGGAAGGTATTCCCTGGCCCTGGCACAACAGCAGAATTATGGGGAAGTTTTTTGAGGAGCTGAAGTTTAGTTCCTTGCTTTTAAAGAATATTAGGAAGCTCCTTAGGCCCAGTGGCACTGCTGCAGGCAGAAGGTGAGCAGATAGACAGAAAGGACAGAGAATCTTGAATCTTACCTGTGTGCCAAATGATTGAGTGGGTGAAGGACCAGCTTATTTTATGACAAAGAAAGTTAACAGAGATATCAGCAAACTGGCACTGGCATGTCTTAACTTAAAGTTTAGTTGATCTATTCATTGGTGCCAATCATAAGGACACATGAAATCACAGGACCAGATAAGTTGGAAAATACCTCTGAGATCATCAAGTCCAACTCATGACCAAACACCACCTTGTCAACCAGACCATGGTACTGAGTGCAATGTCCAGTGTTTCCTTAAACACCTCCAGGGATGGTGACTCCACCACCTCCCTGGGCAGCCCATTTCAATGCCCAGTCACCCCTTCTGTGAAGAAATTTTTCCTAATGTCCAACCCCAACCTACCCTGCTGAAGATTAAATGTGTCCTCTTCTCCTGTCACTGGTTGCCTGGGAGGAGAGGCTGAACCCTCCCACCTGGCTCAGTTTTCCAACCCAACAATTACTCCAGCATTCAACCACAGGATCTTCTCTTTCTGCATGGAGATTTCTTTTGGTGACACACAGATTTATCCTGCTGCTGTGTCATCCACTGTGACACAATTCTCAGAAGAACAGAGTCATTCCTTGTGTCTCACACAGCTCAGCAAACAGCTGACTTGCACATTAGTTCTTGCAAGCACTGTTCTGTGCAGCACTTAAGCATTTGCATTCATACAGAGTGCACATATAAATACACATGGGCCATATTCCTGATCATACTATTATCCAAAGATTGTTTTGTTTCTGTAAATTTATCTGCCATGGACAAGGTAAGACTTGGAGTTCTCACTTCTTAAATTTTGTTACTGTAAACAGTGTGTCAGCATCACATTTCCATAATCACTGCTGCTATGAAACATAAGAACACTACCACAAGAATACTGTATATTTCTTTACAATGCTTTAATCACAAATTGGTGCCTACTACCTAATTGAAGGATGCCAGCATGAGTAATAACTATAAGTTATAATATGACGCACCAGAGTAGCTCCTCTCAAGTTAAGATACCAGTGAATATGGGATTAAATACTCAAGTAAAGGAAATATGTGTCCCTCTTAAATGTAATTTAATGTTATTTCATTGTTTTTGGGAAGCACAAGATATAAATTTAGTCATCATCATTATCTGGGAAGAAGGCTGAGGGGATACCCTCAAATGTTCAAAATAAGTTGCAAGCTCAGAGTGAAATACCATCAAATACATTTCTGTAAAGAAATCAGCTCCTGTTGGTTTTCTGGTGAAGTTGTTGAGAGCTAATACAAGACAGCTGATTGTGAATGATTCAAAAGAACTGAAAGTTGTAAAGAATATTGCACAGATGATAGAAAAACCTCCAAACCACAGATAGCTGTAGTTGCAAATCCATGGAAAAACATGCCTCTTCAGCCCACATGTGAGAATACCCAACAGAGTAGCTGATCATTAGAGAAAATGTTGCAAATCATATACAAATTAGTATGAATATTTATCAAATGTTTTAATTAAAATTATCAAGCTATTAGATTATGTGCCAAAAAAATCAAAAGAGACAACAACCATGAAGCATAAACAGTGTATCAGAACAAAAACTCAGCTGGAACCTCCATCAGCAGCCAAGGAAAAAACACATCATGTGAGCATCCCACAGCCTTAATTCAATGACATTCAGAAAGCCTGAACATCCCAGAGGGTGCCTGTTTCTTGAAAATGGAATTCATTAATGTTCAAGCTGAAAAATCAATACAAGAAACCCACTGAACTAAAAAGCATATGCCATGAGTCAAACTATCATCATTATACAGTAAATATTTTCATATTTTTGCTTTCTTTTGTCAAATCCAAGTAAGTCATCCTAGGGTAAAGATGACTTTTGTTTGTCAGCTTTTGTTCTCAGGGAGTTCAATGTTATATTACATATAATAAGCCATAAAGCAGATCAAAATCACCTCACACTCTGATGCTGCAGTGTGCTAAACTCTTCCTCCCAGTCAGCTGGAATGGGAAAGTCACCTTCTTGCACAGCATGATCCCCCCCCTCTTGCTCTGGGTGACAATTTGGCACCATACCTCCCTTTTAGATGAAGGACATTACATTTGCTCATAGTATTAATGCAACTCCACACAGTTATTATACAAAGCCAAGAGAAAAAACTGAGCAATGAGTTACAATTACCGCTGCACAAAATAACCCCACACAACAAATGGTTGAATAGAAGCCATTTGGGCAAAGGAATAATTTTCTTGCCTGTTCCCATGTATTTTGGCAGTGGAAAATCTCCAGAACTGGTGCTATGTGTTTGATACACATCCTTTCACTTAAGAAACTATACTTACACTCCAACTCAGATGAAAATAGAATCTAAATACAGTATTTGCTCATAAGATTACAACAGTCGCCTCTTTTCAAGCATGCTACAACATATGATTGTCACAGAGGGCACATTAGAATGCTAGTGAGACCTTAATTCAGAGATTTCATATGGCAAGTTTCCACCTTGGGCAGAACTATAATTCATAACTCAAAAAACATTATAAATCATATCAATTCATACAAAAAATAAAAATGTCTATTGAGACAAATACCAAACTATCAAATCAGCCTCTAATGTAGTGTATTAGGTGCAACAGCACTGCTCCATCCTGCTAACAGTGGCCAGAAGAAACACTCCCTTCATGGTGAATACAGGGTGGGCAGCATCAACCCACTGGTGTTTCATGGATGCTGTAACTTCTCAGCACCTCCAAAACAGCCTTGGCTCTGTGTTACAGTCTTGGCAATGGGAGAAGTGCTTAAATGTTCTCTTCTGTTACTGTAAACAGAAGGATTTCCTGATGAGTTCAGCTTGATGGGCAGTCAGTTTGCAAATGTGTCCGGCTTAAATTATAGATGCAGGAACCACAATAAATCAGCTTCTATAGTTCTCATTAAAAAGTAACTACACTTCAAGATAAAAATAAATTTGCAGACAGCTACCTACTGCACTTGCCTTACATTTTATTTCAGAGGCAAAAAATAGGGCACCATTATTAAAGAGATTCTCCATATGGAAAAGTTCCTTAGAAAAGAAAACAGTAACAGAAATTAAAATGTAAGAAGCTCCACAATTGCAGTTTCATTTCATTTCCTCTCCAACCACTACAGGTAACCTACTATCGTGGTTTGTTTGTTTTCTTTATATCTCAGATTAAATACATTTCCAGATTTATAAACTGAATTCACAGATCATTTAAGGACAAATCTGCAATAAACCTGACTCTGTAACAAGTCTCAACATCTTTAGCTTCCTTCTTCCTCTGGGTTCTGCTAAGCTTTTAATTCTGCAATTATTGTCATTTAGATTGTGCTCTGGTCTAAGCATTTTATTTGCCATTTGATTATCTCACTGCCTTTGCCATGACCATAAACACTGGAATCCTGGCTCATACACCCCAAGATTTTCAAGAAACTGGACAACTGATATCTGACAGCAAAGTTCACTTTCCTCCCTAGGAGCTAATAAATTTTAGCCCTAAACCCTAAGGGGCTACAGCTACAGACAACAGATTTATAACATGCATCTTATGTGGATTTTCAACACATGGAAATTCTAAATTATGTGTCAAAGTCTGAACAGATTTGTATAATACAAGAGAGAAGTGAGCACTAATGATTCCAAAGCATGATTTTCTTATTGTTCCCAGTAATGCTTGGTATATATGTGTGATAAGTAGATATGCATGATAATGATCTATTAAAATTTCTTGCATCTCTTAGTTGTTGGAAAGGAGTCTGTTGTTCCCTTACTCGTGTTTTGCCTCTAAATACTCTACATAGGCTTTTAGAATGTTCAAAGTCAGGTACCATTAAACTTACACATTATAATGCCATTATCAAATTTATTAATTAAACTACCTCTGATTCATTGGTATTTTCCTGGGCTTTAAAAAAACACCACCCCCCATCTCTTTGTATCTAAATTCCACATAGAACTTCAGAGGAGGTAATTTTTATCAGATCCCTCTAAGACCAGCAGCAGAGACAGGAATAGTCCCCAGGCCCCTGGGCTTTGGGTGAGTGTTTGAGGCAGTGGACCTCACAGATTTTTAAATGTAAATGGGCATCCATAACACTTCATAGAGTTGTTACCTCTTCCATAAAGAAGTAAGATGGAACAGCATGTTAACAGAACAGGATTTTTGCTATTGTAAGTCCAGAACAAATTAATATTTTGATACAACTTAATACCACTGTCATTCAGTAAAATGCTAACATGTATCAGAATACTTGCTTCACTACAGTTCATTTTATTTCTTTTAATTCCTAACTTAATTTTGATGGCTGCCTCATAATATCTAGATAAGGAAAGACACATCTCTGTTTATCAGGCAAGCCCTTATGTGGCTTTTTACTCCATCATTATGAAATAAAAGCTAGGGTGTGAGTGCTACAGGCAAACTGGGAAAATGTGTTTATACACCCTGGGAAAATATGTCAGCAGAAAAGTGAACACATATTTCTAATATGCACACGTATTAGAAAGCATTAATATGGCTTGCAATTCTAGAGCTGTTTAAAAACTTCCTTTGTTGTTCATGGACTACTTGCACCTGAATCTCTCTGGATATACACTTATTTTTCTCTCTTTCCTAATGACAACAATAAAACTAGATGTATGAAGGAAATCTATTTTATAAACAAATTACAAGGCTATCCACTGCATTTCTATACAATTTAAAAGGAAATTTCTCCATGAAAAATAAATGATGCAATTGTTTCCTGAGTTTAAATATCCTGCATGGGTCACATGGGTCATGTGCAGGATAAAACAGTTGCCCATGTATTCCACTGCTACAGCAGAGCCATGGATTCTACAAGCATGAGGGGAGAAAGAAAACCTACTGGTTTTGGCAGAAACAATCCTCTCAGCAAGCCTGGGAGTCACAAGGGGCAGGACAGGGAGCATTTAAATGCCAACCCAGGCACCACCTTCCCTGGGGTTGGAGCATCTTAGTCAGTCCAGACTTGAGCTAAAGACAGAGAATTACATCAGGCCCAGTGACACAGCAAGGTAAATCATCAGGCAGGAGCCAAGCCATGAGTTAATAAAAGTCAAGGTAGTTGTAAATCTATGGAGAACGAATTTCACAGAAATCTTTCCATCCCTGACGGTTGTGCGCTCAGTCACAATTCCACCTCTAAGTCTGCTCCCAGGCATCCCTCATTCTGGGCTTGCAGGCACCTAGAGATAGATAGGTTGGATAGATAGATAGAGAGATAGAGAGATAGAGAGATAGAGAGAGAGAGATAGAGAGA